>BFEA01000238.1:1613024-1638894 GCA_003427395.1 Chara braunii
AACTGCCTCGTGAAAGACTGTAAAAAAAAAAAAAAGGTAAAAAGAGAAAACGAAAACGAGACAACTGCCTCGTGGGAAAAGAACAGTCCTTTGGACTGTGTGGGAGCACAAAGGCTCCCACTTCGTTTTTTTGACCAACTTACTGTGGCCGCGAGATCTTGAATCTCGCGACCCACAGTACATGCGTGGAACTGAGAGAGAGAGAGGGACGTGGGAGTTAGGAGGGGGAGGACGTACTCCTCCCAACACGCCATTGCCTCCCCGTTTTAAGGGGAGGGCAGAGGAAAGTGAGGGAGAGACTGTTGCATATAACTGCATGAACCTGGCCGAGAAAATGGCCAGGTGCATGCAGTTAGATTAGTTTTATTTTTTTCTTTTCGTTTTGTTTATTTCTTCTTTATTTTTTGTGAGGACACTTTTCCTCACGAGGTGCTACCTCTGGCAGAGGTAACTGTCAGGCTCCCGTTTTTTAAAGGAGCCTGGAAATTGAAGGGCCACTAAGGAAATGGCTAGGTACAGCCTTTTCCTCGATGTATCTGCCCTAGGGAAAGGGTCCAGATACATCAAACTGTAAAGGGTTGTATTTTTCCAACCCCTTATCAGAAAAATAAAAGAAAAATAGATTTGGAAATGGCAGGAGCCCAGCTATCTCGTGGGATTCCGAGATAGCTGGGAAAAAGAAAAGAGAATAAAATAGGGAAGTTAAAGAAACTGCCCCATACTAAGGCTGTGGCTGTGGTGCGGCCACAATCAACCCTGGATCTTGGCAGATCAAGTGCTCACAGTGAACCCGCGATTTTGCCTGGGGGCTGGAGTGACGTCCAACCTTCTTCAACCACTATATAATAGGCAGTTGTCCCCCAGCTGCCATACAATGCACTCGTGATGCCAGTGCGTGACGAGCACATTTGAGTGTTGCTGGCTGCTGGAGCTGCTGCCTGAGGCAACGTGAGGAGAAGCTGGAGACCAGCTGAGAAGCGCAAGGAGGAGAGTTGGGCAGCCTTAGCCAAGCCAGGGAGCACTCTGCTCCCCTCCCCTCTGGCTGGTGCTGGTCCCACGGGACGGACGCAGGGACGCTGTGGAATTGCGGCAGTACGGCGCCGTGGAATTTGGGTATGGGGCCCAAATTTTACCAATTTTGGCCAGTTATTTTTCCACTATAGTGGGAAAGTGCTGCCAAACTTTTACAGCGGCGGCCGGCGACGACTCCGGGTTTAACGACGGTAGTGCGGAAGCGCTGCCGAATTTTTGCGGCGACGGTTCTGTTTTTTTCGATGGTGGTGCGGAAGCGCTGCCGGATTTTTGAGGCGGCGGTTCTGTTTTTTTTCGACGGTGGTGTGGAAGCGCTGCCGGATTTTTGCGGCAGCGGTTCTGTTTTTTTCGACGGTGGTGCGGAAGCGCAGCGGGATTTTTGCGGCGGTGGTTCTGTTTTTTTCGACGCTGCTGTGGACACGATGCAGGATTTTTGCGGCGGCGGTTCTAGTTTTTACAGCAGTAGTGAGGAAGCGCTGCCGGGTTTTTGTCAAAGACGACACTATTTTTACGGCAGTGACGACAGTATATTTGCACTAAGTGGAGGTGGGGCGTTGGCATAGAGGAGGTGCGTCAAAGCGGTGTTGCATTTTGAAGTGGCGTAAGCGTGACGACGCGGAGACGCTGTGGTTTGAAACCAAGTCGCGGTGAGGAGAAAACGCCGCCAGATTATTGGAAGGTGATTGTGTGCTTAGAGGGTATTCTGGCAGACGGTCGTCACAAGGGAGTGGTGTCGATCACTTTGCTGACGACTGGGTGCAACGACCTTCTCGTCAAAGGGGCGTAATTCTATATGGTTTCTTGAGTGAGCCGGACTGAACTTCACTCAAGGTCAGTTGAATGACTCAGACTTCTTTTCACACCTGTGTGAACCCGCACTTTGCTTGACCCGATTCGTTTTGAATGTTCAAAAGAAAAGGTATAGGAAAGTTGTGCAAGTCATGCAGGTGAATAAAAAAGTCTGACTCGAGTATGAGATTGTCTTGTTTTCTTTTGAACGTGTTTCCTTTGCGTGTTGTGCAGGTGAGTAAAAAGACTATGTATAAAAGTGGGGCAAAATGCTATTTGATAAAATGACGGAGAATTTTCGCCTCCTTACCATTTTTCTTTCATCAGTGAGTTAGGTGAACTTGCTTGCTATTTCTGAAAGATAATCGATGGGTGCCGTGAGAAAAGGAATTTTGAAAACAGAATGAGAATCAAAGCATACTGAATTTAATTTTTTCCGAGGATTGACCGCCTGTATTCTGAATGACCTTATCTGGTTGTGCCTGTTCAAATGATTCTCATTCTTTATCTTCTCTGTCTTCTTTTCGTCTAAGTTACCTTGAACTCAGGAGAGAGAAGAATAATTGAAAGCTACTTGCAGTGGATACATCCTCTCTTTCAAGGAAGCATCTGGGGTGGGGATTCGTTGCTTTAGGAGCCGACCATGTTATCGGCCCATAGTAGAATGTTCTAGGGGGGGTACTTTGCCGATTCGGTGGAGACGGCCCGACTTCTGAGATCCGAGGGCGACGGTAGGAGCCGACCATGTTATCGGCCCAAGGTGTCCAATCTGAGGGCGACGGTAGGATGGAATGAATAACTTTGGCAACGCATCTCATCAAGTCAAAAGTAAGACAGACCGACTACCTTGTCGGCTGCATTGAGATTATTGTTGAAAGTCAAATCCTCGTTGGCGGTTGTATGATTCTTGTAGAATTCGACCCGGGGTGGCCGAATTTTATTTTGAAATTGTGTTATAGGAAGTATATAATGATGATTTATATTCGTTCCGTTATCATTTCAAATTGGATATACGTATATGTCGACTACGGTCGATTCTATTTTATGCAACTATGTGTAGTTGTTATGTCTTTCTTTTTAATTGGTGACCAAAGGGACTAGGATATTGGGGGGGTTCACACTTAGTTGAGACCGTCCTAGTCGACCGGCGTACGCTTCGTACTTAGGAGATCGGTGCCCTAAGGAATGGACGACGTTCGGGTTCACTCGGCGTTAACCAAGCATTTCCTATACTACAGCGAGACGAGCAAACGCCCTCGACTGATCTACCTCTGCGAATGCATTTAAAAACTTTCGCATGTGGGTCGGTAGCTCGGTAGGGATACGCCTCTAAGGGTGGTGACAGCCCCTTAGGGAACCAAGCTTATGCCCCGTGGGAACCTGTCCTATCGTAGGAGACCGCGGGAAGTATAGCTGGCGCACCCGGTTAGAGCAGCGAAGGAGCGATGCAACCGCGTCCGTCTCGGCGGTTCGCGGAATGATATGCGTCGTTCCCAAGTTGTCTCTTGACTTTTGTTTTTGTTTTTAGTCCTGCGTGACATGGTCGAGAGGACCCTCGCTCGCGCGGGGACCGATGCGCTCGACACTGGACTTCTGATCATGAATGTCATCGGCAGCTTCACGACCTTCGTCACGATCAGCTCTGCATACTTCAGACGTCGTCACTCTCTTACCACCTTACCCTGTACAGTACCCTGGTTGTGTCGCTTGATGGTCCCCTTCGCCGGATTCCTCTGAGTTGGGCTCTCCCTTGGTATACGCATAGGCATCGGGACCGTAGCGTTGCCCTGGCTTCCCAGCTTACGAATCTAGCTCTGACTTCCCTTATTTTAGGAGTCTTTTGTATGATTCCCTTACCCGTCACTTTTTCTACCCTCTGCCTGCCCTTCCGCCCTAGCCTTGCATGCTTCATCTAGGTGCGCCAGTATACCAGGCTCCCTTATTCCCTTGCATCGTCAACCCCCCATAGCAGTCAACCCTTTAGTCGAGCATTACCCGCCCTGATGGTCTATTCGTTAGGCACAAGCGGTTAACGGGTAGCTGAAAATTCATGAATAAAAATTCTGAAGTGGGAGTTTTGGGCCGTCTGAAAATCCTAAATGGTCCTGAAGTGCTAAAAGGTCCGAAAACCCTGGAAACCACCTGTTTAGGCAGGTTGCATCCTGAAGTGGTGAAGTGGGAGTTTTTGGCAGTCTTAAAATCCTGAATGGTCCTGAAGTGGTGAAAGGTCCGAAGACCCTGAAAACGGCCAGTTTAGGCGGGTAGCATCCTGAAGTGGTGAAGGGTGTTCTCAAGTGGTGAAAGGTCCGAAGACCCTGAAAACCACCTGTTTAGGCAGGCTGCATCTTGAAGTGGTGAAGGGTGTCTTGAAGTGGTGATGAAAAATACGACTGTTGTTAACCTTCTCTCCTGTTAGGTTCATTGGTTTTGTTCGCTCCCAGATCCCTACCCTCATTGAGCCTGATGACATGTGTCTCTCCGTTATTATGTGTGGATGCCCTTAGGAGTTTATCGAGCCGTAGGCTGCATTCACCATTCTCAGAGATCATCCCACCCTTTGGTTGCGACACACTCCTCCTGTGACATATGGTTGTCTTGTTGTTGCTTTGTTGCTCTCAGACTGAGGCAGTTGCCTCTAACATTTCTATGATTTAGTTGTTTCTACTTTTGCTCTTCCTAGGACTTCTACACTAGTCCGCTGTTTCCAGACTGAGGCTACTGCCTCCAGCATTCTAGGATTAATTGTCATTACTTTCTGCTCTCCTATGACATGTATACTAGTTAGTTGCTTTTGCTTTCACTTAGGCGGTTACCTGTGACATTGTTGTTTTTTGTGACACTTTTAAAGTTTTTATCCTAGGTTGTTGTGTGTCCGATTTTGAATTCAACGCGGGTTCCGCGTTGAAAAATTCAACGCGCGTTGAATTCGCTTTAAACTCCCATTCAAACGCGAGTTGGACTCGAATTAACGGGGTCCGGGATGATTTTTTTCCTGGGCTAAAAATTATCCAAAAAAAAAATTAAAAAATATGAGGTTGTAGGTTTTTTTTAGGACTACAACTTTGTATTTTTATTTTTATTTTTATTTTTTGATGCTTAAATCTATTTAAAAAAAAGTCAAAAACACATAAACACATAATGAAAAAATAAAAACTAAAATGAAATGAGTATTTTTGTTTTGGGTTTCACACATATTTTTTAAGGGCTAAAAAAAAAAACAAAAAAAACAAATTAAAAATATAGGGTTGTAGATCTTTCAAAGATGTACAACAATTTATTTTTTATTTTATTTTTTTGGAAACTCGTGTATTTAAAAAAAAATAAAAACCATAAAAAGCAAATTAAAAAAAGGAAAAAAAGACACACACACATACAAAATTGGGCCTGTAGCAGGTTGCATGAGTCTGGCGTCAGTTGGTTGAGGGAACCTACGCCTTGGGCCGCCTGTGTGAATGTATGGAAAGCAGGCCCTGGGCTGGATACGGGTACTGGGCCAAACACAGGCCAAAGGCAGTTGGGGGCATACAACCACCTCAGGCCCAAGGCCTGTTTTCGTTCGTGCTGTGCCTCAGGCTACCGGGGCCTACTGGAAGCTTCCTGGGACTGAACACAGGCAGGCCACTTCGATATAGCAAAGGGCCTACCTCCACATTGGGCATTCGGGTGCTGGCTGCATGCTGCGTAAGCGCTGCCGCACTGTAGCTCGCTGACACTCATGCGCTCACGGGCGAGCAGGAAGGAGAAGGCAGCCATAGCCGAGCTGCGCTGCTGTAAGCTGGGTGWGGCGCAAGGTGGTCCTTGGGTGCAAGTGGAATCTTTGTGTTGGGGAACGAGGTTGTGAGTAAGGCGAGACACACTCTCACGCGCAGGCACAGACACACTTACACTTACACTTACACGCCCACACACTTACAAACACACACATACACACACACACTTACAAACACACACATACACAAACACACACATACACATACACACACACACTTACAAACACACACATACACTTACAAGCACATACACACGCACACACACTTACAAACACACACATACACAAACACACGCGCATACATTCATATTCATGCACAGACACACTCTCACGGCAAGCCTACACATACACAGATACGCGCACACACAGCACACCTACACACACATAACTGGGGCGTTAGGGGTTGGGGGATGTGGGGGCGGATGGGAGGTGCTTCAGGGGTTGGGGGGATTTTTTTTTTTTTTTTTTTTTTTTTTTTTTTTTTTTTTTTTTTTTTGCCTAGGGCCACGTGTTCCGGACCCCGCGCATCAATTCCGTTTTTCCGAAAAGCGCGGGAGCGGCCCATTTTCGCGTTTAACGGGAATTCAACAGGATTTTTTTGAATTTGACGGGATTCAACGGGAGTTTAATTCCCCCGTTTTGCGTTAAAAAGATACATAGCTCGGTTGCATGGCATTGACTCATCATGGAGCTTGCGCCGCATCCTACCCGACTTGGGTTTTCTTTTTCTTTAGTAGAGTTCCGCTTCTTGGTGGAAACGTGCTTGTATTTAGGCGATCCATCACATGCCGAGGATCGTGTAACATCTGGTTGGCCTGTGAGACCAGCCCTTTGGCCTGTTCTCACATGCCTGTATTGTATTTGGGGTAGTTCAGTCCAGGTCGGTACCTCTGTCCGTACCAGCCAGTCTAGTCCAGTCCAGTCAGTCCGCTGGGGTATACCCCAGCCAGAGTCTGTATTTTTGGTCATTCTACACTCACATAGTTTGGAGTACGTGCGTTGGAGTCCGCGTGGGAGTTGTGCTGTGCCATCTTGCTCCACCCTCATCCTCCATCTCCATCTTTATCCCAGACGAAGCACCTCACCCGGTGGGTCCGCCACAATATTCTTCTCTCAAATCTTTCATCATCTTTTAATTTTTTTCAATTCACCTTCACTACCTATCTACTACTACTCCTAAGGCTTATATAGGGGCCCCCTATGAACATAGTTTTGTTGTCTCCCTCCATCCATCAGAGGGGATGCATGTTGCCCCCCGCCCCAACCTATGGGCAACTTCTTTTTTTGTTTTTTGTTTTTGAAAAAGCAAGGAATCCAAGGAATCCATTATCGGTCAGGAATTCCTCACAAACAACCCAAAGCATACACAGTCACTTACTCTGGTCATTACCTAGTTTTGACTCACGGGTTTGCCCAACAAGAAGAGGCAAAGCCATAAAAAACAGAGCGACGTTTTGGCCATCAAGCCTCATAAAAATGAGGGGTCCTGAGAGGCACCAACAAACAAAAGACCACAACAAATAAAAGGCAACCCTTATCCCAAGCACCCCAAGGGGTCAAAATTCCTACCCCTACCATCTAAATATCCATCTACCTATAGTCCTACTGTGTCCTTACCCTTACGATAAGCTGATGCTAGCTAGTAAGGGCCTCATTTGACACTCCTCGGGGACACGATTCCAAGGATTTAGTCCTCGTTCCACCTGCCCTCAGAGTCGATTTTTGAAAAGAAAATATGAAAACACTCCGAGAACAAATCCTCGGGCTCCGAGGATTTCCCAGGCAAATCGTCCTCGGCTCCGAGGGACCTCTCAAGGTCCTTTCGAGTCTGAGGATCCACAATTCGCGAGGTGTCGTCGTCGACCTTCGAAGGAAATGTGAAGGCGGTGGGCGGTCCAGTCGTTGTCCGGCGGCCTAAAGACGGACATCATGGGGCAACGTTGTCGAAGATGACTTGTAACGGCCTCTTCAGTTGACCATTGGTGGCGATTTGCGCCACAGTGCGTGAACATCTCCGGGCGGCCCGTGAAGGGGCCTCTTGGGACCTGCGGATGTTTTCGATCAGCTTGTATGGGCCTCAGGCCGTTTGGGCAGGCCTTCTAGTGGTCATAATTTCGGATAATGGTGCCATCCTCCTGAGAAGGTGCCCCGTGCATGAATGTGGTGTTGTTGCCGTCTTCCTGATTAGTGTGTGTCAACACTTGCGACAGATGCGACATACGTTTGTGTGTGTGATGTCTTTGCACCGCAAGCTGTTGCTGCTGCTCCTAATTGTTGTGATACTCATCGTTGTTGTCGTCTTCCACATTTGTTTTCAGGGGCGAGTTCGGGAAAGGAAAACGACGAGCCGATCGTCGAAGAAGGCGAGGAAGATGGACAACCGTTTGACGAACAACGCGCGGACAGCAGGGTCGGGTGGATCTTTATGGCAGCGATCTACCCCTATGGTGGGTGGTAGGCGGCCATACAATCCAATGTTGTACATCCACCTGCCATCGCACGAAATTCCGTTGCCTCCAAGTGACGACGAAGGCGAGGAACATCGATATTCAACGGTTACTCTCAGGAGCAGTTCCCCGCAGGATTGGATGGGGAGCCAGTTCTTGAGACGGTCGACAACGCCGACTTACACAGAGTTGTTGGAGGGACGGACCCCAGTTGGCTACGACGCAGGAGTTGTGGATCTGAGCTTCGGTCTCGTCTGTGGTAGTGGGTCGGACGTCACACATATCGTCGTCGTCAACCCAAGCTACAAGCAACATCCTCGCGATGTCGGCGGTGAAGGCTGGTAGGGGCGCGGACATCCACGTAGGGTGTTCATGGACGGTAGCGGGGGAGTGTGATTTCGTTTCACTGGTGAGGGCTGGGGTTGGGAGCACTGCAGGCGCAAGTGCTTCAACGACGAAGACAGCGGTCGTGGGTGTGTCTCAATTGGTGACTCCCAATGATGCATTCGATGGATGGTGGGAAGCTGACGACTGGTCAACTACGGATGTCGTGCGCTGGCAGTTTTGGAACAATCAGGGGCAGCAAATGCAACAACTGAGCACTTCTGGCATAGCGAAAGGGATGGTCAACATGCACTTCGAAGGGGACGACACGTACGTGGATTGCGATGTCGGGGGAGGTGAAGAATGTCGTGTGGACGAGGCCGGTCTTGACGGCGACAAAGAGGACGAAGAGGAATTGGACATTCGATTGGTGGGAAGGAAGAGAGGCGAATTTCGGGCCAGATAAAAGGATGACGAACCGCGAGCAGGGCGACAAGGCGAGAAGGTTGTACAGGGCGGTGCTACGGGCGATGGCACCAATCGCATGGATTTGTGGACGGTGGAGCATATGATTGCTCTCGTTCGACTGAAAAGAGATCCGGATTTGCATCTCACCAGCTTGGGATACAACTATGGACGCATGAAGTCGAAGACTTGGAAGTGGGACGACGTCGGGAAGAGGCTCATGAAGATGGGGGTAACGACAAGGAAGGTTGTGGACTGTGGGAAGAAATGGGACAACCTATTCCAGCAGTTCAAGACAATTTACAAGTTCATGGGTGAATTCAGGAAGGAGGACTTCTTCGCACTCACGTCGTAGGAGAGGAATGGGAAAGGCATCGAGTTTCCAATAACAGTCATTTCGTCAAAACGGACATATTATATTTTTTGAACGAAATCAAAACTGACTTTTTTTTGCCAAAATCCGGTCGGAATTTTTTGCTCCTGAGGGTCCGGCGTTCCCGGCGTTCCCGGCGTTCCTAGAACGCCGGACCTCCTACATGTATCTGGTCTATAGTTGCGAATACAAATATATATATATATATATATATATATTGTATCTGGTCTCAACCATAGACCAGATACATGTAGGGGGTCCGGCGGAACGCCGGACCCCCAGGAGCAATAAATTCCGACCGGATTTTGGCAAAAAAAGTCAGTTTTTATTTCGTTCAAAAAATATAATATGTCCGTTTTGACGAAATGGTTGTTCAATGGATCGACATGTGTATGAGAAGATAAAGGTGATGTCCAAGGGAGATCACACTATACACCCAATGAATCTTGGGGACTCGGGCGTGCCTTGAGGGATTCAGATTGTCGGGCACAATACCATTCAGAACGAATCTATGGCTTGTGAGAGAGGCGAGGATGGTCAGGACGACGAAAAGGGGTCAACGAAGGAGTCGTCTTTCTGCGCAGGTAGCGGGGTAGTGGATTCAAATGGAAGAATGTAAGGCAGAAGACCTTCGAGGTGATCTCGGAGGTCATGGATAAGAATGGGAAGTTGGTGGCGATGGCAATTGACAACACGAGCAAGAGGCAGGGTTTCGTTTTAACGAGGCACTGTGGCATTCTTGAAAGGGAGGTGGACGTGCAGAAAAAACACTATGAGAAGGCCGACCAAGCGAACTTGACGATGTGCAATGCCCTCCTGAAGAATGCGAAGGCCATCCACAAGGGATCTTGACGTCATTCACTCACACATCTCCGAGTTCGGCCTTTTCGCCACGTTCGTTGTTCAATGTCTGCGTCGTTATCAACACCGTTCTTTTGCAGTCATTCCGTCTTCGTGTTGCCGTTTAGTCCCGGAGATTGTCGCCAGAGGTGCACACGGTGCCGTACACTTCGGGACAATACTTTAGTGCGCATTCTGTTCACGCCATCGTTGTGGGTGTTGCACTGTGAAGCGATGGTAGTTATGTGGGAACCTGGGGCGATGCAGTTGTCGACGGTGGGGCGTCATTTTCTTGGGCAACTTTTGGACTTGCGATGGCAATCACGTCTGTCCTCGTGTCATAGAAGTGCGATGGAGCCCGGACAGTCCGTTAGTCCTCCTTTTTCCCCGATGTGTCGTCCCGTATCGTTTTTCGAATGTGTTGTTTAAATGCTCATAAGGAACGTATTTTGTTGTAATTAAATTTTCAGAACGATGGCATGCTTTGTAATTTGTTTCATGGCCGCAGTAATGTGTGACACGCGATTGGTCTTTCGCAGTCCGTCGATATACGCAAAATAGGAAAAAAAAATGTGTGTCCATGAGAATGTTTTCCACGAAATTGCTTGGTTGCGCTTTTCATCTGTGCATAGAGAACACCACATTCCTCTTCTGTTATCTATTTTTTTGTTTTTTATTTTTAATTAAAATCATGTACGTGATTTGTACGGGCCATCCCGTTTCTATGTTTGATGAAAGATTGTTGTCCGTCGAGAAAAGTGGCTTGACGAAATCGTCGTGAAAGATCAACGATTCAAAATGTGCGAAGGAAAACCTAATGCATGGCGAAGGCGAATGCTCGTGGCGCTTGGTTTGCGGGCTGAATATGTATGTTTGTGTAATTTCGATTTATGTTTTCCTGCACAACGGGTGTTAACAAAAGGTTGTTTTGCAAAAAAAAAAAAAAAAAAAAAAAAAAAAAAAANTTTGAGGCGCGCGTGATAAAATTTTTTCTTGATGCTATAGAGTCGGCAAGATTTTTGGCTTTGACTAAAACTAGGAAAGTTTTTCTTTTATTAGATGACCATGGTAAACCGACGTTCATACGGTATGCCTGTCTCTTATACACATCTAGATGTGTATAAGAGACAGCACAAACACACTCACACACAGCGATGGCCATTCCACACTCCATCTACCCCGTCGCCACAGACGACACCGTCATTCTATTGTTGCTCGTCTTCAAGGGAGATGTGGTGGGACGCTCATTCGTTGGTTGGGAGAATGCGCACATGGTAGACAACATCCCCACAAACCTCCCGGAGGTGGTGATGGGAGAACACATAATGGGGTGCGAGGTCATACACATCGACGTCAGGTGCAATGGGGTGAAGCAGGCCCGTTTCGCTGTCTTCATCGGTTTTCAAGGCGAGTGCATTCGTGAAGTGGCTATTGTTGTGGAGAAAACTGGACGTGCCCTGCCAAACAGAGGGTCGTTGGAGGTTGACCCTTCGTGGGATTTGGTTGAGCATTATGTCTCCTCCATTGGTTTTGACTAAGAATGCGACGACTTTGTCCAGAGGGATGAGTCGTAAAGGACCATCGACATGATGTCGTTGCATGACAGATAGTATATCACCAGTCCTTTCAGGGTCGGTGATTACGGAAGCACGTTCACGTTGTCGGGCGGCCGCAGACCGGTCGGCCGCCCGACATACAAGGAATTTGTCCCTCAACCGAACGACCAGTTAAGAGTTGTCGGGTGCTCTTGTCGAAACTCTTAAGGAAAATTAGGGGTCTTCAGAGATACCCTAAAATCCCCTGCATCAGCCGCAGAAACTAACCCCTGAAATTAATGAGATAAACATCCGCGTTTACCACGCCTGACACCCACCTATTTCTTTTGTTCAGAGTCTGTCTCCAAAACCGACAACTATGGGGCACGGGTATGTTAGTAACCCTTCACGTGACACTTTTACGCAACCAACTGGCGGAGGAAGGAACCCTCGATTTCCGTTAAATCTAATAAAAAAAATAAAAATGAGTAAAAGAATTAAAAATACTAAAAAGGAAGGAAACAAGCGATTATTTTATTATTTAATTAAATTTTATAAAATTCTGTTTTTGAAGAATTCTAGCCAAAATTATCCATCTATCCCCTTTCATTGATTTAATCGGATTCTTGTTGTTTTTAATCTCTCGCTGGATTTTCCTGATATTCCTGATTTCCCCTGATTATTACCCTCGCTACAACCCGAGTATTATTGAGTGAGCGGGGCTTATATCTTTCGGGGGTCCCACGAACATTGGTGACGTCGGCAAGATGGATCAGTAGGTTGGTTTCAGGCTACAGCGGCGACTCTTCATGGTATGGTCCGAGGTTTGGCACGTACACGACCTTGTGGTTGTTTGATTCAGTATCTGGTCAGGGACTGGAGTGGAGACTGATATAGTACAAGCACGATGCTTGCAGTATTTGGCACGACGTTTGGTCCAAGGTTCAATACCTTTGCCTTGGTACATTCATTGATTCAACGCGGATGTGGTGCAGGGGCAGTATATTGTCATCTGCCCCTAATTCTCAAGTTCGGAACTGGTGCGGTGCTTCGATAAGGTCCTATTATCTTGGTACGGTGACTGGTGCGGGGTTGGTACATGTAGCTGCGGTTCGAAGCAATTATTTTTGATCTGGTACTGGTTCGGCACATGGCGGGGCAGTTCCTATTTCCATCCTTTTCGCACTGGTGCGACTCGTTGCAAATTCGGTATCCGCTTTGGACTAGATATGTTAATTGTGAGTCTGATCTGAAATTTAGTTGTATGGTAGTGTGGTCTCCACGATTATCAAGTTGTGACAGTCACCCAACGGGCCTCTGATACGTCTAGACTGGCGGGGACACTGGTACGATTGTGGCTAGGCTTTAGAATTTAAAGGTGCCGCACTGTCTTACTCCTGGAGGTCTATGACTTGGGGACCAGGCCGAATGACTGGCCCTGCCTACTTTTCCTCTCGGGCCTGGGCCCTGCTCGCCTCGAGTATCGGCAGCCTCGACCGTATTGGCCATAAACATGATACTGACGGCATATAGGGGGGCCCGGCGAAGCTGTCGGGGGGATTGATTCAGTCGGCGTGCTAGGCGTACACAGCCCACTGCTCACCTGACTGGTCCTGGATGGTACCACTTCGGATGATCGAGGGGAGAGCCAGGCGTCCGCAACATTGTGCGCGAGTGGTGACAGTTATGCTCGTTTGGGGATGCGACTGAACGGGCGTGCATGGCGTTCGCGGTGCACGAAGGCAAAAGGGCATTCGAGGGACAACCGTGGGGGAGGACTTGGACTTGGACATAGGAAGACACACATTCGGGCTTGAAGGGGAGGAGAGTTTGCGACGTACTCTGCGCCCGTTTCGATAGGGTGAGTTTGCTCTACCAGACGAGCGCAGCTTTCGATGGAGAGAGAAACAGAGGAAGAGCCGAGGGAAGAAGAGGGAAAAATCATGGTGGCGAGGGGGATGATGCCAGTTGTTCACGGCGCCTAGCGCAGCCTGTGAGGAACGCTTGTGGTTATTGAGATCTATGGGAATTGATGAGCCAACAGGCTCAGGAGCGGGACTCTAGGAGAGATCATCTACGCGTGAGATCTCTCTTCACTGTTTTTTTTTATTATATGCTCGTCATGTGAGTTATTTTCAGCACCACACAGCAGCGTGAGGGGAGTAGCATGTGTATACATGCCAACGTATCTGCCTAAGATCGTATTGGGAGTGCAATCATCATCTCGCTGAGTTAAGAGCTCTGTTCTGGACGGGTATCTGATCTGAAACACGAGTGTCACAAGTTCACGCTCTAAGTAGAGCTCTGATCCGAGTGGGGCGCTGATCACTAATGAGCCTACTGAACGCACCCTCACAGACAATCCTAGGGCACCGCTTAAAGAGGCCTGCTGCTCACGAAAGACCCCACGAGGCGTTTCGCTCTGAGGGCCATTAAGAGCTTCATCTCAAAATTGGGAAATCAGTCTGAGGGGTGACGGCACACGACGATCTGATGAGGGAGCGAGGTGTAGACAGTAGAGAGAGGGCGGTTGTCCCGAACCGCATTCCGAGAGGGTCGCTCTTTCGAACCTCATTCGTTTGATATAAGCAAGAGAACGGTTGGCGTGAGCCACGTTCATTTGAACTGAGGGAGAAAACTACTATCGCAAGCCACACATCTCCGATCTGAGACAACGGCGGTTGATGCCCGAAGGGAATGATCACCCAAGCCAGAACTCAACATGATAGCCTCGCGAGTGTACTGGTTGTACGAGCTTATAGCCACTGCAATAATGACTGGACCGCTGAGGATCTGAGTGTGAGCGAGGCGAGGAGGAAGATTGAGAGAAAAATGAGAAGAAAGGGAAGAGGAGTTTGACAGGTACAACGCTCGTTGCTCACGGCAACGGATGAGGTAAAGTGAACGTGTGGCGAGATCGAAGGTTCATTGCTGGTTCCCAGGGCGCCTGGAGGGAAGAATCGCAGCCTGTGAAGTCTTGAGGTTACGAAGCCTACCTCGAATCGATTAGTCAGGGCCCAAATCGCCACTTCAGTAATGAACCAGCAAGGGGGGCATTCACTCCGAAGGGCAAGCTAGTGGTCTGCTATCAAGTTAGCCCTGAGAAGTGGGCACCGCACTCACTACGGGGGTGAGTATGCGAAACGAAAGGTGGTCGTGATGTTGATTCGAGACTGTTGTGCTTGGATGACAAGCTTCGAGCACCCTTGAAAACCTGACAATCAAGTATTTATCTTTCTCTTGTCTGGCCCGCAGTACCAAGAAAAGAGGCGTCGGACAAGATCATTGAACAAGCGACATTATCACTAGGACTCCTCGGCTCCTGTATTTGACAAGTGACTCCAGAGATCTAAACTCGTCCTCTAGACTAGTTATCTCCATACTGTGACTGAAGTGCCCGGGTTGAAGAAGCTAATCTGAAGGTTGGGCGAGCTGCACTAATCAGAACACTTTTTTTTTTTTTTTGTCAATGAAGCGGTGGGTATCAGCATATGTAGTATTTTGGTTTCGATCATTCTTTTTCTTTTTTTCTTGCGATAAATAATCTTCACAAGAACACTCTTTTAACTTAATGACGTAACTGTTCACTCTTAAATGCAAGCACCCCGGAGCGAATGAGGTGCCTCGATGGAAATATGAATAGATGGGACGGGAAGAGTAGCAAGTACTAGTTAAACTGGCGAATCATGATCGAGGCCTTCTACAGTGTGACCCGACTTGTTGAGCTCGCCTCGATTTGTTCGTGGGAAGCACCTTGTTTTGAGAGAACAGGGACTCCGAGAGATTTAGGTACTCTGGGGAGGGATCTGCGATAAAGCGTGGACTGGGCAAACTGGTTTCATTAGTAAGGACCGGGCTTAAGCTGTGAAAAAAAAAGTGAGTGGTATCTACTGGTGAAAACGAACGCAGGAGACTGGATGAGAACTCATATGTACCCATGCCAATCATAAATGGTCATTTTGAGGGGAAAAAGTTAAATGGGAGCGAGGTGGCAGTAACAGAAGTAGGCGAATTGGGCGTATGTGGGGTGTTTTAGTGTATGAGCCTATGACCTTGAATGTGTGAGTCCTCTCAATATTTGACTTCATTAGAACGATCAATGATCCATTGACTCCAAAAGCTACTCCGGGATAGAAATGTTGAGATAAATATCCATTTATGCGTGCGGTAATTGTTTTTTATTTCCTACAAGTTCTCAATCGAGTTGAAACTCTACGGTTGATGTCATTGGGCGAAGTGAGAATCCCAGAATCTATTAACTTGAGAAGTATAGAAATCGAGGGGCAAACATAAGATCTTGAAACATCAACCTTGCGTTGTTTCTAATCGCTGGGTTAGATATGTGGAAAGTTACGAAATACTTTTACTTTGCTAACTGATTTCTCCAAATTGCTGGGGTATGGAAAAGTCGATCGGGTTGACACAGTAGTAGGGTTGGGCAAACCAATCAGCCCTTCACACCCTGCTGATTGTTGAGGACCTCGAAAGCGGGCGCATCGAGTGACAGGCGTTGTTGCCCTTGGCCTCATCGAGCAGTAGGCGACCCCTCCCCGAGTTTCCTCACAACCTTGGCGCCGTTGTCGGGGAGGGGACTGCACCCCCAAGGCCTCGGCCTTCCTCTATCAAATGGGGGTGCACAAGCTAATTAGCTAGTGGTTGATTACCTGATTTTTTTTAAAATTTTTGATATTTTAGGTAATTCGGTTTTTCTAAACATTTTTTGAACCGGACATTTTTGCGCGAACCGTCCCCGGATCAACGTTCGTCCTTGCTTCAAGGCGAACATTTTGCTACCATTTTTATAAAAAATCTAATAGCTAGAAATTACGATAATCATTTTTTTTTTTTTTAAATACTATTCCGAAAATCTTAATTTTCTTTTTAAATTAATTGCAGAAAATTAAAGCGAAATTTTGAAACGTCCATCGGAACAAAGTTTTCCTGTTTGTTTTCTCGACGTTTTGGGATTCTGGTCGGGAAAAACGGGCTTCATTTGCAGGAACGGCGGAATCCGACATAAACAATAGAGAAAAGAATATAAGAGGGATTGTGATTTTTTTTGTAATTTTATTTAAAACAGAAGAGACAAAAAAAAAAAAACTAATCCGATAACTTTTAAGTTTTAACCTTGAACCAGCAAGATTCCAACAAAAATTTTTCAGGATAATCCGGGGTTTATGGTGCGCGTGTGGTCGCGCGCAAAACCCTAAACCCTAATTGGGGGAAACCCTAATACAAGTATAAGTATATAAGACTATATTAGGAATTAGAAATCATATTTTAAACCTTAAATTTTGCGAGTAACGAGGGCCGAGGAGGCTCGAGCTCTTTTTACATAAGGTATATGCGCGAAAGGAAAAGGAATTAATCTGACCTTTTTACTAATTAAATTAATAATCAATATCTGAAAATTAATTAAAATTCGCGTTTTTATCTTTCATCCGCTTTACTTTTGCTTTCCCTTCAGCAGCCGATGAAGGGATCATCTCCCAAACCCCATCCCAACGGGGGGAGAGAAAATAGTGCCGAAAAAATTTAAAATTTCTCATTTGATTTAAGTTTTTGCAAATAAAATTGACTAAAATTAAATAAAAATCGTTTTTTTATTTTTCATTTATTATACTTTTTTTTCTTCTTCCAGCAGCCTTATTTGAGGGACTCGTTCCTAACCCTATCCCAACGGGGGGGAGACGAAATTGTGCCAAAATTTTTATAAATTTTCTAAGATTATTTTCCACCCCCAAAAATCTTGAAAATCAGCAGGCCTTGATATATTCTGACTTTTAATAGATATATAAAAAAAAAGTTTATTCAAACCGAATCTAATTTTTTCTAATTAATATTTAAAAAACACGAGATAAATCTTCAAAAGAGGATAGAAAAGGTTCGCTACACATATCTGTTTTTGGGCGGATTTTGTTTTGCCATTACTAAGAACCGAAACAAAGAATGAGAATCTTCTTTAATGAAATTTAATTTTTGGTAATTAGTTGATAAAATTCAAAAATAAACATAAAAAAAAAGGCGAGAAAAAGTTGGGACTTGCCTCGCGCTTGTTTTGGACTCAGGGCTACTTCCCCTAAGTACTAAGGGCAGAGTAGGGCATATTTCTTATTTATTCGAAATTTTTATTAATTAAAATTCTTAAAATTTACTAAAAATAAAATGATGGCTTAAAAATGTAAAGAGCGAGTATCCACTTATTATATTTAGAGTTTCTAGTTAGGGGATGAGTTTCACTGGTTAAAACAGTACACGAGGGCTGAGTAATCTCAATTCCCTCGAGTAAAGCATGCGCGTTGTATTCGAAAAAACTTGAGTAAAAGGCGTATAAACTCATTTTGAGTCTGGAATTCTACACCCTTCATATCCAGGCTAGCTTAGGTTCTGGTCAGTGCTTTGGAAGGCGGCCTTCTTATAGGGACATCGTCCCAAACCCCATCGCAATGGGGGGGGAGGCGAAGTGTTGCCGAATTTTCCCTAGAAATTTGAACCTTTTTTGACTTTTTTTCCTGCCCCACCCTATGCTCTATTGTGTTACACAAATGTGGCCACCTTTGATAGTAGAGGAATATGCAGTGGACCAATGCTGGACGATTGACCCTCCTGAGCTCATAGAGGGGAATCTGGTCGAGTTCGCCCTGCCCACTCGACCCACTCACTTACACGACGAGCGGTACACGTGGAGATACATCCTCTTGTGGCCTGGAGCCTGGCTGTGGATGTACCGGGAGCTCAAGAGCAGCAAGGGGCCGTACGGCAGACGTCTAGCAGCTACTGCTTACGGGGAGGTCAAGGCCTACCTGTACCTGAGTCCAGAAGTGGCCAAGAAGGCCGCTCTAACTCTTGCGACGTGGGGAGCCTGCAGGATTATTGGCAGGGCACAGCGATACATGCAGGAGGAGATGTCTGTCGCACACCCTACTTGTGAGCTGGACCAGCGGCCCCTTTCTGAACACTGTAAAAGAAAAAATAATAATAAAATAAAATAAAATAAAATAAAATAAAGTAAAAGTTACAGATCTGACCTGCAAATCTGAAATCTGGAACCCGAGCTTGGTTTGAGCGTCGCAATTACCGTGCGGACCCAAAAATCACGTGTGAGAGTTGGGTTGTCATTATGTTTATTCATCCATGAAACAACGATCAGAATGGTCACTTTGATTGGCTTCAAGTCCCCCTTCGTCCAATGGTGTCTGATCGTTATTTCAACCTTCCACCCCGGAGTTATGTCCCTCAATCGACCCCTGTCTCAAAACTCCGTGCAAAAATAGGCAGCTTCCCAGCCTCAAAAACTCTCTCTCTCTCTCACTAGTGGCAACTCTCTCTCTCTCACTGACAGCAACACTCACTCTCTATCACTGACAGCATCGCTCACTCTCTCTCACTGACAGCAGCACTCACTCTCTATCACTGCGCAACCCTTCTCTCTCTCATTGCGCAGTCTCTCTCTCTCACTCTCACTGCGTTGTCTCTCTCTGCGCAGTCCCTTACCCTCTTTCTCTCTCTCTCACTAGTGGCAGCTCTCTCTCTCTCACTGACATCAACACTTTCTCTCTCTCACTGACAGCAACGCTCACTCGCTCTCACTGACAGCAACCCTCACTCTCTATCTCTGCGCAACCCTTCTCTCTCTCACTGCACAGTCTCTCTCTCTCTCTCTCTCACTGCGCAGTCCCTCTCTCTCTCTCTCTCTCTCTCTCTCTCTCTCTCTCTCTCTCTCTCTCTTAATAGTGGCAACTCTCTCTTTCTCATTGACAGCAACACTCACTCTCTCTCACTGACAACAACGCTCACTCTCTCTCACTGACAGCAGCACTCACTCTCTAACTCGGCGCAGCCCTTCTCTCTCTTACTGCTTTGTCTCTCTCTCTTACTCTCACTGCGCATTCTCTTTCTCTGCGCAGTCCCTCACCGTCTCTCTCTCTCTCACTAGTGGCAACTCTCTCTCTCTCACTGAGAGCAACACTCACTCTCTCTCACTGACAGCAACACTCACTCTCTCTCACTAACAGCAACGCTCACTCTCTCTCACTGACCGCAGCACTCACTCTCTATCTCTGTGCAACCCCTCTCTCTCTCTCACTCTCATTGCGCTGTCCCTCCCTCTCACTGCACAGTCTCTCTCTCTCTCTCTCTCTCTCTCTCTCTCTCTCTCTCTCTCTCTCTCTCTCTCTCTCTCTCTCTCTCTCTCTCTCTCTCTCATTGGCAGGGGCCCCGTTCACCTATTAAGGGAACGAGGGTGGATCTCCAGTGGATCAATGCATGGATCTGGTGCGCTATAAATGTCAAATTCATCCATTTCCAAATGTCAGTTGTCCCTTGGTCGAGTGGGCACGTGCACGCACTTATTAGATGACGAGGCAGTTGGCTAGCGTAGGAGTGTCGTAGCTATTCCCGATGTTAACCCACTCTGGATTGAATCTCTCATTGACATTCAGAGCGCTGGATAGAAGTCACATCACGTCAACACCCGTTGGAACCACCACAAGTTAATCAATTCATTCGCGTCACTAATTATCCGTTCCCCTGGCTGTGATTTCGCAGGATGGTAGATAGGGACTATGGGAATCTCATGAGTCTGATCATGAGCGTCACTAATTACCCGTTCCCTTGGCTCTTATTTCACAAGTAGCCTGCTAGTGTCCCAAATAAATTGAAAACGTCTGATTACTGCGAATGCATCTGGCATCCCTCCCGTCCAAATACATGCCAAACGTGGAGTAGTGGAGCTAGAATTTTCGTCTCATTTCCTCTCGACGAAGAATCACCCCTTTCAAAAGTTGCCCTTGCTCATATATGCTGGTCCCACCAATCTGTGGCGTTGTCGTACCAAATACCCTTACAAGGGTATTTGGCGTGTTTTTTGCTCTTCGCACTAAAGCATCCTCGTCCGCTCGATGGCGCATGTACGGCAGGAAGTTTAGGCCCTCGTCGGGGTGAGCAGCGCGCGGGGTATTAACAGTGAGGCGCAACCATGCACAACTTGGGTGTGTGCAACGTCGAGGGCCAGCGGGACGCGCGACAACTGGTCTTATTTATTTATTATTTTGTAAGGTCTTTGGCTCACTGCGCGTACTAGATTACCGGATAAGGACGGTCGTCGCAACGGTCAAGGACTTTAACCGCGCACTGTCTTTTTGTTGACCTATGGGTTCTTCGCTTACTCGGGAAGCTGGTGAAATTCCTCAGCTTGCCCCCCTAGGATGTGCCCATTTCGGGTGCCCAGCCTGTCGCTTAGAACCTGTTGCAAGGAGTTTGTGTGCGATCAAGCCCGCCGAGGCCCGCAAGCTGGTGAGCTATGCCTGGGCGGGGCCAGGGGACACCAGTTAGAGCACTGCCGGAGTGCTGGCTGCGAAGCCTAGCTTCCCCAGGAGTAGGCCGTGACGACCTGCAAAATTCTCATTTGAATATTTGCCACTGCCGCCAAGATCTGCACCGGGACCCGGCCCACCTGGGCTTATGCTGCAGGACCAGCAGCAAGGCTTGCGCCCTCCTACTCCTCGTGGCGTCAAAGCAGCGGCGACGGCTGAGCATCGGTCACATGCCTCGACGCCGTTCATTTTTTTTGGAGCTGGTTGATTCGGCAGGAGAACTCTCGTACGCTCCTCGGCGGATACCCACTTCCATGACCACTGTCCTGTTACCGATATCAACCAAACATTTGTGTGATGATGGGGTTAACGCGCAGTGTGCCACCGATCAAGTTTGTGCGTTGTGGGTCGAAGCAGGCAGTGAGAAGAAGAGATGCCAGTGAAGAGAAAGGTGGATGAATCTGGATGTGAAGGAGGTTGGGTGCATGCGGGGTATGAGAGCGGCTGCTATGGTGGGAGGAATGATCACGTTACTCACCTCAGTCACCCGTTCCTTGATGGAAATGGGTGAGTAAAGAGACTAAACTGGGTTCTTTGACAGGGTGAGATGAATGGTAGGATTAGAATGGCAGAAGGATTAGCGTAGAAGGAGAATAGTGGAGAAAGTAGTGGGCGGAAGATGGCCGAAACGAAGGAGGAAAGAGGTGGGGAAAGGTGTATCTCGCTCGTTTCTTAACGAAATCGAGCGAGGGAGGACTCAAATTGGGGGTTTCGGGGTGGGCGACCCCGATTCCGAAGTCGGAACTGATAGAGTGTCAGTAGAAAGTGAGTTAGTAGGGAAGGGGTTTGCGTTGAGTTATGGCGGATGAAAGAAATAGCAGAAAATGAGATATTAAGCTCATCCGATTCTTAACAGAGTCGGACGAGCAAGAAGGCGAATCCTAGGAATTGAGCCAAGGCGAGTCTAATAACGGGGTTAGATTTTGGTTTGGAGTGCTAGGAAGTACGTGGTGAGAGTGAGAAGATGCGTTGAGTCGTTGTGAGCGTAAACGGACTGGGGAATCGACGATGTACCTTCCGATGTTTTAGTGGAAGGTTCATTTCAGTTATGATCACCCTAACGATAAGAAGGAGAAACAGAGCAAATTTAATTACACGGAAAAATTTTGAAGTGAAAATGTACATTTTCATGTTCCTCGAAAGATTCATACGGTTTTGGCCATCAAGTCGACTGACGTAGCATACGACCAACTGCGGGGTTGGAAACATACCTGTTGGCCGGTGCGTCGATGGAGACAGCAGCCAGGGGCTGAGGAGTCGACGATGAGCCTTCCTGTGTTTAAGCGGAAGGTTTATTTCAACTCTGCTCATCCTATCAGAGAGAGAGAGAGAGAGAGAGAGAGAGAGAGAGAGAGAGAGACGACTTACCTGGCAAACTGGCAGTGCGGGATGAACCGGAATTTGAGCTACAGCGCCAAGTTGCAGAACGCAACAACGGGCTAGTTGTGCTTGTATGTGCATGTACTTCAGTGCCAGATCCATTGTCACTTAGCATGTTTGGTGAGTAATAGAATGTGGTCCACAGCTGTTCGTAGGTACTATAGCTCCGGCCATATCTAATTAGATTAAGAAAGAGATACGTTTATGGGTCGGAGACGAACTGCACCGCCTGCATCGCCCCTATAACAAAGAGAGGGATTGAGGGAGTAGAAAGATCTGAGGAAAAAGATTGCGAGCAGAGAAAGAGATCGAGCATTGGAGAAAATGACAGAAAGAGCAGTCACCTAGCAAGTCGAACTGGTGAGGCGGAGTGAGCGTGGTCATTTATTCTCACTGCTTTCGTCATGACCGTGCGCAATTTTTCTCCAAAAGCATGACCGGGTGCACTGTCGTATACCTTTCTGCACTTGTATAAGAAGCCATGGTCGAGCTATTGCAACAAAGGTCGTCGTCTTCATTACAGCCGAAAGGGTCATTGTAGTCATATAAGCCTCGAAGCTCTCATGAAGGACTACTGCGCTTGATTGGGGGACTGTTACTGTGTTAATAATGAAAAGTACACCTGCAGTTCGAGAAACCCGGACTTTGTAATACCTCAGTAGCTCATCTCACGAAGGCTCAGACCATTGGTCTGTGCACGGTTGTTAACTCCCCGCTCGAATGAAGTGCAGAGGAGGCTGCAACCAACTAAACTGTTTTTTGTTTCCGTCCGTAAGCCTGTTGCTTCGGCCTGCGTAACGGAATGTTGTTGTTGGACGGTTGAGTGTGGCCGGACGGCCCAACACGCTGCGGTTGCAGGTGAAGAGAAGTGAAGATGTTGTTTGACGCCATGCTTGGGTGAGAGTGTTGTTGATTGGAGGAAGAATGGTTGGGAAGTGGCATTAGGTTTGTTGCTGGTTACTGTTGCGGTGCTTTGTTGTTGCGCACGATTGTTGCGGGGCATTCTGCGTTGAGGAACTTTAACGTGATTCATGGTGATAGGAGGCTCATTGTTGTGCAAGAGGGTTAGCGCTGTAACTTGAAGACTTGTCAGAGTGTCGACTGTTCGGCGCTTTGACCGTGAGTTGACCAGCATAGTGCGTTTTGGCCGCCATTGCGGGATCCTCAGGCGACTCGAAGATAACAAGGCCCTCTCACGCGAGTCTGAGCGCACCCTCCTTGGATTTGAGAGACTTAAACGTTCTCTTTCTATCCTTCTTACTCCAAGTCTAGTCTGATGTTCAGAGAGGAAGGCAGCAGGAGGGATTGCAACCCGTAGGACCGCAGCAAGACTTTGTGGGGAGTCAGCCCACCGATTGCGGGAGCTCTGGCGGAACTCGGGAGGAATTCTGGAGGCAGGGAACTGAGAGGTAAAGGTTTCGTTTTCCCTCTATAAACCCAGTTATAACCCATTATCTGTATTTTTACCTATGTTTTGACTGAGTATATTGTCTGTATCCCTACGTTGACTTTCAGTTTGACTTCCAAGACACGAACCAAACTAAGTAAAGAAATGTATGTGTAATGTTAGTTTCAATTTCATTGTTTGACTGAAAGCAGATTGTGGGATTGCATATGGGGGAAGGATGGGAGGAAGGCAATATTGCATGTTTGACTTGCTCAACCAAAAGCTGGGAGAGTCTCCATGAGTTTGGAGGGCCCAGTGCTATGTTTATTTTGGATTGCCTAAAGGACCAGACAGGTTGCCATAAGTTTGGGTGGTCTGGTTGCTTTGACTTGCGAGCGTTGACTGTCATTGACTTTTCAGGGACCAGGCATGTTCCATAAGTTTTGGTGGCTTGGTCGCCTTGTTTACTTTGGGTTTCTTTAAGTTTCTTCCTGCATTGGTTTTAAGAGAATAAACCAGGTTGAGGACCAGGCAGGTTCCCATACGTTTGGGTGGTCTTGGTCCAACGCCACGCATATGCTGGAACCAGAAGGCTATAATTCGGCTATAATTTAACTACTATTTTATCTATGAACAGGCTAGTCAGACAGGGTTCCATAAGTTTAGGTGGTTTGACTATAGCTTATCACCAACTAAAAAGAGTACCAGTTAAGAGTAAACTTGTGGTACGAAGAGGCAGACTGAATCTTGAGCTAAAGATGAACAGTTCAGTTATATGTCACCTCAAAAGACTAAGTGCAAATAATTATATAAAATTGGGAAACTTAAACAGTTCAGGGCGACTAGGGTGGCCTAGTCATATGTCCAAAGAAGATAAAGTTGTTATGCCCTGTGTTTGTGTATATTCTATGGCTGAGCTAGGCAGGTTCCCATAAATTTTGGGTGGTCTAACGTTTATGCCTTATGTAAGCTGGGTATAAAGGGATAAATCATTGAAAGATTACAAACTATTGTTTGTCGAGGTTGACTTGGGGATGGTAAGAGTACTTACTTTTGTGGTTTGACCTGCATGTGGTTGAGTGAGATTACTACTTAAGTCTGAGTTTCAGTTGATAGCTAGTTGCTTTAGTGCTGGCCACGTGCTAGACCCATAGGAGTTAGTTTCAATTTCTGTATTTTTTTAGCTAAGTTTATTTCTACTTAGGTCAATTTTTGCATTTTCTGGGATCTTTTATTATACTTGGTCTTGTGTAATTTTTGGTAAGTCACTTTCTCTACGGGAAGCCCTGCCGAAATTTCTACAAAACCAAGGAGTTAGTCAAATTTAGTCTTTTCAAAGTTTAGGTTATCTGACTTTTATATATGACTTAGTAAAAATTTGGAGAGTCTCCTTCTTTAAAGGGAGTGCTGCCCAAATTTTTACTAATTCAGTAAGCTAGATAAAATTGGATCTCGAGAGGTCAAAGTCATTTTAAATTATGAACTTGACTTTGTATAAATTTTTGTAAGCTACTTTCTGTACGGGAAGCGCTGCCGAAATTTCTGCAAAACCAAGGAGATAGTCAAAACTTAATTTTTCAAAGTTCAACTTGTCTGGCTTTTATATATATGGCTTAGTAAAAATTTGGGAAGTCTCCTTTTCTAAAGGGAGTGCTGCCCAAATTTTTGCTAATTCAGGGAGTTAGACAAAATTTGACTTTGGGTGGTTGAAGATTTTTTTTTTTTTCATAATTAGGCTATATAAATTATGGAAAGACACTTTCCCTACGGGAAGCACTGTCAAAATTTTCTTAGTTTAGAGGAGATAGATCATATTTGGACAGGTGACGACTCTGGCGATCTACTTTGTATGGAGGAAATTTTGTCATAGGTCTACCTTTCTTTGGGCACTGGCTTAGAGATAAACCTAGGCTTGGTTATCATGAAAGTCTTGAGTGAGAACGTGTTATGGGGATTTGATCTCCATCAGGGTTATCGACCCCCGAGCCCGGGGCCCCGACGGGGGTCCCAGGGGTCAGAGGTCAGCACCTCCGGTCCCGGAAAAAAAAAAAAAAAAAAAAAAATACGGGGGGGTGCGCACCGACGCCATGCTTCCCCTGGCAATTTCTGGTTTTTCCAGAAATCAGGGGTCCCCCCCCCTCCCCCCCTCGGGGGG
>BFEA01000238.1:1665915-1683126 GCA_003427395.1 Chara braunii
TAGTATATGTGTTAATATGGCGATAAGGCAGACTTATTAGAGCCTTGCTTCTCTTATCGTCTAGTATATAATAGTATGGTGGTAAGGCAGGTTTCTCGGAGCCTCGCTCCTCTTACCACCTAGTATATATGTTAATATGGCGATAAGGCAGGCTTCTGAGTCTCGCTTCTCTTATCGCTTAGTATATAGTATTAATATTTGACGCTCAGTCCCAGTCCTGGACCATCCGGAAGCCTTTAAGACCATGCAGGTGGGTCACACGGGACTTGCACCTTATGTCCTAAGTTAGTCCGCCTGATCCTTAGCTGGGTTAGTTTGGACTTTTTTGCTACATAGGTATGGGTTAGTCATAGGATAGGTTGGTTGAGGCAATCCATCATTTCAAATTGGTCATATCATTCACAAGCTCGACAACACACTCACGGTCCCCAACTCTTTATCTCATGGTCAGGTGACCTATAAGCGAGGGAAGGCTGCCGAAAGTCCATCCCTCTCCCTGTTCATCACATCTCAAAAGAAACATTCACGTAGCGAGACAGCGACTCGGCACTTCTTGTTCTCGCTACGTTTACCAACATCAGTTAAACATTCTCAAACAGATCACGCTCCCCTCCCCTTACTCAATCATTATTGTTTGTCTATTTGTCTTCAGGTTTATCCCTGAAGGACCATTGACCTATGTACCATTGTTACTAACATAGTCATAGGTAGCAACCTAAAGGTTATAGATTTGGGGTTTAGGGTTTATGTTGAAGCACACATACCTCACTGTTCCCTGCCTCTAGAGTTTCACCTGAACTTCGGCAGAGCTCCCGCAATCGTCCTGTTACGTGGATCATCTAGATTGACCAAGTATGGAATAAGAGTCTCTTGTGCTTGATATTTGACTGAACCCCATCTCTCATTTCATCGTATGAAAAGGATTGGTGAGCGAGGGATCAGACATAGTAAACGGCAGAGGAGAATGAATGAGATAGAAGTTGTCATGCTCGACGACGATTCCCCCCTTCTCTGCTACCTCGCCTCTTTCCCATCTCTGACTCCTATCCTAGCATGTGATGTCAAATGACAATAATAGTAATAATAATAATAATAATAATAATAATAATAATAATAATAATAATAATGATAATAACAAGGAATGTGATTGATATCCAAGCCCAAGTTGTGAAACCATTCAAATGTCTGAGTAGTTGTGTACAAGCAGCGAACACCATAGCATCGAGAATCTAGCCAAATAGAGTAATATAATGACATAATGAGCCAATGCTCAAGCCCTCAGGCCTATACCAACTCATTATCCATGGTCGCTCTTCTATGTCCGGCGCCCAATGCCCCCATCCTACTTTATTCCACAATTCTACCTACCGCCGTGCTCAAGCAACAGGTTCACTCCGCCCTCAGTTTCCATGTTGTCAATACATTTTGCCGACATCTTATGTACCATGGTGCCATTCTCTCCTCTCGCTCTCTCTTTCCTTCCTCATCGTGTGACACTGCGTCTGTCATAGCGTCCGTGTGCGTGTCACACCGTGTATGCCACAGTGTATCCGTGTGTCATTGTGCACCAGCGCGTGTGACTGTGTGACTGAACCTGTGTCATTTGTGTACTTGTGTCACTGTGTATGTCACAGTGTGTCACTGTGAGACCGTGCGTCACTGTGTGACTGAACCTGTGTCTGAGTGCGTCATTCTGCATTGCTGTGTATTTGTGTCGCTGTGCCTCCGTGTCTCCGGTTAGTTGTTGCCTGTTGCAGGTCAGTGTAGTCGTCGAGTCTTGAGCTGTAGGTCTGTCAAGTAGGGGCCAAGGTTATAGCAGCGAGTCCCCATGCAGTCAGCGGTACAGTCCAGATAGTCTCAGTTCAGTCCAGCAAGTACCACGAGGGACTGTATGCACCGCGCCCGAGGGAAAGAGGCAAACCAACGAGCTTTAGAAGTATAAGTCAAGAGACAACGTGCATTCATTCATTCACCCTTGCGTAAGTCATGCGGAAGCGCTGGTACAGCGACTTGTGCTACGGTGGTCGGCAGGAGCCCGGGGAGTACAGTGGGCGTGGAAGAACTGTGTAGCCATAGTGGTATGAGCATGGCTGTACGTGGTGCAGCGTATACGTAGGCGGGTATGCAAAGTGTTGCGTGTTTCCAACGTGTACATGCCTGTCTCACTCGTGCATGCGTGTCTGTGCATCTGAGCGTCAATATCTACGTATCATTGTGTGTCTAACTTTCTGTCTATCTGTCTGTCTGTCTGTCTGTCTGTCTGCTTTTCTGTCTGTTTCGCCTGCTTTCCGTCTGTTTTTGTCTGTCTGCTGTACACTTTTCTCTTTCTGTGTATATGTAGTAAGTATACTGTGGGATATCCAGCATGGTCCTGTGTGTGTGCAACAAAGAGTTGTTGGGGCGCTGTGGCGCCATAACCATCGAAAGTGAACTCGTATCTGGGCTTCCATATCTCTGAGTTTTTGAGTGGGCGCATGTCGCCAGTCTGGTGTGAGGCCTGTTCGCAGGCACGTGAAGTGAGGGGGAAAACAAGTCTGATTGTCATAATAATAATAATAATAATAATAATAATAATAATAATAATAATGTAGGGAAAATAAGCAACAGTGAGATGACAATTCCAGACTACACCATCACATTGAAAGCCAGATAGCCACACCGTGTCCATAGCGCAACATTGCACCATTAATACACCAATGGAGGTTCGTAGTACTGGAAACCCAATGCCAAGGAGAGCATTCTCTCTCCATCCCAACACAAGAGCCCAGTCTCATCACCCCCCCTACTTGGCGCTCAGCGCCCAGCCTACTCCTACATAGATATTACAGCCTACTAAATGACAATGCAACAGTTGACATCAGCGGCAACCCGAAGTACTTGAAGATGTCGCCCATTGCACACCATCATCAATACAAGGGAAGTGCCCTCACATCATCATCATCATCATCCTTTCCTCTCTCTCCCTGTGTGGGTCCGGTGAAGTTATGACGAAACAGCTCGTCACAGCCACTCGTCTGTTGTCCTCTTCTTCCTCTCTACCTATTGCTTACCTCGGCAACTCTGTTTGACKATATATATATATATATATATATATATATATATATATATATATATATATATATATATATATATAYATRTATAAGCCAGTTCTGTTTGTGACGATATATATATATAACATATATATATATATATATATCTAACATACGCAGGTGGTACTCTTTCCTCCTCTACCTCTCTCTTTCTCTCTCTCTCTTCGTGTACCAGGTACTAACCTCTGAAGGTGGCGTCTTGATGCAAGTACCTCGAAGACGATGCTGGAGCTATGGCACCACAGGTAAGTGTCTCTCTCTCTCTCTCTCTCCATCACTACTCTAAGCCCCTACAACACTGTTGCACACGATGATGGTGCAAACCAGAACAAAGACCGACCTCTCTCACATGGTACGAGGTAACGGTGCGGAATGCGGGAATACCAATGATCGGCCTGATCAATGTTGCAAGGCAGACCAAACATACATCATCATCATCATCATCATCATCATCACAGACCCATGTCGATATCCTATCTGGGCCGGCGCCCAGACTACAGATGGAAGATACTACGTGACCTACACTACGATGTCTACAATGACGACAATAGCTTTTCTGAAATACGAGCAGATAGCGGCCTCATGCCGCACGCGTCAGCACCAGGTGAGTCTCTCTCATCACTCACACCCTCGATCCAATACACACATGCCATACGTACCCAACCTGCCGCGCATCCAATAATAATAATAATAATAATAATAATAAGAATAAGAATAATAAGAAGAAGAAGAAGAAGAAGAAAACAGAAAAAAAAATTGCAAAAAAACGAGTGAAGCCGTCTTCAGAAACCAAACATCATCATATTCGTAAGACCAGATGGTCTTGACCTCGAACCGAGGTTCACCAAATAAGAACACACCAAGAGTTCATAATTGACAATGTTGAAATAGTCTCATCATCATCAACGAAGAACCAGAGTTGATATCCTATTTGGCGTTCGGCGCCCAGACTGCTTGTGGCAGGTCCTATCTAGCCTATTCTACGAAGCCGACAGATGTCATCAACAAAATTCCCGAAGTACGAGCATATGGCGACCAATGTCGCATGCTTCCAGCACCAGGTATGWCTCGCGCTACACTCACGACCTCGTTCCCCACTCATAGATGCCATGTGCATCTTGCGTCTCTCTCTCTCTCTCTCTCTCTCTCTCTCTCTCTCTCTCTCTCTCTCTCTCTCTCTTTGGTCGAATCATGAACGTCTCACACACATACATTCTATCGATAGAATGAGCAAAAACGGAATGAATCTTCCGCTGAAACGGGGAAATATACACTGCCACCTTTTGATTTGCTCGTTCTATCGTTCCATGTAGCGTGTGGCGAGCCGTGGTCGGAGACTTAGCTCTCTCTCTCTCTTTCTCCCTCTCTCTCTCTCTCTCTCTCTCTCTCTCTCTCTCTCTCTCTCTCTCTCTCTCTCTCTCTCTCTCTCTCTTTTTCACACACACACATACACACACGCACACACATAGTAGTGAATCTTTCCACACTCTAGTGGTAGATTTATTCGATTTATTTATTTATTTATTTATTTAATTCTACCTATCCTATCGAGGAAGGTACCATGAGGTAAGTCGGGTGATTGAAGACTTACCTGTTCTCTCCTCTTCAACGTTGCCGAAGCCATCAGCTCATCGTCGTCAGCTCGTCGTCGTCGCATGCTCAGGTACATATCCTTCTCCTTTTCTCTCTTTTCTTCTCCTTTCTTCTTCTCCTTCTCCTTTCTCCCTCTCTCTCCTTTTCTTTCTTCCTCTTTTCTCTAAATGATAAGGTTCAACGAACCTTCCTCAGCGCTCCCAGCGGTAACCGCTGAGATCACCACGATCCATACACTTCACCGAACCTTTTTAATCGGTAGGCGTGACGACGGCATGTACAAAGGGCAGGGACGTAATCAGCGTGAGCTGATGACTCACGCTGACTAGGCATTCCTCGTTCAAGATCGATAATTACAGCAATCTACCTCGTCGATGGTGAGCCCCTTCTTCTCCTTCCTCTTCTTCTTCTTCTTCTCGTTCTCCTCCCCTTCGCACCTCCTCCTCCTGCGCGACCATCTCCTCTCTCGCTTGCGCGCGATACCTCCTCTCGTGCACTTCTCCCTACCTTTCCCCCGATAGAGCTTCTTTCGCTTCTCGCAACACCTTGCAGCTTTGCGAGTTCTCACAACGAGCGGCCAGCCTTTCGCGACTTCGGCCAGATCCTGGCCATACTACCAAAAAAACGAATTTGCCCTGGTTTCAAAGGCAGATTCCTAAAAGTGATCCCAAAAGAGCATTCTCGGGAAAATAAGAATAAAAGAAAGAAACTAATGAAATAACGAGAAACAAATCTAACTAATAAAGAGAGAAGGTTAACAACAGTCATATTTTTAAACACCACTTCAGGACACCCTTGACCACTTCTGGATGCAGCCTGCCTAAACAGGTGGTTTTCAGGGTCTTCGGACCATTCACCACTTCAGGACCATTCAGTTCTGAAAATCCTGAATGGTCCTGAAGTGGTGAAAGCTTCGAAGACCCTGAAAACCACCTGTTTAGGCAGGCTGCATCCAGAAGTGGTGAAGGGTGGTTTTCATGGTTTTCGGACCTTTGACCACTTTAGGACCGTTCAGGATTTTCATACTGCCCAAAACTCTCACTTGACCACTTCAGGACACCCTTCACCACTTCAGGATGCCGCCTGCCTAAACAGGTGGTTTTCAGGGTCTTCGGACCTTTCACCACTTCAGGGCCATTCAGGATTTTCAGACTGTCAAAAACTCTCACTTCAGAATTTTCATTCCCGAATTTTCAGCTACCCGATAACCGCTTGTGCTAATAAAACGATAAAAAAGAAAAAGAAAAACTAAACAAATCTCACTACTAACCACCCCGTCGTGCCAACTGTCACAACGGGGTCTAACCTCAACTAACCCCGATTTCGAGGTCACGAGTTCAAGCCCCGGCCTACCGAAATCGGGTGAAAACAAAAGAAGACCCCCCCCCTTTACAAAAGAAAGCCGGCTGAGTGGCTAGTAGGTCTTGATCCCCGAATCCCCTGTATATCAAACAACACTGAAACCTACTGAGCTAGCTCCCACTTCGAGTAGAAGGGGAGATGCTCTGGTACGTATAGAGTATTGTCTCGGGGCTTGGCCCGACCAGCGGTCCGACCCCGTCTTTAAGCCTGTGTATGTGCATGCTTGCTGGTCCGCGGGCCTGTCTGTGTGCTCGTTGGCTTGAGTGTGTGTGTGATCAGCAAGGATAACTGGTTGATCGGTATGGCCCGAAGAGCCGGTACTTAGCCGTGGTCATGACATCGGGGGTCGCAGCGGGGAAACACTCAAGTGGCGGAAAAATTATAAACTAGCGGGGTAGGTCCATACACTTACAATAGCAGGGAAAACACTCAGGGCGCGGGAAAAAGAAGCCCACGGTACTTAAATAGCTGAAACATTTTTAAGTAGCAGGCTGGCCGGTACAACACCTAATAGACGTAGATGTACCGAGCACTCTCGACTGAGCAGAGGAAGACAAACATTGATATTTTTAAACACCCAGTACCAGCAGGTAGACAGGTACCAGGCCAAGTCTCAGTGTGTGTCGTAGATCTACCCGACACAGTATTAACCCCATCCCCTCGACCTAGAGGGTATTACTACTAATCTTAACCATCACAGCGCGCGTCATAACAACGCGCGCGCACATTCTCGAATTTTTTTCACCGATTCGCCCCGGCCTCATTGGCCGAGGAATTCGTTTTCGAGTGTCACGCTCAAGCGTGCACACCCTTTCCATTCCAGACTGGCTCCGTCATGGTAGCCGACGTCATCACTGTGTCGAATGCAAAAGCATGGCCAAATACCCTTGTAAGGGTATTTGGTCCGACATCGAGTTCTGCGCTAGTTGGATGACGTGGCGCAGCGCTGGGGATTGCGATGGCGTCAATCACCACAGTTCACGGGCGATGGTGTTGATGAAAAGGGAGTGCAAGTGGTTAGTCCGACAGCATCTCCCCACGAGATGCGATAGTGCGAAATGAGCATTGGGGGGGCGAGATTCGTTTCGTAGGCTCGCACGCCTTGGACACGCAAAGGGCTTTCCGCGTGGAACGAAATCCCTTTTCGAAATCGAAATTGCGGGCCCGGTTGGGGGGGCGGGAACTTTTGACCCATTGGACCGAAAGGAAAAAGCGCGGGAGTCCAGGAACCGTTCGATTTGCCCAATCGACGACCGTCGACCACGGCCCGTCGACGCGAAGGGCCTGCATACGACACGACGCGTGTGAGGGCCGTTGCTGACAATCGCCCGCGGGCCTTTCCGGATGCTACTGGGCGACTGCGGGGTTGTAGGGGGGGGGGGGGCTTTTCGCTGACGGGTTGGAGGACCATTCTCCCAGATGACAAACGAAAATGTACGGGCAGCCCTGGCCGAGTCGTCCAATTTGCGCATCGTACGACCGTTTCTCGCCAGGGCACAGGGCCTGCGGGGTGAATGTCACACCGGTGAGCGGGGTGGGAGGCTACCAGGAGGATGAACGTCACACTGGAGAGCAACCCGGAGGCAGCCGCGCGAAGGCTTCCGCGCAAGTGGCCCTCCCAGTTCACCCTCCCCTTCCTCGAAATCCATGGTCGTCGTGCGCCCTGAGCTGCGCCATGGTCGTCGTTCGCCCCGAGCTGCGTCATCGTCGTTGTTCGCCCCGAGCTGCGCTACACTGTCGTCGTCCTCGGCGATCGACCTCCCCGGTACGTCGGAGTTGCGCTCGAAGACACCATGGCGTCCGGAGACCGTCCCGCTTCTCGCCAATTTCGCGAGAGACTTTTTTCGCGTCATGACAGTCTGTAAATGCTGCGGGTCGTCGCCAGTCTGCATGTCGTGTTTCCCTGTCTCCATTTTCTCACCGCTCCCAGCATTTGTTCTTCAATAATGTCCGTCGCACGCAGTCTAGCTCCTTGTCTGTGGTGTGGAGAGCTGATGGCGCCGACAACCGTGGGAGCATGAGCGAAGCTGCTAGCGATGGGAGGCTAGCAGACTTCTTTGACGAGCGAAGTTGCTAGCGACGGTAGGCTAGCAGCGCATGTTGTCGACCAGTCCCATGGTGGCATGATCGAGCGAGCATGATCGCACACAAGTAATTTATGCGTTCGTGCCAACACGTTGACGCCACCGTGGGATTGGCCGTCAGCAGGCAATGCAAGCTACTCGTCGAGAGCTGCTTTGTTCATTGATAAAGAGCTGACGGTTGGTAGCGATGGTAAGGGTCCCCTGTGTGAGGATGAAATTGCTGGGTTCGCCTTGACAAAGGTCAGTGGTATGCGCGTTGTTGGAGGGCGCGGTGTCCCGGCCCTCCTCTGAGTGTCGAGTTCCTGATTGGTGCCAGCCCTCACTCAGATGTCACTGTCTGTGTATTCCCGAACCTCTCCAATGTTCCTAGTATGCCTGAGTCGTGCATAACAATGGGCTGGTCCAGCTGGTGCCTTCCCTCAGCAAAAGGGTGCGCCACTGGACTTTCCATTGGTCCACGCAGGCTCGGCGCCCTGCTGTACAGCAAGGCACTATCGGGCTGTGGCCGTGGTAGCCGTCGGGTTCGCCCAGGGACGCAGAAGTAGATAGGCCGGCGCAGTCTTTTCTACTGCGCGCCGATCAGTCCCTGGTCAGGTTATGGGTTAGGTGCGTAGGCTCGCTGGTACAGTCGAACAAACAAGGGGTGAAAGAAAAGGAAAGAAAAGGAAAAGGGGAATAGGAAGAGAAAAAGGAAAGCCAGGTGTCAAATCCATACAAAGATCTGGGCCCTTTCTTTAGTTTGGGGCGATCTAGTGACCTCTGACTGCGGCGCCGATATGACTTTCTTTTCTTTCCTTACTTCGTTTCGCTATTATTATTATTAATTATTACTATCATTACTAATTCCTTTCAGTTTTCCTTTCGGCCCGTCATTTCGGGGGATGGCCAACGGTTCGGGCCTCGAGCTCAAGCTGTGGTCTACAGCCTGGGCTGGCCCGACCTCTCGTATATCACCTGCGCCAGACCTGCTCGGCTGAGCATCGCGCAGTGCAACCCCAAAAGAGGGGCGACCCGCGGCCACATCGGTAAGAGGCTTATCACCCCCGTGGAAGGTCATAAACCCCCTCCTTACCATCGGACACGGGTACCCGATAGAAGCAGGTAGATGGCGTATTTTGAAGGGGGAAAGACGATCGTCGGTATCCCGTTATGGGACCACCTCGTCGCATCTGTCGTCACATATTCAGAAGGAAAAATGAAAAAGGGCGGTGGTTGACCGTGAAAAGCCTGTGTATGCTGCGACCGTTGGAGTTCGGCTTTGCTGCTTTTCTTCGGTCTGCTCGTTTTGCGAGGCCTTGAAGAATAAAATGTTTTTCTTTCCTTTTTATTTTGTTATTTTGCTCAAGTCTATTAGTTTACGAGTTACAGATTTTCAGATACGGAACACGGGAAATTATTTGAACCCCTCGTTTAGAATACAGGCTTCGTGAAGGGAAGTAACTCTATAAAAAAGAGAGGCGAGTCTTTGAGATAACATACGTACTAGTGGGCTGAGTGTTGAGGGAGTGTGTGGTAACTCGCCTGCATGCGCACACTAATGCTCTAAGTGTTAAGGGAGGGGCCGTTCCGAAACTTGGCGCCCTGGTGTCATGTGTCGTCCAGCAGAGAGCGAGGTTCGATCATGGAGCGAAGTAGCGGACTGTATGGCTACAGGCCAAGATGCATCCAGTCTCTCTGCAGATGGGAAAGGATGTCGGGGCACGGACCGACCGTGACTGCCATCTTGGACTACAGTTACGACAGGCGGGAGTTGAAGCTGAAAATAAACATAGAAGGGGGGAGAGAAGAAGAAATGAGGGTGGATCCGGACCTGCAGATGGCGATCACAGAGGCAAAAGATCGAGCGGAAAGGAGGTGCAGACGAGACGGGGTCACGGACGAGATGAAGGTGACCGTCACGTACCTGGGCGAGGGGACCTCCACGGACACAGTGGATCGGGAACAGCAACACCTGGATCGGGACATTGAGGCTGAGAGCAACGCCAGTGACCTAAACGCGGAGACCCAGTCCTCGCATGGACTGGACCAGTGGAGACACGACCACCCACCTGCTGAGCCTGTTGAGAGCGGCTCGGAGGCCAACTCAAGGTGGCGGAAAGGCTAGGCCTCTGGGGACGGCTAACAAAGAAAAACTCGCGAAGGGTGTCTCAGACCCCAGTGTGAGCAGGCGCAGTGACTGGGTCGAGAGGTGGTTACACGTGGGGGCCCAACTACATAGTCTGTGTGGGACGAGCCAGAGGTGGTGAACGCGCGTGAGAATCAGTGTGAGTGGGTCATTAACGCTACTTTTCTCAGGCGAGTGCGTGGAAGAAGCGGTTGACGTCAAACAGCTGGCCGTGCACGAGCATGGAGCGTGAGCCTACTGCGTTCGTCAACGAAGTGCGAAACAAGTGGGCTCGTGGAGAGCGGGACAGAGCACGAGGCTGCGACTAGTATACTCAGTCTATGCGTGGCACGTTGACGCAGAGGGGCAAAAGCATCGGCGTGGCGCGCGAGTGATCAGGCGGACAATGCTCAGTTGGCGAGTGTGAGTGAGGACGAGATGGGGTGCGCGTGAATGTAGAACGAGAGAGAGGGAAGGAAGAAGTCAGACACAGGAGGACGGAAGAAGACCGTCTTACTAGAGTTGTTGACGTCAACCCTGCGTGAGCGAGTTGACGCGTCTCCCGGAGCGAGGCTTTGAGCTTCTGTGACAGAGCTGGTCTAGACGGCCCCAAGAACGAAAGGGGTGCCCGTGTGGGTAAGCGGAAACACGGGGTTACTCGGTACAGTTGACATCAATTGGTGCCTCGATGCTCTCGTATGGCAACCAAGTCTGCCAATGATGCCATGTACTACAGAGAAGTCAAAATGTAACCCCAATCGCTAGCTTTAGTGGTTCTAAAAGGGGCCACGTGAGAATCCACGTGCTGTTAATAAGCGTCATTGTCTTGACACATGCATACCTGGGTGACGTGTACTAGGACGATACAGTGGGAGAGAGAGGCGAAAGGAGGCGCTCCCCAGTGAATGGAAACCGGTTGATCCGCACCGAGAGGAATCTAATTTGACTTCACAGCTCAGATCACTTCGCTGCTGACACAGGTTGACTCTTACGAGATAGCTAACTCGCACTCTTCAGGCCGCTCATCACCCTCTTCGCGAGGCTGTTACTTCTGGTTCCCACTTCAGTGAGGCTATGAACGCATGAGTGCACTGTTGTCAGGCTCGGAAGTGAGAGATAACGCCAGTAAGTGCTGGTCTGGCAGTCTTACCATACTCGAAGGACTATCTGGCCTTTAGTGTGTACTCGACTATTCAAGCTCTATTAATGGGCGAGGGCACAGTGTAAGCCTCTTATTGAAGAGGATGGTAAGTTCATTAATTAGGAGCTAGCGGGCAGTTCTCTCGTGTTAGGGTGTGTACGATTACTAGCGAGAGTGCGTGAGGTACAACCACCTTTCTGTCTGCTTTCAATAGTCCTGGGACAGTTGCCAAGCGAGTCGACAGATCCCTGCGAAGTCTCAACTGGCCAGGGGTTATGAAGTCAGTCATTCGACGAGGTAAGAGGGAAAAAAATGAAAGAGTAAGCCGGCACAGCTAATCATGGTTTAACCAGCCATAGTAACCGGAAAACTTGAGTGGAGGGAAGATCAACTGCCTAAGAAATCTTTTGGTATCTGGGCTTGTATGAGTCTGGACCTAATGATGTTTATCGATTAAAGCCTACTTTCATGTTACGTCTGGCTCTATATATAGACTCTATCATTTGGTTTGGCGATTTTGTTTCTATGATCAGGTAAGACCAAGATGATGGGCTTACCCTGGGGAGAAAATGTTTTTTTAATGTTAACAGGATTGCGTAATCAAACCAACAGTCTGTGTGAATGATTGCTATCAATTTAAGTTAGGAAAAATTTTAAGGTGAGGGAGATCTTCATTTGGTTGCTCGCTTCGTCCTCGTGTTCGCACTCAAAGTGCTACGACTCTTCCCAATTAATGAGGCAATTGCCCTCATTAATCTTCCCGTGTAAATTGAAAATTGATTGAGATTGGGAAGTGTTTCTCGCCGAAATAAACATAAAGGTGAAATGAGTTCGCCTAACCAACTGTGCAGATAAGACTCAGGGCTACTCTGTTATTGGTATGGTTGGCATCGAAAACCCGCCTGCGATAAGGTTCGTCTATAAGTGATGTGATCATTGTCTAGGTTCTCACTGATAGATTCGGACAAGGAAGAGAGGCAAGGGTTAAAGTGAACGAGGGTTGCGAGCGAGTTTGACTAGAGTTTGATGATACTGCATAGCCAATTCATTGTATTTCCTCCCCCGTCGAAGGGGTAAGAAAAAAATTATATTGAGGGGCGTGGCATACCTACTAATTAAGTTCCTCCTTGATGAGGATTAATAAAATGCCTTTTCAGCATCTAAGTAGCCGTGTGTGTAACCTACTCTAGAACGAGCTATCACTTGATCCTACAACTAAGATCGGGTATTAAAGTTTAATTATCAAGCAAAACACCGTTTAGGTGCCTTCTTGGCTAGGCAAGCTGGTTGATCAGGCTATCTCGATTATTTGACCTGATGAAGACCGGATCGCTAATCATCGCATACTAAGTAGGCAACAACCTCGAGTCAATTCTAGATACCGCTCAGTGAGTACTCCCAGACTGTTCAAACCTTTGATGATAAATGCGACGATTTAGCGTGACAGAGAATCTCAACAACCAATCAAAAGCCTATCTGTCCCCACAGTGTCGAAATCGCCAGGGTTGTGTATAATCCATCCCACCTACGATCTTGGCCTGAAGATGTGAAAAAGAACAATGAGAGAAGGGGAGGTCCTACTGGTGAAAGGCAGACTAAACAGGGATAAGAGGGAGGGATGGAAGGAAGATGCATGCAAAGATATAGAGACATAGAGATTAACACAGAGGGAATTTGCAGTTAGAACCGCGGGGAAGAGAAAGTACATCGAGTATGTAATCTATTTTTACGGACATGACGACAGACTACACAGTACCAGCTCATTGCTAGAGTCAGTGGAGCAGGCCAAAGCAAGGATCGAACAGGCATAGGGGTGTCAAAATCTTCAGCTTGAGTCCATCACTCACTTCGGTAATTTGTTTCTCTTTCCAACGTTTCTCTATTATATGATGAGAGTTCGAAGACTTTTCCGGCTGGACAGTACTTGGCCGCCTAAACTACTAAGAAATCCTCAATCAAAGAGCAAATGATATCTAGCATCCTGTTACTTATGTAGCATTCAGAACAGTACTCGGAACAGTATTAAGGACAACATTCAAATGCTACTCAGTCAGTACTCAACCGCTACTCAACTAGTATTCTACTGTTATTCAGTCAGTGATCAGCCATTACCTAATCAACTTCTAACTGTTGTTCAACCAGTATTCAATCGTTAAAGTTGTTTGAAGCTCTCCGCCGAAGCCATATCGGCAAATGGTTAGACTCTTTTACTCCATTTGAATATCAAGGTATCTAAGGTACTGTTCACGCTGAAGAGCAGGGGAAGTCAGTTCCATCATCCTGCTTTCTCACATGAGTGCAATCCGATCATTCCCAATCCAAGAGACTGTACTGGCTAGTCTCAACAGGATAGCTACAAAAGATGCTTTCCAATACCGGTATGCCAGTGCAGATGTTTTCAGGCAGGGAGACCTATCCATCACTCGTGACGAATGGACCCCGGAAAATACGCCGAATCGGATAGCGAAACCTATTTACGAAGGGTTGGCGAAATCGCTAAAAATGTTTGGCGAAGAGGAAATGTCAATTTATGAGTTCGTATTTTGAGAGCAACGAAGTGTCCTTTTTTAGAGAATTACAAGTTATGGGCAATCACGAATATCTCAGAATTGCACTTTCGGTTTTACTTAGTCGTTTTTTTGGCGGGGGGGGATTATATCCTGACGTGCGTTCGGGATTTCGATATCGAAAACGCACTTCGGGATTTCAGGATTTTAATTAGTTTTTTTTTTGGCGAGGGGGGATTATATCCAAACGTGTGTTCACTTTGTCGTTTTTTTGGGGTGGGGTGATCATATGCTGACGTGCGTTCGGGATTTCGGTACCGAAAACGCACTTCGGGATTTCGGGATTTTACTTAGCCAATTTTTTTGGGGGGGGTGATTGTATCCCGATGTGCATTCGGGATTTCGGTACCGAAAACACACTTCGAGATTTCGGGATTTTACTTAGTCGTTTTTTTGGGGGGGGGTGAGTATATCCCGACGTGCGTTCGGGATTTCGGTACCGAAAACGCACTTCGGGATTCTGGGATTTTACTTAGGAGTTTTTTTTTGGGGGGGGGATTATATCCCGACGTGCGTTCGGGATTTCGGTACCGAAAACGCACTTCGGAATTTCGGGATTTTACTTAGTTGTTTTTTTGGCAGGGGGGGATTATATCCCGACGGGCGTTCGGGATTTCGGAACCGAAACGCACTTTGGGATTTCGGGATTTTACTTAGGCGTTTTTTTTTGGGGGGGGGATTATATCCTGACGTGCGTTTGGGATCTTGGTACCGAAAACTCACTTCGGGATTTCAAGATTTTACTTAGTTGTTTTTTTGGCGGGGGGGGATTATATCCTGACGTGCGTTCGGGATTTCGGTACCGAATATGCACTTCGGGATTTTGGGATTTTACTTACTTTTTTTTTTGGCAGGGGGAGATTACATCCCGACGTGCGTTCGGGATTTCGGTACCGAAAACGCACTTCGGGATTTCGGGATTTTACTTAGTTGTTTTTTTTTGGGGGGGTGATTATATCCCGACGTGCGTTCGGGATTTCGGTACCAAAAATGCACTTCGGGATTTCGGGATTTTACTTGGTCGTTTATTTTGGGGGGGGGGATTATGTCCCGACGTGCATTCGGGATTTCGGTATCGAAAACGCACTTCAAAATTTCGGGATTTTACTTGGCGGTTTTTTTGGTGGGGGGCTCGGAGGGATGATTATATCTCGACGTGCGTTCGGGATTTCGGTACCGAAAACGCACTTCGGGATTTCGGGATTTTACTTGGTTGTTTTTTTTTGGGGGAGGGATTATATCCGGACGTGCGTTCCGGATTTCGGTACCGAAAACGCACTTCGGGATTTCGGGATTTTACTTGTTTTTTTTTTTTGGTCGGGGGGCATTTTATCCCGACGTGTGTTCGGGATTTCGGTACAGAAAACGCACTTCAGGATTTCGGGATTTTACTTTGTGTTTTTTTTGGGGCGGGGTGATTATATCCCGACATGCGTTCGGGATTTCGGTACCGAAAACGCACTTCGGGATTTCCAGATTTTACTTAGGCATTTTTTTGGGGGGGGGGATTATATCCTGACGTGCGTTCGGGATTTCGGTACCGAAAACGCACTTCGGGATTTCGGGATTTCACTTAGTTATTTTTTTGGCGGGAGGGGATTATATCCCGACGTGCGGGATTTCGGTACCGAAGAGCACTTTGGGATTTCGGGATTTTACTTAGGCGTTTTTTTTGGGGGGGGGGATTATATCCTGACGTGCGTTCGGGATTTCGGTACGGAAAACGCACTTATGGATTTCGGGATTTTACTTAGTTGTTTTTTTGGCGGGGGGGGATTATATCTTAACGTGCGTTCGGGATTTCGGTACCGAAAATGCACTTCGGGATTTCGGGATTTTACTTAGTTTCTTTTTTGGCGGGGGGGGATTATATCCCGACGTGCGTTTTGGATTTCGGTACCGAAAACGGCATTTGGGATTTCGAGATCTTACTTAGTTGTTTTTTTTGGGGGGGGGGATCGTATCCCGACGTGCGTTCGGGATTTCGATACCGAAAACGCACTTCGGGATTTCGGGATTTTACTTAGTTGTTTCTTGGGGGGGGGTGATTATATCCCGACGTGCGTTCGGGATTTCGGTACCGAAAACGCACTTCGGGATTTCGGGATTTTACTTAGTTTTTTTTTTGGCGGGGAGGGGTATATCTCGACGTGCGTTCGGGATTTCGGTGCCGAAAACGCACTTCGGGATTTCAGGATTTTACTTAGTTTTTTTTTTGGCAAGGGGGGATGATATCTTGACGTGCGTTCGGGATTTCGAAATTTTACTTAGTCGTTTTTTTGGCGGGGGGGGATTATATCCCGACGTGCATTTGGGATTCCGGTACCGAAAACGCACTTCGGGACTTTAGGATTTTACTTAATTTTTTTTTTTTTGGACGGGGGGGGATTGTATCCCGACGTGCGTTCAGGATTTCGGTACCGAAAATGCACTTAGGGATTTCGGTATTTTACTTGGTTGTTTTTTTGGGGGGGGGTGATTATATCCCGACGTGCGTTGTGGATTTCGGACTTAGTCGTATTTTTTTGGGGGGGTGATTATATCCCGACGTGCGTTCGGGATTTTGGTACCGAAAACGCACTTCGGGATTTCGGGATTTTAGTTAGTCATTTTTTTTGGGGGGGGTGGGGTATATCCCGACGCGCATTCGGGATTTCGGTGCCGAAAACGCACTTTGGTATTTTGTTTCTTTTTGGGGGGGGGTGATTATATCCCGAAGTGAGAGAGAGAGAGGGAGAGAGAGAGAGAGAAAGAGAGAGAGAAAGAGCAAAGTTTCAAGCTTTGGCGAATACTTTCAAAAATCTGGTTGTGGAGAGGCTGCACCCTCTGGCATTGATTTGTGATTACCGTCCCTCAGTTCCCCTATGACATCGGCTATGTCGACCTTCTCATTCTCATTATCGAGGGATGGCGATCCTGTGATTGCGTATTTGTCGGTGCGAAAGACGCCTTTATCAGTCATGCATCCTCGTGTACTGTATTCAGAGGGACAGAGGGAGGGAGGGATCTCCCACTCTCTGTCTCTCTGTCTCTCTCCCGTCTGTTTCATGTTAGTTATTTTTCGGGGGTATTTTTGATGGGTGAAGACAGTTTCAGAGGCCGTCAGCCTTGTGGTGACGCAGACCAACTACCAGAGTGGATAGACAAAGTTTTGCAAAGCAAACACGATGATATGATAGTCAATGAACAACTCCTCACACAGGAAACTGACGAGAGAGAGAGAGAGAGAGAGAGAGAGAGAGAGAGAGAGAGAGAGAGAGAGAGAGAGAAA
>BFEA01000238.1:1685185-1707717 GCA_003427395.1 Chara braunii
TCTCTCTTTCTCTCTCTCTCTTTCTTTCTCTTTTTCTCTTTCACACTCTCTCTCTCTCTCATGCGCACCCACTCTCGCTCAAGTTGGTCCACACAACCACTCCCAATACACTTTGGAATATAACGCACAAACGGGATTGAGTAATTGAAACTCTCGATGTGTATTTCGGTAATGAAACACCGAAAACACTTCAGGATATAACATAGAAACGAGACCAAGTAAATCTCGAAAAATCCCGAAATCTATTTCGGTAACGAAACACCGAACACACTTCAGGATATAACATAGAAACAAGACTAAGTAAATCCCAAAAATCCCGAAGTCTATTTCGGTAACGAAATACCGAAAACACTTCGGGATGTAACATGTCAAATCAAGTAAAATGGCGAAGTAAATCTCGAAAAATCCCGAAGTCTATTTCGGTAATGAAAAACCGACAACACTTCGGGATATAACGTTGGAACAAGACTAAGTAAATCCCGAAAATCCCGAAGTGTATTTCGATAACGAAGCACCAAAAACATTTCGGGATATAACGTAGAAATGAGACAAAGTTAATCCCGAAAATCCCGAAGTATATTTCGGTAACAAAACACTGAAAATACTTCGGGATATAACGTAGAAAATAGACTAAGTAAAATTTCGAAAATCCCGAAGTGTATTTCGATAACGAAACACCAAATACACGTCGGGATACAATATGCCAGATCCAAAAAAATGACTAAGTAAAATCCCAAAAATCCCGAAGTGTATTTCGGTAACGAAACACGGAATACACGTCGGGATACAATATGCAAGATCGAAAATAATGATTAAGTAAAATCTTGAAAATCCCGAAGTGTATTTCGGTAACGAAACACCGAATACACGTAGGGATAAAATATGCCAGATTGGAAAAATTTACTAAGTAAAATCCCGAAAATCCCGAAGTGTATTTCGGTAACGAAACATCGAATACTCGTCGGGATACAATATGCCAGATCGAAAAAAAATGACTAAGTAAAATCCTGAAAATCCCAAAGTGTATTTCGGTAATGAAACACCGAATACACGTCGGGATACAATATGCCTGATCGAAAAAAATGACTAAGTAAAATCCCGAAAATCTCGAAGTGTATTTCGGTAACGAAACACCGAATACACGTCGGGATACAATATGCCAAATCGAAAAAAATGACTAAGTAAAATCCCGAAAATCCCGAAGTTTATTTCGGTAACGAAACACTGAAAATACTTCGGGATATAACGTAGAAACAAGACTAAGTAAAATCCCGAAAATCCCAAAGTTTATTTCAGTAACGAAACACCGAATACACGTCGGGATACAATATGCCAGATCGAAAAAAATGACTAAGTAAAATCCCAAAAATCTCGAAGTGTATTTCGGTAACGAAACACCGAATACACGCCGGGATACAATATGCCAGATGGAAAAAAATGACTAAGTAAAATCCTGAAAATCCCGAAGTGTATTTCGGTAACGGAACCTCGAATACACGCCGGGATATGCTTGCCTGATTGTCTGTGTCTGTTTCTCCTGTTACATGGGGTATGTGCAGCCTGCTTGTGGGTTATGATATACTTGCCTGATTGTCTATGCCTGGGGTTTTCTTCTCTACGACTCTTTTCACTATATGGATGTGTTTATCTTCGGTATACCATATATAAGACTCTTTTCACTATACATTCGGCGGAATATATAGCCTCCATTAACCATCTCTCCTATCCATCTATGTGGTCCACACTGAGTTCGCTGGTGGTACTATTCATGACGTGAGGCCCTATTTGAAGAAGGGCAAGGAGTCTCAGAAGCATTTTGACTCGGTCTTGACTGCAACAGCCAGGTACCTAGAAGATAGGGAGAGAGAGCTTGATGAAAGCGGTATAAAGCTGATCCGCAGCTTCGGACCAAAGCTCTACTCAGACTATCCCAGACCCCCGGTACCTTTCACTCTGATAGACGACTCTCACTGGGGCGACCTGATTGATATGGCAAAGAGGTACATCTCACCAACACAGATTGAGTATCAAGCACTGACAGAGCCTTCAGAGTTCGATCATCTCAGACGAGGAGTCTTCTCCTGACCCTATCTACCTACACTATGGGAAGAGTTCTGCTCCATGATTGACTTTCGGGTCATGTACCTTGGATGGAGGTGCTCGGATTTAGCAGGCTTCAGGTGGCTTTACATTCAGAGGCCACAACCTCGGAAAGTACGAGGACATGGATCGAGGCACAAGAAACGCACATCAAAGTGAGAAACTGGGCGTGAGACTCAGAGGGATGAGTGAGGACACTTGACTAGGGTTGGCTGTGTTCCCTGCATGTGTACTTCCTGAGGCTATTGTGAGTTCTCATTCTTCCCTCACTTGACTTTGTTTTGTCATTGCTCGAGTCAGTCGGTCTTGCTTCTTGCATTATCATGCTTGATGATTGCATTTCTCCAAAGGTTATGTCACGGTTCTCAAAATCAGATTGACATAATTGATGCATGCATAGCACTCCACAACTTTATGATTATTATTTGCATGATTCTCTGTTGTTCCGAATCAATATAAAAAGATTTCTAAACCGGGGACCGGCGAAGACCGCAATTGAAGGATCTCGCTATTTATTTTATTTATCGTAATCCACAAGTAAAATCCTGCATGACATTCTGTTAGCTTTCTAGTCGCCTGAAGAGAACCGACTAGAAAAAGTGCGACAAAAATGACGTCGTTGCCGGGGACATGAAAATTTTTCCGGTCCGGAACGAGTCTGGGTCAGCAAACAATTTTGAGTTTAGATTAAGCCGTGAGAATTGTTGACAATTACTGAATTTTCCAGGCTGGTTTTGCGATCTTTTCTTGAGATATTATTCTCTTGAAAAACCTAATTGCTAACTGAGTTCTATTTTTCCTTGTGTGAGGTACCACACTGGACTAGAGAAGGAGACTCATATTACTGACCGGAGAGAATCAGGCTTGATCTCAGGTATGCCTCATGAGTCTATGGTGTCCTTGAAACATTGAGAAGAGAAAGAAAGAATCAAAAGCTCGGAGACTTCATCATCATAGCCAACTTCTTATGCATTGAGAGAACTCTCGAAAGTAACTATCAAAGGAATATTCCCCTATCAGTATGAGCATTGTTGGGTCTATCGTTCTGGCAATCCGGCCATCAGCGTAGTGCTAGCTTGCTTTTTGGAGGGAGATATCTATGATATCCGTCCTTATGTCAAGAAGGGGGACTGTGACAAAGGTGAGACCTTTAACTTGCTGTGGGGAATTGCGATCCAGTCTCTTTATGATGAGAAAACAGACTTAATCAAGCAAAAGAAGAGAGTGGAATGGGGAGCAATGCCAATAACGTATGAGAATGTTCTGATCCCTGCTATACCTGACAGCTGTGTATGGTAGATGTTGGGGATTTGCTTTAGAGGTTATACAGAAAGAGAAAGAGAGGTTTGAGAGGTAAAATAAGAATTTCACTAGATCTACTCGATTTACTGTCTTTGAGGGATTTCCAGCTCCTCCCTTGTCCGATATAAATTTGTCAAAAGAAAATTGGTCTGTGGTGGTTGAGTTTGCTCTGAAAGTGAAACGGGACCACAGAGTCAAATGAGCCTACGCTATGTACCCTCAAGAGAGAAACCCTGACTTAGAATGATAAGAGGTCATGGAGGGTTGAGTAAGGTTGAATCAGATAAACTGTTAAATCCTCTTGATTCTATAACGAGTAGAGTCATAATCCCCGATGAGATTGTGAGGTATGAGGTCATAAAGAAACCAGGCCGGGAGCAGAACAGTCTGTATGTTCTTACCTGTTATTTTAGTGATCTTGATAAGTACGATATTGGGATCTATGTACCGAGACAAAGATTTGAAGAATGTTGAAAATGTGCGTATTGGCAACGAGCGTCGAACCTTGTACATGATGGGAAGAGAAGGCTAGAGCGAGAGAGAGAAAGTTTCTCCTTTAGTCCCTGTGTCAGACTTTTTGTTGGGATTCCATCACCACCTGTTGAGGGACTTACGTTCTCAAGATACAATTGGTCAACCATGATAGATCTTATATGGAAAGTGAAGAGAGTTCAAGAAGAATACTCTCAGCAGCTAGGATAACTACTGTGAGGGGTAAACTTTATGAGGTGATAGGGCATGATAATCCCTTTATAATCTTGAGGCATGAGATTTGTGGGAAATGACGTATAATATTTCACATTCCTGTAGTTAAATTCCTGAACTCTGACAGCTTGGATGTGAGAGTTTTCTCCTCTACCTGTCTAGAGGAGGACGTTGACTACTTGGAGTATTTAAAAAGGGCGTATGTCAGTCTTGAGCATGCAAAAGAATGGCTAGACAAGCTAAGGAGGAAAATAACGTGGGGAATGGGATTAAGAAAATTTAAAAGGCTCCCTGAGTTTTCAATTGTTGAGGGATTCGAGGATAAGAGAAATTGGATGCCTCTGCTGGAGTCTATTGCTGAGATTGGTAGAGCAAGGGAGAAGGACTTTACTGTGATGATAAAATCCCTGCTTCTGAGTACCTTTGAGTACACGTTCGAAATCCCTGATTATGTTCAACCTGAGATTTATCTTTCAAATGTTTTCTATGATGGTTAACGATGCTCAGCTTGATTGAACAGTTAACATTTGGGGTTGTATTGGAAAGAAGAATAATCAAGATAGAAGGGACTCTTCGGATCTCTGACAGGAATATTTCTGCTCTGGATGAGTTTGAGTTCTTGCAGCCTTTCTTTGACCAAATGAAAGATTTTGCCCTGAGAATTGTCACTAATCAAACTCAGATAAGCTATGTATTAAAGGTGGTGAAAGTAGGAACTGTTGAGAGAATATCATACCACACTTCCAGGGAACGAGTCACTCTCACCAGAAGGATCAGCAACAGGTTGTAAGCAATGCAATTTGAGTATGAGATTATAGACTTGACTCGATATTTTATGATTCGGGGTACTATAAAAGGGTATAATAGAAAACAAAGTAGGGATGATGAAAGAGAGTTGATTGAAGATTACATTGGAAGGCTAAGAAGGATTGATTTACCTTTGATCACTACCAAGTCTATTATCGCATATAATCTTTATGTACAAAATTCTCAAGGGGTAGAACAAACAAGAGAAGAGAGGAACGATCCTGTATCCCGTGCGAGAAGAGTAAGAGATTAAAGAACAACGAAAGAGGGGACAAAAGTGACAAAAAAAGATAAAAAAGTATCCCGGAAAGTCTATGGTCATGATGGCTGGTCGTTCAAGACCTAGCTCATCTGCAGGGACCAATGAAGAGGCCTTGGTTAGTGTTATACGGGAATTGGTTGAGAGAGTTGACACTATAAAAGGAGGGTTAGATATTGCAAGAGCAAAAAGACCAGATGAGAGAATTCTCTGTTTTTAGAGGACCTCAAGTAAACGATTTTTTGGATGAGTATGAATTATTTTGGCTCAGCTATGGCTGGACAGACAAGCAACGACTTAAGCACCTTCTATCTTACTGTGACACTGACTCGAGGTTGGCTGTTCAGGAGTTTATGGAAGGGGTCACTACATGGGAAGAGGTTAAAGAGAAAATGAAAAAGAAATTTGAGAAAGACTCAGTTCCAACTACAACCAAGGATTTGCTCAACATCAGAAGAGCTAAGTATGACACTTTCAATGTTTTTCTTCAGACCTTCATCCGAACAGCAAGAAGAATCCCATATTTAAACGAAGCTCAGAAATGCCATATATTTTTGACAAATTTTACTGACACTGAAAGACAGACAGTTCTCTATCAAGCTCAGCACTATCCTCTCAGATGGGATGAAATGGTTACAATTGTTAGGACTCTACCTACTGACTCTCATAAAAAATGGTCACTGGATCAGATCAGTACATTGGCCAAGGACTGGTAGACTGTGAATGGTATGAACAGGGGGAACAATCTAAGTGCTGAAAATATTATTCAAAGAGTGATGGCTAACTATATGCCTGCAATGCCTGCAAACCATGTTATGGATGACAGAGGGAAGAAGAAAACTGAAAGTGAAGAGGAAGATGATGATGATGATGATGAGGGTTATGGTAAGAAGGGAGACTCCTCTAGATCCAAAAAGAATGGAGGGAATGGTAACAGAGGAAATAGAGAAAGGAGGAAGTATGATGACCGTCCTAAGAAGAGTTTTGTCTGCTACTATTGTGGTGAAGGAGGTCACACTACCAACTATTGCAGGCCTCTTGTGGAAAATTCAAAGAGTGGGGTGGCAAAAAAAGATGCAATGGGTCATGTCTGTTATAGTTCATGGAACAAGTTGGGCCCCAGACATCCCGGAGCTATGAGACTTCTTGCTCTTAAACATGATGAAAGATGAAGAAGAAGAAGAAGAGAAAGACCAATGTGAATGTTCATTTCCTTACTGATGAATAGCCTTATGAACTTGTGCAAGAAACAAGTGACCCTCATACCACGATCGAGTTGTCTCTACAATATTTAACATTGACAGAGGATGCGTCTGACGAGGCTTCAGCAAGTGAGTCTCCATTGGAAGGGAATTTTACTTCTCGGAGCCCTCCTGAATTAGTAAAATCTCCTTTTAATGAAAGGGATCGCTTTCCGGATAACATGATGTCATTTGATGGCGATCTACCTCCAGAACTTGTCATGGAACGTAGTGTTGTACTTGGTGAAGTGAGAAACCTTCAAGCACGCTTGACGCCTCAAATGATAGAGAAAAGGAAAAGAAGGAAAACTGAGCAATCACTGATTAATATTCTTGATGACCCAGAACCAGAACTTCCACATACGAAGAATGAACAAGGAAGGAAGATGACATTTATTCTCAAGAGTGATCTGGAAGATGAGACAGTAATTATTGACGTAATTACTAATATGTTGGAAGAGACAGAAGTGACATTGTCCTTCAAGGAACCGATGACTCTAGCACCTAAGCTGAGAGAAGAACTAAAGAAGATGATTGAGAAGAAAAAATTAGAAGTTAATTACTTTGGATCAATATTTCCTAGTCAGGTGAACAGATCACTATCAGGTTGTAAAATGAGATTTGCAACCATGGGATGTGGGCACCTGATCATTCATATTAATCAAGTGAAAATTCGAGCCTTAGAGGACTCTGTGGCAGAGATGATACTCCTTTCTCGGAGAGCAATGGAGGTTTGTGACTTATCTATTGATAGACCTGCTCAAAATATACTGAGTAATATTGCAGGAGAACTTTTTGTGGCAGGATTTATTAACAATCTGCCTATCAGAGTTGGGACAATGTGAGTGAAATTACTGGGTTATGTAGTGCCAGAGTTGGACCATGACTGTAACTTAGGCACTCCATTCTTAAATAGAATGGAGGCAGTCAAATTTTTCGGTCGTGAGGGGTCATCCTAGATCGGTCTACAAGATCATAAAACTGCTCAGGAACAGACCTTTATGGTTTGCACTAAAAATGATTTCAAGCATCGATTGTCTGTTAATTCAATCACAAAGGAAGAGTCTACTAAAAGATTAGGAGACTAAGAGAAGAAGGCAAACAAGAGGTAAAAAAAAAAATTTCGGTGGGTATTAATCAAGTTTGAAAAATGATAAAGGTCCTTGAAAATCTCAAGGATGGAGATGGACAAATTGAAGCATTTAAGAAAGTTGTAGAGACTGCTAAGGGGGGAAGAATGAAATTAAAATTTGCATCGACTCATCCTTTTTTAGGAAAATAGTCACTAGGTCAAAGAGAAAATACAAGTCCAAGGGGTTGAAGAAAAACCCGGTGGCAGTCCTTATAGAAAAGATTAGGATGAAGCGTTGAGAAAAGAGAGCAAAATTGTTAAAGCATTAAGAGAGTCTGCAAAATTGGGGAATAGGGTCATAAAAGAGAGATTTGACACAATGAAGATAGGCTCGGATCAGTTTATCCTGCCTAAAGAGAAAAAATATATCTTCAAAATGTGTCAGGAGTTCTCTGGTGCATTCTCCTTAAATGATGAAGAGAGAGGGCAGTTGGGCGTGGATATGATCGAAATGGCAAAAATTTGGACAGTTGATCATGTTCCATGGAATGATAGGCCGACCACGTATGCCCTGAAAGAAGAAGCAGAGGTTGTAATATCTTGACAAGAAAGATTGTTTCTAACGTTGCTGAACATGCTGATGAACCGTATGCTACCCACTGATTTTGCTTTTGGAAACGAGGGGGTGGATTGAGATGGATACAGAATCTTCAGAAGCTCAACTATGTGACGGTACGTGATGCAGATAGTCTTCCTAATGCTGATCTCCTCTCAGAATCCTTTATTGGACGATGCATTTATTCTTTAGTCGATCTATATTCCGGCTATGATCAGTTTCTCATTGATCCCACTAGCCGGCCAATGACTGTCATGCACACGCCAAGAGGGCTCATTCAGATGTGCGTGGTACCTCAGGGTTGAACTACTGGTGTGGCAGTGGTTCAAAGGGATATGATCTAAGTCATGCAAGACATTTCTCCTGAAGTAACCACGCCCTTTATTCATGACAATCCTGTGAAAGGACCCCTAGTGAGGGATAAGACTTTGGTCGCAGGTGGAGTCAGGAAGTTTGTTTGGGAACATGCTGAAGGAGTAAAATGGTCCTAGAGAGATTTCAAAAATATAACCTGACTGTAAGTGGACCTAAGTCCCTTCTTTTTATACCAGAGACAATCATCTTGGGCTTCAGATGTTTCTCCAAGGGTAGGAGTCCAGACCCCAAAAAGATAGACAAGATTTTAAACTGGTCTTTGTCACTCAAAAGAGTGACAGACGTCAGAAGTTTCTTGGGAGTCTGTGGATTCTGGAGAATTTGTATTCCTCATTTTGCTACCCTTGCAGAGCCTCTGAGGGAGATAGTAAGGCAATGAGCTAATTTAGCATGGAATGAGAAAAGACAAGCCGCTGCAGAAACTCTGTAGGAGAAATTAAAACATGGGGTTGCAGTGCTGGGAGGGTTTTTTTATAATGATGAGGAGGCAATACATTTCATCATCGAGGCAGATCGAGGACGAGTTGCTGTGGGTGGTGTGCTAATTCAGAAAGATGAAAATGAAAAAGAGAGGTCTCTGAGATTTGAGAGCAAGACTCTTAATTCTACAGAAAGAGGTTGTACCGAATTCAGAAAAGAGCTGCTGACAATCATTCATAGCCTCATGTGCTTTAGACACTATGTACTAGGGAGGAGATCCATCTTGAGGACTCATGCATCTATTGTGATTGGTGCCATTAAGAAGCATCAATAAGAAGATCCAACAGCTAGTAAGTGGATTGCCTTCATCCGGACTTTTGATTTTAAGTTGGAAAAGATTCGTACTGAGAAGAACAGAGCAGATGGCTTAAGCCGGATTGAGTGAAGAAAAGAAGAAGAACAAGATGTAAATGGAACGATTGAAGAATCCACCTATGTTGATAACTTTCTAAATGAAAATGATGATAAAACCTATAAGGTACCACGCTCCTACAAGTGGAGCTTGTGGTCTGAAGAGAGAGACAGTTGGGGAGAGATCCCTAATGCCTCTGTTTCTGAGTCGATTCTTGGGAAAGAAGAAGAGGATGAACCAAATGATTGGTATGCTAGAGTTAACGCAGCTGTTGTGACTGCTCATGAAATAGGGGAAAACTTTGGTTCAAAGGAAGAAGAGGAAGATGAAAAAAAGGAGGAAGATATATTTTTCATTTCTGAAGAATACGACGAAATTTATCAAGAGATAGGTAAGAAGATGGAAAGAGAATAGTGAAATGAATATTATTGTAAAAATTCAAAGAAGAAGTTCAGATTGAAAAGAGGACATCTCTTTGTGGATGGTAAAGTAGGACTACCTCCACTAAGAGTGGTCTGTGGTAAAGAGAGACAATTGGAGATAATTGCCGCTCTCCATGAGGGGGTTGCAGGTGGCCACAGAGCTGCTGAGGCAACCTACTCTAAGATTGTTAAACTTTACTTCTGGTCTGGCATGAGAGATATGATTTTTAAATTTTGTAAATCATGTGTGTTACGTCAGAAGAGGTCTACCACAAGAACTATTGAGTCTTTATTCCCTACTATTCTGGTGGAACCAGACAGTAAAATTTATTTGGATCTCATCACCATGCCTTTAGGCAAGGTTGGGATGAGATATATATTGAACATGAGAGATAATTTCTCTGGATATGCTGAGGGAAAAACTCTGAAAAGGAACACCGCCGAGCAAGTGGCTGATTGGATAGAAGTCTATCTCCGGTACCCTTTAATCAGAGAGTTTGTCTCAGACAGAGGATCAGAGTTCAGAAATGAGATTGTAAGAAGGATCACTCTAAAATTGAGTGTCAGAATTCGGTATGTGACTACTTAACATCCTCAAGCGAATGCACCTATTGAAAGAGGTCACAGAACTTTGAAAGACTCATTGGCCAAGTGGTGTGATGAGAGTCAAGTGGTTTGAAGGAAATCTCGGTAATTGGCGAAAAGTATTAAGAGTTGTTGTCTATGCTGACAACATAACAGTCAAGAGGACTACTGGCTATGCTTCATTTACTCTGTGGTATGGCCGATATGCTACATTGTCTATTGAGAACATAATCAAGACGTGGTCAAGCCAAGAAAGTGACGGAGACTATTCTATTTCAGAGCTACTCCAGATCAGAATGAGGCAAATATCAGAAGTTGATCAGACAATGATGAGTGTTGAAGAGAGAATAACATCCAGCAGATTATCAGATTAAGAGAGATGGAACAAGAAAAGATATATAAGAAAGGAGAAACTCAAAGTTGGTGATGTTGTCCTCCTATTCGATAGTTTTCTTGAGACTCAATGGACTAAACGATTGGAGCCCAGATGGCTTGGTCCTTACAAAATCACAGGAGAAGCAGAAGACAAAGTTTATGAGATTTCAAAGATGGATGGATCCAGGGTTCATGACATGGTATCGGGGTGAAGACTCTGTAAGTTCATTTTCAGAAACCTTGAACTGATCCCTACGGCGATCTCAAAGCGAGGAAAGAAAGGTCAGTCGTCCAAGTGAGAGAATGGTTCTAGAGAACTGAGACAAAAGTACAGTAAGACGATGAGACAACAAAACTCGTTTTTTTTCAGCAGACTATGATCGCTTTTGCATGGTCAATTCAGCATTTCAATTTTTCAGCATGTCAATTAATTTTCTGTTTCAGTAAGCAACGAAGTTAATAAGGCTATATCCTTGGTGCAGTGCTACAGTCGATCCATGAGTGTTAAGTCCCTGAGAGTGGAAAAATAACTGTGAGATGTTGTTTTCGTCAGCAATAACACAGTGTCAAAGATCTGAGGAACTCATGGTTGTGGCACACGAGAAGATGTAATCAACTTTATTCTGAGGATAAAGAGAAAAGCATGGTGGGCATAAAAAAGTTCAGTTATGTTTGATTGAGAGTTGTCAGCAGAAGATCCTCGTGTCTCTTACTAAGTTGTCCATCCCATAAATTCAGATGAAGACAGACATAAAGAAGTTCAGCTTTACTTGACTGAAAGTTGTCAGTAAAGGGACTTCATGTTTCTTGACTAAGTTGTCTGTTTTCACTCAGAAGAGGGAAGGGACCTCTTTGAGATCAGCATTTCAGTATTTCCTTGGGACTGACGGAACGTTTCTTGGAAAAGAGATTCCCAGCTGAGGGAAGGCACCTCTCTGGGGTCAGCACTAAGTATCCTTCTTGAGTTTGAAGGGAGGTCTCCTGCAAGGGCTAGATGCTGGTTATCATGTTGTTGTTCAGTGCCTCTTGAGACTGAAGGGACGTCATTGAGAAATGTTTGTCCTGTTACTTGGGGCATAGGCAGCCTGCTTGTGGGTTATGATATGCTTGCCTGATTGTCTGTGCGTGGGGTTTTCTTCTCTAACCTAAAGATGCATTGATTGTCGGGGTTAGCCAGAGCCTTACCGCAGTAGGTTGCAATTCCGTAGTCGACTGAGGCTAAGACTCCGGGGGTCTGGCCTATGAGGTCGAAAGGGGTCAGCTGGAACCCTACCGCAGTTAGAGTATGCAATCCAGTGAGGTTCGCCAGAGCCTAGAACCGTGGTTGGACCGGGTCCCACGTTCAAAATTTTGGGCGGGGCAGCGAGCGCCCCTGGCCAAAAACTGGTGGGTGAGTCGGTCCCCGACCGTAGTGGTCAAATACGAGTTTGGGAGAGTTTGACTGACGGGACGTCTACTGTCACAAGGTGACCAGACCCGCTATCGTCTGGGTGTCCTGGCGAGAGTGCCAAAGGGCTATCATACTCGAATAGTGGGTATGCTGGTCCTGACCTAGAGGCAGGTCAAAGGGGTTGTCAAGACAAATGGTCTGACTAGTCCTGGCCTGAGGCGGGCCGAATGAGGTATGTCAGACTGACGGGACGTCTGTCGTTCCTGGCTAGTGGTGGGTCAAAATCAAGGCAATCAATAACTCTTGGGTGTGAAGAATTGTCTTGTTGTGTTTTATTATTTTATTATTTTTTTATTTTTTTATTTTTTTATTTTATTATTTTAATCTGGGTTTATTTTGTCTGCTTCTCGCTTGGCTGTTAATTATTAGGGAGCCTGCTTGCTGAGGCATAGTCTGTTGTCTGTGGAACTTGTTGTATTGCAGATTTTGTGTAGGTTCACTTGAAGTTCCTAGACCAGAGAAAAGAAAAAAGGGTTTGGTATCCCTTTTTCCTTGTCTGAGAAGTTGAGGAGACGCCTCACTCAGACCAGAGAAAGAAGACAGGGTTTGGTATCCCCTAAGTCACTTGAGAAGTTGAGAAGATATCTCGCTCAGACCAGAGAAATAAGACAGGGTTTGGTATCCCCTGAATTACTTAAGAAGTTTAGAAGGTATCTTGCTCAAGCCAGAGAAATAGAAAAAAGGGTTTGGTATGCCCGACTCCCAGCGTGGCAGGCTGGACAACTGTCTCATGCATTAGCATCAAACTGACAATGTTTCGATTTTACAGCCAGGGTGAAGGTTAAAGTAACCTTTCCCTGCCATGAAATTCAGATTGAGAACAGATATCAGAATAAAAATACGAGGTTAGAACCAGCAGCAAACGAGAAAGTGGAAACATAATCCTTCTTAAATTTATTTGGTGGCCGACAAGCAGCCTGGTTCACGAGGAACCTGCATCCCCGACCTTAAGATGTTCAAACTCTCAAGCCAGGGACGCTATGAAGTGAGGCGTGAAATGAAAGGCAGGTAAGGGAACTGACTCAGAAGGTTGAGAAAAAGTCACGCTTATACAGAATATAGAGGGAGCAGTGTAAGGAACGGAGGGGACAGTCACTAGGGCCCTACTCGTTGTGGGAGTGATGGGGGCTCTGGGAGTATAGGAAGGGGAGGAAGTGTTGGATGCGCATTTGCGCGCCTCGAACTTCTTCTGAAAGTACTCCATCTTATCTGGGGATGGAGTTCTTTCGCACCACGTTGGCATTGAGTGGGTAAGGTAAGGCCTCGAATGAGCACCGTAACCACACGACTCGTCTTCCTTCTCCTCCGAACTATACTCACGTCGTGCACGAACCGGCGGCTCTTCACGCGCCTTCCTACCTCTACCTCCTCTTCCGCTTCCCTGTCCCCTACGTACCTCAGGCATGGTGCGAGGCTGAGCGCCGCTCGAAGAAGAAAACGAAAAGATAAAAGGTGTACAGCAAAGATCAGCGAGGCGTGGGTCACACGGTGAAACCAAGTGTTTGACGAAAGGAAAGAGAAAAGGAAAAGAAAGCACTATGATGAGAGAGAGTCTGATGATCGGCGCAATAGCACTACGATGAATCGATGTGACGTACTGAAAATGAATGAGAATCCTAACCTGTGCACTGTTTTATACACCTCAACCGAAGCATTCGGACCCAGCGGGGACATTGGGTGAGGGGTTTGGTATTATGTCGGAGGGCGTGGTGTCCTGACCCTCCTCTGAGTGCCGAGTTCCTGATTGGTGCCAGCCCTCACTCAGATGTCACTGTCTGTGTATTCACGAACCTCTCCAATGCTTCAAGTATGCCTGAGTCGTTTATAACAATGGGATGGTCCAGTTGGTGCCTGCCCTCAGCAAAAGGGTGCGCCACTGGACTTTCCATTGGTCCACGCAGGCTCAGCGCCCTGCTGTACAGCAGAGCACTACCGGCCAGTGGCCGTCGTAGTCGCCAGGTTCGCCCAGGGATGCAGAAGTAGATAGGTCGGCGCAGTCTTTTCTACTGCGCGCCGATCAGTCCCTGGTCAAGTTTATGGATTAGGTGCGTAGGCTCGCTGGTACAGTCGGACAAATAAGGGGTGAAAGAAAAGGAAAGAAAAGGAAAAAGGGGAATAGGAAGAGAAAAAGGAAAGCGAGGTGTCAGATCCATGCACAGATTTGGGCCCTCGCTTTAGTTTGGGGCGATCTAGTGACCTCTGACTACGGCGCCGATATGACTTTCTTTTCATTCCTTACTTCGTTTCGTTATTATTATTATTAATTATTATTATCATTACTAATTCCTTTCAGTTGTCCTTTCGGCCTGTCATTTCGGGGGAAGGCCAACGGTTCAGGCCTCGAGCTCAAGCTGTGGTCTACAGCCTGGGCTGGCCCGACCTCTCGTATATCACCTGCGCCAGACCTGCTCGGCCGAGCATCGTGCAGTGGGACCCCAAAAAAGGGGGGGCCCGCGGCCGCATCGGTAGGAGGCTTATCACCCCCATGGAAGGTCATAGGCCCCCTCCTTGCCATCGGACACGGGTACCGGATAGAAGCAGGCAGATTTCGTATTTTGAAGGGGGAAAGACGATCGTCGGTATCCCGTTATGGGACCACCTCATCGCATATGTCGTCACATATTCAAAAGGAAAAATGAAAAAGGGCGGTGGTTGACCGTGAAAAGCCTGTGTATGCTACGACTGTTGGAGTTCGGCTTTGCTGCTTTTCTTCGGTCTGCTCGTTTTGCGAGGCCTTGAATAATAAAATATTTTTCTTTCCTTTTTATTTTGTTATTTTGCTCAAGTCTATTAGTTTACGAGTTACAGATTTTCAGATACTGAACGCGGAAAATTATTTGAACCCCTCGTTTAAAATACAGGGTTCGTGAAGGGAAGTGACTCTATAAAAGAGAGAGGCGAGTCTTTGAGATAGCATACATACTCGTGGGCTGAGGCGCGAGAGCTAAGTAGCGAAGGGAATGTGCGGTAACTCGCCTGCTGGTGCACACTAATGCTCTAAGTGTTAAGGGAGGGGTCATTCCGGAACTTGGCGCCTTGCTGTCGTGTGTCGTCCAGCAAAGAGAGAGGTTCGATCATGGTGCGAAGTAGCGGACTGTATGGCTACAGGCCAAGATGCATCCAGTCTCTCTGCAGATGGGAAAGGATGTCGGGGGATGGACCGACCGTGACTGCCATCTTGGACTGAGAGCGACGCCAGTGACCTGAACGTGGTGACCCATTCCTCGAATGGACTGGACCAGTGGAGACACGACCACCCACCTGTTGAGCCTGTTGAGAGCGGCTCGGAGGCCAACTCAAGGCGGTGGAAAGGCTAGGCCTCTGGGGACGGCTAAGGAAGAAAAACTCGCGAAGGGTGTTTCAGACCCCAGTGCGAGCAGGCGCAGTGACTGGGTCGAGAGGCGGTTACACGTGGGGGCCCAGCTACACAGTGTGTGTGGGACGAGCCAGAGGTGGTGAACGCGCGTGAGAATCAGTGTGAGTGGGTCACTAACGCAACTTTTCTCAGGCGAGTGCTCGGGAGAAGCGGTTGATGTCAAACAACTGGTCGTGCACGAGCATGGAGCGTGAGCCTACTGCGTTCGTCAGAGAAGTGCGAAACAAGTGGGCTCGTGGAGAGCGGGACAGAGCACGAGGCTGTGACTAGTATACTCAGTCTATGCGTGGCACGTTGACGCAGAGGGGCAAAAGCATCGGCGTGGCGCGCGAGTGATCAGGCGGACAATGCTCAGTTGGCGAGTGTAAGTGAGGGCGAGATGGGGTGCGCGTGAATGTAGAACGAGAGAGAGGGAAGAAAGAAGTCAGACACAGGAGGAGGGAAGAAAATCGTCTTACTTGAGCTGTTGACGTCTGCGTGAGCGAGTTGACGCGTCTCTCGGAGTGAGGCTTTGAGCTTCTATGACAGAGCTGGTCTAGACGGCGCCAAGAATGAAAGGGATGTCCGTGTGCGTAAGCGGAAACACGGGGTTACTCGGTATAGTTGACATCAATTGTTGCCTCGATGCTCTCGTATGGCAAGCAAGTCTGCCAATGATGCCATGTACTACAGAAAAGTCAAAACGTAACCCCAATCGCTAGCTTTAGTGGTTCTAAAAGGGGCCAAGTGAGAATCCACGCGCTGTTAATAAGCGTCACTATCTTGACACATGCATACCTGGGTGACGTGTACTAGGACGATACAGAGAGAGGCGAAAGGAGACGCTCCCCCGTGAATGGAAACAGGTTGATCCGCACTTAGAGGAATCTGACAGCTTCGACTTCCCAGCTCAGATCACTTCGCCGTTGACACAGGTTAACTCTTGCAAGATAGCTAACTCACACTCTTCAAGCCGCTCATCACCCTCTTCGCGAGGCTGTTACTTCCGGTTCTAGTGAGGCTATGAACTCATGAGTGCAATGTTGTCAGGCTCGGAAGTAAGAGATAACGCCAGTCAGTGTTGGTCTGGCAGTCTGACCATACTCGAAGGACTATCTGGCCTTTAGTGTGTGCTCGACTATTCAAGCTCTATTAATGGGCGAGGGCACAGTGTAAGCCTCTTATTGAAGAGATGGTAAGTTCATTAATTAGGAGTTGGCGGGTAGTTCTCTCGTGTTAGGGTGTGTACGATTACTAGCGAGAGTGAGTGAGGTACAACCACCTTTCTGTCTGCTTTCAGTAGTCCTGGGACAATTGCCAAGCGAGTTGACAGATCCCTGCGAGGTCTCAGTTGATCAGGGGTTATGAAGTCAGTCATTCGACGAGGTAAGGGGGTAAAAAGCGAAAGAGTGAGCCGGCACAGCTAATCATGGTTTAACCAGCCATACTAACGGGAAAACTTGAGTGGAGGGAAGATCGACCGCCTAAGAAATCTTTTGGTATCTGGGCTTGTATGAGTCTGGACCTAATGATGTTTATCCCTTAAAGCTTACTTTCATGTTAAGCCTGACTCTATATATAGACTCTATCATTTGGTTTGGCGATTTTGTTTCTGTGATCAGGTAAGACCAAGATGATGGGCTTACCTTGGGGAGAAATGTGCTTTTAATATTAACAGGATTGCGTAATCAAACCAACAGTTTGTGTGAATGATTGCTATCAATTTAAGTTAGGAAAAATTTTAAGGTGAGGGAGATCTTAATTTGGCTGCTCGCTTCGTCCTCGTGTTCGCACTCAAGGTGCTACAGCTCTGCCCAATTAATGAGGCAATTGCCCTCCATAATCTTCTCGTGTAAATTGAAAATTGATTGAGATTGAGAAGTGTTTCTCGCCGAAACAAACAGAAAGGTGAAATTAGTTCACCTAACCAACTGCGCAGATAAGACTCAGGGTTACTCTGATTATGGGTATGGTTGGCATCGAAAATCCGCCTGCGATAATGCTCGTCTATAAGTGATGTGATCATTGTCTAGGTTCTCACTGGTAGATTCGGACAAGGAAGAAAGGCAAGCGTTAGAGTGAACGAGGGTTGCGAGCGAGTTTGACTAGAGTCTGAGGATACTGCATAACCAATTCATTGTATTTCCTCCCCCGTCGAATGGGTAAGAAAAAAATTATATTGAGGGGCGTGGCATACCTACTAATTGAGTTCCTCCTTGATGGGGATTAATAAAGTGTCTGTCCAACATCTAAGTAGTCGTGTGTGTAACCTACTTGCCAACATGAAGGCAGTCGATCCGTACATAGCAATCGTAACGCACGAGTTTCATCTGTCCTTCTTATTCGGAGCTTGCACCCTTGAGTGTCGTACTCTCAACTGGGACGGTATCAAGTCTGGGGTGATCAATATTTTATACTTCGCTCAGAGGCGATGGTCTGATGAACAAGAAAATGAAAATCTTGTGGCCTAAGTCCTAGCCACGAGAGCTGGATTTTGAACTTTTACACGAAGAAGGCTTCGTATGATGTGCGAGATATTCTGAAAGATATCATCATTCTTCCTATGGCCAGTCCCTAAGGTCTAAACCACAGAGAGATTAGTGATCTGAATGGTACTATAATCAGGGAGTTACCCTCCCCCTCTGCGCAGACCGAGAGACATCGGTTGATACGTGTTGCTCAAGAGGGAAAACGTAACAGATGATGTCGTGTATTCACATGCGGTCGCGGGATAGATTACCGTCAATTATCATTGAGAATCAAACCTTTGCAGTCTATCTCCCGTGATAGGGGCATTTTCACACGAGAGAAATTGTTGTCGTAACACCCCTGGACTTAACTTGTGTAAATGTCGTTTTGGGTGACTTGGCATGGTATATTGTATAGGCCGCACGTAGTGATAAGTTCGTAAGCGTGAGCTACGAACAACTGAGGTCATAACTCCGTCATTCGGTGCCTCACGCTCGGACGAGAGACTTGACCTTCTAGTTGATAACTTTTACTCTCACAGGCAGGTAGAGGACCACGAGGTCCACGGAGTTAGTGTTATGTGGCCAGCTTGAGGCAGACTGTAGACCACGAGGTCCACATAACCTCGTAAGGGCTCATATGAGGCAGACTGTAGTCAGTGACCTTGGACTGTTATAGCATCCTATTTTCTGAATATCTTAGAGGACCTTCGAACAAATTGCCTGGCACTGCTTACATAAGATTCCTCACGTCTCCCTCATATCACTGGCAAAGCTCAAGAGGCACTTCCCTGATAATGTTACTGGCGCGGACAAAAAGTCATTGTCTTGTTTTCCTTTTCTGTGGTGATTCATTATGAGTCCGGACTGAACCACCAGTACTCCTAGAACGAGCTATCACTTGATCCTACNAAAGTCATTGTCTTGTTTTCCTTTTCTGTGGTGATTCATTATGAGTCCGGACTGAACCACCAGTACTCCTAGAACGAGCTATCACTTGATCCTACAAYTAAGATCGGKTATTAAAGTTTGATTRTYATGCAAAACACCGTTCAGGTGCCTTCTTGGGTAGGCAAGCTGGTTGACCAGGCTATCTCGATTATTTGACCTGATGAAGACCGGATCGCTAATCATCGCATACTYAGTAGGCAACAACCTCGAGTCAATTCTAGATACCGCTCAGTGAGTACTCCCAGACTGTTCAAGYCTTTGATGATAAATGCGACGATTTAGCGTGACAGAGAATCTCAGCAACCAAYGAGAAGCCTATCTGTCCCCAAAGTGTCGAAATCGCCAGGGCTGTCTATAATCCATCCCAACTACGATCTTGGCCTGAAGATGTGAAAAAGAACGATGAGAGAAGGGGGGGTCCTAGTGGTGAAAGGCAAACTAAATAGGGATAAGAGGGAGGGATGGAAGGAAAATGCATGCAAACATATGGAGACATACAGATTAACACAGAGGGAATTTGCAGTCAGAACCGGGGGGGAGAGAAAGTACATCGAGTATATAAACTATTTTTGCGGACATGACGACAAACTGCACAGTACCAGCTCATTGCTAGAGTTAGAAGAGCAGGCCAAAGCAAGGATCGAACAGGCATAGGGGTGTCAGAATCTTCATCTTGAGTCTATCACTCACTTCGGTAATTTGTTTCTCTTTCCAACGTTTCTCTATTATATGATCAGAGTTCGAAGACTTTTCCGACTGGACAGTACTTGGCAGCCTAAACAACTAAAAAATCCCCAATCAAAGAGCAAACGATGTCAAGCATCCTGTTACTTATGTAACATTAAGAACAGTACTCAGAACAATCTTCATGACAGCATTCAAATTCTACTCAGTCAGTACTCAACCGCTACTCGACCAACATTCAACTGTTATTCAGTCAGTGCTCAGCCATTACCTAATCAACTTCTAATCGTTATTYAACCAGTATTCAATCGTTAAAGTTGTTTGAAGCTCTCCGCCGGAGCCAAATCTGCGAATGGTTAGACTCTTTTACTCCATTTAAATATCAAGGTATCTAAGGCACTGTTCATGCTGAAGAGCAGGGGAAGTCAGTTCCATCATCCAGCTTTCTCACATGAGTGCAATCCGATCATTCCCAATCCAAGAGACTGTACTGGCTAGTCTCAACAAGATAGCTACAAAAGATGCTTTCCAATACCGGTATGCCAGTGCAGATGTTTTCAGGCAGGGAGACCTATCCATCTATGTGGTCCACACTGAGTTCGCTGGTGGTATTATTCATGACTTGAGGCCCTATTTGAAGAAGGGCAAGGAGTCTCATAAGCATTTTGACTCGGTGTGGACTGCAGCAGCCAGGTACCTAGAAGAGAGGGAGAGAGAGCTCGATGAGAGCGGTACTAAGCTGATCCGCAGCTTCGGACCAAAGCTCTACTCAGACTATCCTAGACCCTCGGTACCATTCACTCTAATAGACGACTCTCACTGGGGCGACCTGATTGATCTGGCAAAGAGGTACATCTCACCTACACAGATTAACTATCAAGCACTGACAGAGCCTTCAGAGTTCGATCATCTCAGACGAGGAGTCTTCTCCAGACCCTATCTACCTACACTATGGGAAGAGTTCTGCTCCATGATTGACTTTCGGGTCATGTACCTTGGATGGAGGTGCTCGGAGTTAGCAGGCTTCAGGTGGCTTTACGTTCAGAGGCCACAACCTCAAAAAGTACGGGGACATGGCTCGAGACACAAGAAACGCACAACAAAGTGGGAAACTGAGCGTGAGACTCAGAGGGATGAGTGAGGACTCTTGACTGGTGCTGGCTGTGTTTCCTGCATGTGTACTTCCTGAGGCTATTATGAGTTCTTATTCTTCCCTCACTTGACTTTGTTCTTTCATTGCTCGAGTCAGTCGGTCTTGCTTCTTGCATTGCCATGCTTGATGATTGTATTTCTTCAAAGGTTCTGTCACGGTTCTCAAAATCAGATTGACATAATTGATGCATGCATAGCACTCTACAACTTTATGATTATTATTTGCATGATTCTCTGCTGTTCCGAATCAAAATAAAAAGATTCATAAGACCGGGGACCGGCGAAGACCGCAATTGAAGGGTGTCGCTCGAAGCCAGACGCACACAACAGGAAGGGATTTGCATTTTTTAATTTATTTTATTTATCGCAATCCACAAGTAAAATCCTGCGTGACAGCCTGTTGGCTTTCTGGTCGCTTGAAGAGAAGCAACTAGAAAAAGTGCGACAACGTATCACCCGTCGGCGCGCATTTTCATGAACACGCATCTTCATGATCGCGCGATCGTGATCACTCATCTTCATGATAAAGCGATCATGAATGTTCTTGAGCAACGATTGTTCACGATGAGGGGGCAACTACGATCATTGTCTTGTTTTGACGTCGATGGAAAACAAGGTTGCCGTCAGCTATAGGTGAGCACAAGGCAGAAAATGATGGCCTAGTTGTACACTGTGGTCGATGAGGAACTAGGTACTCACTATGGTTTGCCAGGTGGACCGCAGGGCACTCTTCGCGGCTGGAGAAGAACCTCGTGCCACGTCGCCGACATTGCTCGATAATGAATACAGATTCCTCAGTTGTGTTCGCTGTCGTGAAATGTCGTCGATGTGGAACGAGGTTCTCCAGCCGCGAAGGGTACGCCGCGATCGACGTGGCAAACCACGGCGAGAACCTCGCTCCGCATCGACCAGAATGTACAACTGGGCCATCGTTTTTCGCTTTCTTGCATCCACCTCGATCAACCGTCTGGTCGCGAGTGCGACACGTTCCACTTCTGTTCAACAACTGTCCATTGCGGCACGTGTGATCGCGGGTACAACACGTGTGCGCTCAAGCGTGTCCCGCAGTGTAGTCGTCACCGCACGGTCGCGATAAAAGCGCAGCGAGCACGGTAAAGCGTGTGATCGTGAGTGCGACACGTGTGCCTTTTCACGAGCAACTGTCCTGAAGGTGATTGTCGTGGTCCGTCGGGATCCGATCTTGCACGTGTGCCTTCTCGTGACCACATAAAGTTTGGATGCCAGCGGATTAGCATGACTGCAAGCCCTTCATGTTAAATTGAAGGTCGAGGTAATGAACATGAAGTTCAAATCCCTACGGGCTTGCGGTTTGGCCACTGATTTCAAACACGCACAGTACACAAACGACTCTAAAAGTAGTCGGGTCGGGTCACAGGTTTCCTGCCACGCCGGTTTAGGACGGCTTGCAGGTTGCAACCTCCCCGCTGGTGGCATGACTGCTCGCCTTTCGGACTTGCAGTTAGCCTCAGTTGCCAAGAACCATGGTTTCAAAAAGTTCGAATCCCGATGGACTTTAGGTAATGTGTACCGACAAATCCATCGACTCTGAAGACCCCGATTCGGGAACATCAAATGTGTTGTCATTGCCAACAACGTTCATGACGACCCTCGTAAATTTTCCACTTCAACCCTATCAGCCCCAGTCATCAACGGTCGCCCCGCGGGGACGTCACTTTGAAAAAATTACATTCCTGCAACATCAGGATCTGAAAGTCATTGTTGGCGACTCGCAGCAAAAAAGAAATCGGTCATCCTCGACC
>BFEA01000238.1:1726233-1747154 GCA_003427395.1 Chara braunii
GGCATAGAAATCCTCCCAGGCCTCGAAAGGACCGCCACGCAGRCGCRTGGAGAGGTGACCCACCCACGTCTYGGGTGTGGYGCCCATGAGCTGGAGTGTGCGGGTGGCAGACTGCAGCCACCGAGACACGCRTATGCCTGTACYRTCATACAAGGCAATGTCCGACAAGCGGATGAGTGGTGCGCCACTGTTTTGGCGGCGAGGGGATCGAGGAGCGGAGGTCTGTGCCATGGCTGAGTAAGTCGGCGCAGGTCCTGGAGAAAGGGGCGCAGCTGACTGTGCGCCCGGGCCGCATGGGGGAGCGGCGGTGGCAACAGCGGCAGGCTGCGAGGGTGCTGCGGTAGAAGAGGTCGCAGCAACCGCGGGAGTAGGAAGAAGGTAGGAAAAAGTTGTATAGGGTGTAGCGCACGGAAAGCGAGCCTGCATAGGAGGAAGGGTAGAGGAGGTAGGGGTTGCGCCCGAAAGCGCGGCCACCTGTGAGGGTGGGGGTGGCTGAAGGCGTAAGAGGGCGAGGTCGGCGCGGAGCTGGGCAATCTCGTCCGCGAGACCTCGAACGTAGGTCGATCCAGGGGTGGCAGGAGGAAGAGTGGAGGGGGTGGACGCACAAGCGGCGCGGGGCATCCCAGAGGGGGGAGAGCCAGGTGGTGCTGCGGTCGTGCGAAGGGGAGGGAGAAGCGGGGCACCCGGAAAAGCTGAGACCATGGTAGCGGGTTGTTGTACCGTGGCCGTAGTGACCGGGATCTGGGCGGGTGCGCCCGTAGACTGAGGAGGGGCCTGGCTCGTAGCGGCCGTCGTGCTAGGGGCGTGGACAGTCCTCAAGATGGCCGGGTCAGGGGCAACGGAGGAGGAAGCTCCGCCGTGGCCACCCTGTCGGAGGACGGGGGACCCGGACTGGGAGCAAGGAGATGACGGACACACAGCGTCCTGGAGTTGCTGCATGCCAGCGGCAAGGGTCACCACCTGCGCCTGTAAGGGCGCGAGGGTCGCGAGTTGCGCCTGGATGGGCGCAAGGGTCGCGAGTTGCGCCTGGATGGGCGCAAGGAGGGAGGTGAGGAGGGTGTGTAGATCCCCCTAGGGCTGATGGCCCTGGTCCGCCGGCACGGGTGTGCAGCCTGATGCCGTGGTCATCGCCGTGTCGGCGGCGTGTGACGTACCGTCGGCCATGGGGAGATGACGGATCGGACTGGAGGGGGCCAGAAGAGGTCGGCGTGAGCGGAGGGCGTAGGGGGAAGTCCGCAGTAGAAAGCGGCGAACGGCGCTAGTAAGGCTAGCACGGGCGCCGTCAAAGGGGGAGGGGTGGTTCGGGTCCAGGGTGTCCGAAGAGGACGGGGAAGTAGGGGGGTTTTGAGGAACCCTAAACCCTACAAAAACCCTAAGAAAACCCTAACCGAGGTTTAAGTGGCTAGGGTAGGGTACCGGTGACCTAATCAAGAAAGTAAAATAGCAAGCATAGGGGGGGGGTGACAGAGATGGGAGAAAAATAAATAAACAGCGAGATTTCGAAAGAAAATAAAAAAAAAAAAAAAAAAAAATAAAAAAAAAAAAAAAAAAAAAAAAAGTAAAGAAATGTGAAAGGAAACAATATTTATATTTTTGAAATTTTCGGCAGCAGTTCCCTACCACCCACGGGGTCAAGAATGTGCCAAGGGAAAATGAGAGACCAAGGTGAGCACACTAGGGATGCCGCAAAAAAAAAAAATAATAATAAAATCAGAAAATAAATAAGGAAATAATAAATAAATAAATAAGTCAGTAAGTGTGTGAGGAGGTGGGGAGAAATGGGTTATCTAATTTTTCAAAAATTTTGGCAGCATTTCGTTACCCCCATGGGGTCGAAGAGTGCCGAAAAGACTAAGTAAGAGAAAATAAAAAAATTTCAGCAGCACTTCGTTACCCCCACGGGGTCAAAACGTGTGCCGAAAGCAAGAAAGGCTAACACCTAATCAGATTTACGGTTGCCGCCAAGAAATTCAAATTTTCAGAATAAATAAAAAATAAATAAGATAAATCAGAAAATAAGAAAAGAGGGTGGGGAAGAAGATGAGAAAACTAACAACTAATCAGATTTAGGGTAACCTTAGAGAAAATTGAATTTTCAAAATAAATAGAAAAATAAATGAAATGAATCAGAAAATCATAAAAGAGGGTGGGAAAGAAGAGATTTTGAATTTTTGGAAAAAAGAAAACATAAATCAAAAGAGAGGTGGAAAGAAGAAAAACAGAAAAAATTCGAAGTCAGGGGGAAGGGGAATGAAAAAGTGAAGGAGAAAAGGAAGAAATGGGTGGGGGGGGAAAAAAGATGAAGTGGGAGGTAGGGGAGTGGTGTGGTGGTAGTTGGGGGAGAGGAGGGATGGGGAAAGGTGGACAGGGATCAAGAAGCAAAGAGAAAAGAAGGAGGAAGAAAAGAAAGAAATAAAGGAAGGAGAGTAAAAGAATGGGTGTTGGGAGAAAGGTGGGGTGGGGAAGATAAAAGGAGGAGAGAAAAGATGCAGTGGAAGGTGGGGGAAAGAGAAGGGGTGAGTAAGAGGAGAGAGGAGAGGTAGGGAGAGTGGGTTAGTAGAGGAAGGGGGGATAAGGGAGTGATACCNGCGGGGGCGACCGCGGAAAGGGGAACGGCGCTGGGAAGTGCCGTGAGAGGAGGAGGAGGCGTAGCCCGTGCGCTGGGGCTGGGAGGAGGAGGCGGGGTGAAGACGGGTTGGCATCCGCTGGTGGTCCCTGGCGGCCTTGTAAGCCTGTGGGGCTGATGTGAACTCGTACCGCCATAGCTCAGAGCGGTACTCGAGCAGAAGGCTGGCCAAGAAACGATCGATAAGGGCAGCCTCGGGGAGGAACGTCACGTCGCAAACGAGGCGGGCATCCTGAAAAACCTGGATGTGGCGATCCAGGCCGGCAGCTCCACCAGAGCCAGACCAGCGTGTAGTGACGACACGCTCGAAGGCGTTTGTCACGTCGTATCGGGCTCCGAACCGATGCTCGAGGAACGACTGGAAATCCACGAAGGTCAGAGTTTGACCCTCACGAAGGGAGTAGGCATAGAAATCCTCCCAGGCCTCGAAAGGACCGCCACGCAAGCGCGTGGAGAGGTGACCCACCTACGTCTCGGGTGTGGCGCCCATGAGCTGGAGTGTGCGGGTGGCAGACTGCAGCCACCGAGACACGCGTATGCCTGTACTGTCATACAAGGCAATGTCCGACAAGCGGATGAGTGGTGCGCCACCGTTTTGGCGGCGAGGGGATCGAGGAGCGGAGGCCTGTGCCACGGATGAGTAAGTCGGCGCAGGTCCTGGAGAAAGGGGCGCAGCTGACTGTGCGCCCGGGCTGCATGGGGGAGCGGCGGTGGCAACAGCGGGAGGATGCGAGGGTGCTGCGGTAGAAGAGGTCGCAGCAACCGCGGGAGTAGGAAGAAGGTAGGAAGGAGTTGTATAGGGTGCAGGGCGCGGGAAGCGAGCCTGCATGGGAGGAAGGGTAGAGGAGGTAGGGGGTGCGCCCGAAGGCGCGGCCACCTGTGAGGGTGGGGGTGGCTGAAGGCGTAAGAGGGCGAGGTCAGCCCGGAGCTGGGCAATCTCGTCCGCGAGACTTCGAACGTAGGTCGATCGAGGGGTGGCAGGAGGAAGAGTGGAGGGGGTGGACGCACAAGCGGCGCGGGGCATCCCAGAGGGGGGAGAGCCAGGTGGTGCTGCGGTCGTGTGAAGGGGAGGGAGAAGCGGGGCACCCGGAAAAGATGAGACCATGGTAGCGGGTTGTTGTACCGTGGCCGTAGGGACCGGGATCTGGGCGGGTGCGCCCGTAGACTGAGGGGGGGCTTGGCTCGTGGCGGCCGTCGTGCTAGGGGCGTGGACAGTCACCAAGATGGCCGGGTCAGGGGCAACGGAGGAGGAGGCTCCGTCGTGGCCACCCTGTCGGAGGACGGGAGACTCGGACTGGGAGCCCGGAGATGACCGACACGCAGCGTCCAGGAGTTGCTGCATGCCGGCGGCAAGGGTCGCCACCTGCGCCTGTAAGGGCGCGAGGGTTGCGAGTTGCGCCTGGATGGGCGCAAGGGTCGCGAGTTGTGCCTGGATGAGCGCAAGGAGGGAGGTGAGGAGGGTGTGTAGATCCCCCTGGGGCTGATGGCCCTGGTCCGCCGGCACGGGTGTGGAGCCCGATGCCGTGGTCATCGCCGTGTCGGCGGCGTGTGACGCACCGTCGGCCATGGGGAGATGACGGACCGGACTGGAGGGGGTCAGAAGAGGTCCGTGTGAGCAGAGCGTGTAGGGGGAAGTCCGCGGTAAAAAGCGGCGAACGGCGCTAGCAAGGCTAGCACGGGCGCCGTCAAAGGGGGAGGGGTGGTTCGGGTCCAGGGTGCCYGAAGAGGACGGGGAAGTAGGGGGGKTTTGAGGAACCCTAAACCCTACAAAAACCCTAAGAAAACCCTAATCGAGGTTTAAGTGGCTAGGGTAGGGTACCGGTGACCTAATCAAGAAAGTAAAATAGCAAACATTGGGGGGGGGGGACGGGAGAAAAATAAATAAACAGCGAGATTTCGAGAGAAAAAAAATAAATAAAAATAAATAAGAAAATAAATGAATAAAAATAATAATTAAAGAAATAATTAAAGAGATCGAAAGGGAAACAATAGTTATTTTTTTGAAATTTTCGGTCGCATTTCCCTACCCCCCACGGGGTCAAGAATGTGCCAAGGGAAAAGGAGAGACCAATGTGAGCACACTAGGAATGCCGCAAATAATATTAAAAAAAAAGAAATCTTAGAAAATAAATAAAGAAATAATGAATAAATAAATAAGTAAATAAGTGTGTGAGGAGGTGGGGAGAAATGGGTTATCTGATTTTTCAAAAATTTTGGCAGCATTTCGTTACCCCCATGGGGTCGAAGTGTGCCGAAAAAACTAAGTAAGAGAAAATCAGAAAATTTCGGCAGCACTTCGTTACCCCCACGGGGTCAAAACGTGTGCCAAGAACAAGAAAGGCTAACACCTAATCAGATTTAGGGTTGCCGCCAAGAAATTCGAATTTTCAGAATAAATAAAAATAAATAAAATAAATCAGAAAATAAGAAAAGATGGTGGGAAAGAAGAGATTTTGAATTTTTGGAAAAGAGAAAAGATAAATCAAAAGAAAGGTGGAAAGAAGAAAAACAGAAAAATTTTCGAAGTAGGGGGGAAGGGGAATGAAAAGTGAGGGAGAAAAGAAAGAAATAGGTGGGGGGAAAGAAAAAGATGAAGTGGGAGGTAGGGGGGGATGGTGTGGTGGTAGTTGGGGGAGAGGAGGGATGGGGCAAGGTGGACAGGGATCAAGAGGCAAAGAGAAAAGGAGGAGGAAGAAAAGAAAAGAAATAAAGAAAGGAGAGGAAAAGACTGGGTGTTGGGAGAAAGGTGGGGTGGGGAAGATAAAAGGAGGAGAGAAAAGATGCAGTAGAAGGTGGGGGAAAGAGAAGGGGTGAATAAGGGGAGAGAGGAGAGGTAGGGAGAGTGGGTTAGTAGAGGGAGAGGGGAGAAGGGAGTGATACCTGGCCCTTGGTGTCTCCAGGGGCACAAGGTACACCAAGACCAGGAGGGTCTTGGCCTTCACTGCAGCAAGCCAGCTGTAGGGGAAAGGGGGCTGAGATCTTGATCACCCCCTGGCAGCCACTGTTCTGCAGATGTGCAGATCTAGGGTCTGCTGTGTGAGCAGGCCCTCACCACTGTAGAGCAGCCCCCTAAGCTGGGGGGTCTTCTGTTCCAGCACCGGCTGCCACGTGGCAGGGCAGATGGCCACGTCCACGGCCAACAACAGCCAACGGCGGGGGGGGGGGTAAATACTCAGCACGACACCTCTTTAACACAAGTGTGCCGTGCTACAGAACCATGTACACTCTATGGCGAGTGTGTTAGCAGGGTGCTTACGCACGCGCATGGCCCAGCAGCCACCCGGGTTCAAACCACAGCAGCAGCTGTTGCATCCCGGATCTTGATAATATATATCCGGGAGCGGGGCAGGGCGGGGCAGCGTGGGCGCGTGGCGCACGTGCGCATGCGGCGGCCTTGGCCTTGGCGCTCGTGGTAGCGCCTCCCTTTTTCGCCATGTGGCACCTGCAGCATGCGCCACTTTTCTCCTTCGTTTTCGCTACGGAATACCCCAAAAACACCGAAAAAACCCGCTGTTGGGTTTTGCCTTTTTTCCGCCTGTGCGGGCTGCTGCCCAACTGTACGGGGCGGTGGGAGGGAGCGGGGACCGTTCCCGCTCCGATACCAATGTAGCGGACCCACCAGGTTTGGTGCTCCGCTAGTGGTAGAGATGGAGATGGAGGAAGAAGGGGGAGCAAGATGACGCACAGCGCAGCTCCCACGCAGGACTCCAACGCATGTACTCCAGAAATGTGCAAGCGAAGAATGAGGGTGAAAACAGACAATGGCTGGGGTATACCCCAGCGGACTGACGGGACTGGACTGGACTGGCTGGTACCGACAGAGGTACCGGCCTGGACTGGCCTACCCCGAATGCAACAAAGGCCTCCGAGAACAGGCCAAGGGGCTGGTCTCACAGGCCAACCCGAGGTCCGCTACACTCGCCCACACAGCGGCCACGGGAAATAGAGACACCACCTAAACTTTCCGCTTGAATGAATTTCGACCAGAGCCCCCAGGCCCGTTGGGCCCAGCGCCTCGCGGCTCGTTTACTACCATGACTTTCAGAAGTACTGGTGGCTTAAAAATTGCTTCCTACGGAGTAACAAGACCCAGAGAGTAAATCAAGGACCGTGTTTTACAGAGTGGCAAGGGCACATTACTGCAATGGATGTGAGAACAATTCTTAGGATTGCTCTTTAAATTTCAGGGATTCCGCAGCCATTTCTCAAAAAAATTCAAGGTCGAGACTTGAAACTCTAGTCTTGCATTTTACGGACTGGGCAGGAGCCTCCTCTCACATAATCAACCTAAAGGATATAGTATCTGCCAGATGGATGAAACACCTCAATCTGAGTAGGGAAGAGGTCAGACCGATAAAATGGTTCAGGTTAACAAAGTCTAAACCAGCAAAAGTGATATCACATCAATGACAAATTGAACATGGGTGCCTTCCCACGAATGATTGGTTGATAGACAGATCCTCTTTAGAGCAGAAGGGAATTGCCTCATGCTGGTGTAGGTTCTGTACATCTGCTTTCCCTAGTAGATTGATCCCTGAAACTATAGAGCATATGTTTATGCAATGCCCTGGTGCTATATGGCCTTCGAGATGGTGGGACCGAATATGGAGTCAACTACAGCCATCCACCCCATGGCCTTGGGACTGGAAACCCATACTACTGGAATCATGGGTACCAGAGTCATACGATGATCTCACACAAAATCTTGTCATTATTGGGAGGAGGGCGGTCTTGTGGGCCATATGGTTAAGGAGATGCACCTATGAGACGGAGGCGGCTGTGACGAACTACTTCTCTACCCCGTGCTATCTTTCGTACCCCCTTGGCCCAATTCCCCCTTGTGTACCATACCGACCCCACAGAACCCTCGTTGCTTTTCTTGATATCAGGCGCCTTGTTTGAGCCCCCATTTTTCGGAAGTTCTATTGATTTTTGGAATTCTACTCTTGCAATTCGGGAAATGCACGGGAAATTTCGCGCGCCTTAGCGAGCGCACTGGGAATCGGATTCGACACTTAGGAATTACGGAATAAGCGGAGCCCGGCATATCTTTTTCCTTGCATGAATGTTCTCGGTCACGTCGGAGAAAACTCTAGGAATTTTGCGAGAATACGGATAGGCACATGACTTTCTTTTCCCTCATCGACTTTCGCGCGCGGATATGGCAATTTCAATTTTTTTGAATTGGTGTAGGATATACGCAAGTTGTAACTGTTTCAGTGCCTTTTTCTCTTGCTGTTGGCACCGCCCATGCGAGCATCCTTCTCCTTATTTCCCACGTCATCCTTCCCCCGCACTCTCTCCTCTCCCTTCCCCCTCTTCTCCTTCTCCTATCGCAACTATTTTTCCCTCTCTACTCGTTGTGCACTTGCTTCCCTTCTTAATCGTCTGAATCTTGGACCCATCTCATGCTGCTTTTCGCGCTTCATCTCTTCCCGCTCATCAACCTTGGCTCACGAAGCCCGGTTGATCCTCCGATCACACCTGCTCACCAATCAGACGCGTTGAACAAAAGGATCTTCCTATTGCGCGACGAATCTGATTGGCCGACCATCGGGTTCTGAAGGATCCGAGTCAACATGGCTTACGCAGCGTGTTCCCTGTCAAGTCTCCTCCTACTGCCTCTTCTCTTACACCTCGGCTTTCCCCCTGCCTTTTCCCTCCCTTATCCTCCTTCTCGCAACTATAAATTCCGCAAGCGCGTCTGCAAAATCTCTCTTACGTTCTCGACTCCCAAGCCAGCTTCCGGGAAGCAGTGGCTAGGCGAAGTGTTTGGTGCGAGTCGGAAAGTCCTATCGGGCTGACGATAGGCTGGCCGGTTGCATGCTTGATCGCCACGACGGACCGTGGGATTTGGGCGAACCGCGTCGAGTTTGCTTCAGCGGGGTAACGATCGCAGCGGTGGAAGTTGACACGCGATGGCCGGGATCGTCGGGGCGGGTATAAGAATCGGTGATTGGAGTTGAATGAGTGATTGGCCGAGGGCCATACTGGAAATTTATGGCGAGAGCGCCTTGTTGTTGCGGATCGTTATCTTTTGGTGTGAGTGCACGGCTGTACGCCGAATGTCTTCTTTCGGATCTTCGTATCTTCTACCTCGACATCTCTCTCTCTCTTCTCTTTCTCTGAGTTGAAAGACGTTGTGTCATGAGTTTGTCCTCCCCGTGAATAGGAATGACTATGTGTGCTTCCCTGAGCGAATGAACTTTTTCCGGAACTCTTCCATTAGTTTCCTGGTAATTCCCAGATGTCGAGGAATTGATCCTCTTGTCTTGTGAATGGTGGATGTGTGTGTACAGTTTTCTCGGTTGATCCCTGACCTGTGCACCCCTGATCATTTTGGTACCTTCCACAGTGGACGTATGTATGTAGATGCTCGTCTTTTTGCATTGATTAGACTCGACGCTCGATGGGATTTTGTTCGAGAATGCAAGAATGTTTAGATATGTGGCTCTGAATGCACTGCACATGCAATCTGCCTTATGTTGAACGACATCTGCAACCGATATACAGGGCAGCCTCGAAAAACAAGGCGCCTCGGATCAACGCCGCGTCGGCTTACTAAACCTGAGTCGCGGGTCGGTCCCTCAGTTGAGTGCATGATCAAAACTGACAAGCGTTCCCTCTCTCGTATTAAAAAAGAATTGATTGGTTGTCGTTTTTCCTTGATGACGTCTCTGGATTTTTGCAATTGATTGATATGTGGACTGACGAATGCCCTTCGATCGGGCGCCAGCCTCACGTATCTCCCGTGCCGGTGCGACCTTTTCCTTACGACGAGGAAAGGACACGTGTATGTGAGTGGGACGTACGAGGAGTTGTCGCACGGATCGGCGAACGGTATCACTTCCCTCCTAAAAATCGTTGCTCAGGATTCGTGGATGCTGGATTTGTCATTATCAATACTCACTTTTCGCCTTACTCGGTATTATTGCCCTTTAACGAGCTGATCGTCATTCCGTGGACGGCAGTGGAACACCACTGGCCTCGCACCCTGTGCACTGAGTGCCAGCGTTTCGAGCACTATGAATCCAAGGGCTTTCACTACCGTACACAAAACGACGACGAACATAGAGAAAGAGCCACACGACTGAGACCCTCCACGTCGGACTCAGAACTGACCAGCGAGCGACGCCGTGACTTAATACGCAAGCAAACACGCGAAGCGTGCCGAAACCCTTTTGCTCTAAACAAAGGGTCGTAGCATGGTGGGAAGTACGACAGTACTTTTTGGATTAAGTTTGTATTCCTCTCTCCTTTCACGCTGAATTCGCGTGCGCATTCGCAACGCGCGAAAAGCAACCGACTCACTTCATCGGACTGTCACGGGGGATTTCAGTTTTGTCTGTGTCCCCACACTCAATTTCCAAAAATCCTTGGCACACCCCCATCCTGCTGTTTTTCTGGGCCTCTTTTCCGCATACTCAGCACTCCAAACGGAAGACAGCACGGGGCATGAGGTTGGTATCGGAGCCGACACGTGTCGGTTCTGACAATAGTGAGACGAGTTGGCGAGAGGAAGAGCCGCTAAACAACCTAACCGCCTTAGTCTGCCGGTTACCAGGCAAAGATCTGCCGAAGCCCGACCGGAGATGCCTATGGGCGAAGCCAATGAAGCGCCCCCACGGGTGATGGTAAGCATCCCTGCCACTTTCCCCTTCTATCCTAACTACACTCACCCGGAGGCATGGCTTGAAGCCGTGCAAGCGCAAGGCTATGGCGCCGAGGACCTTCCTCTCGTCCTCACCTTGCTGCTTCGAAACACTGCGCACGATTCGCTTAGAAGACACAGGTGGGTAGATTGGGATACCTTCAAAAGAGCGTTCTTGGCACGCTTTGACGCGATGAGTGAAGATGTTGCCTGGTTTGTACTAAGAACCCGCCCACAAGAACCTGGGGCATTACTACCTGATTTTGTAGATCGATTTCAGACCGCCTTGGACGAGTCGGAACGGGAAGAGAAAGCGGCTCGAGATTTGTTCATCGATTATCTTCGTAGTCCCGAGCTGAAAACGAAACTGCAGAAAAAGGTACCTCCCAAGAACAACCAGCTGTCAGTCATCATAGCCAAAGCCCTCGAATTGGATCTGTTGGATACACGTAAATACATCCGACAAGGAGAGGAAGACATCTCGGATACAATCCAAGATGTGGCGGCCAAGAAGCGATCCTGGCTCAGAGTGGTAGAACGATTCTTCCCCCAACCGGATCACGATTATCAGGACGGCCCTATCCCGGAGCCCTTCTCGTCTCATCCCCTACTCCTCTCAAAACCGCCCCCCCCTCCGAAGACCGCACTCGTAAACACAGTCATGACTCAAGAGACCACCTCGATCCCCATCACCAATCTGCATTTAGCTCAGATGATCCACACTGCCACGACTAAACAGTCCGAATGGATGAATAACCTATTGCAAATGCAGGCCTCTCAAATGGATCGACTAGAACAGATCATGACCAAACTGGTAAAAGTCAATTATGGCCCCTCTCGTCCCGTTCCTGCTCAATACCCGTTGCTTACGGCTCCTCCCGCGGGTGGACCAGTTCACTCCGCCACTCCTCTTCAGATAGCTTATCCAGCAGGAAGAATCAAATGCTATAACTGCAAGCAGCCGGGACATTTCACTCGAGATTGCCCTCAGCCGAAACGCAATCAGCCGCCTCCTGCGGCTGCGACCTTAGCTTTAAACCAGGGACGAGTGGGCGCAGTATTAGAACAAGCAAGGGAGGCTTCAGAATCCCCATTCATCACTGATCAGCCCCTCTCGGGTGATCAAGGTGCATCCACGTCAGGATCCTCTGAAGCCGCGGATGTTGTCGATCCCACCGAGTACCTCCAGCTGGCCAGACTGATCGGAGCAATTCGACCTGCCAAAGAAGAACTCGATTGGGTCGAACGAACATCGGAACCAGGACCTCAGTTTCAAACAGGAGAAATCGATCTCCTACAGACACTCAAACAGTTAGATACTCGAGTGCCAATCCCTGTAGGACATCTGCTGACTATATCCGAGGCCGCGAATGACAAACTTTTACAACAATGTCAAAAGAATCAGAAGTGCTTCACCTATCAGCGCGTTTAGCGTACGGTGAAAAAGAAGCAGGAAGACGAAAACGAAGCTAATCCGCCCCTAGTTGTCACCACAAACGCACCCGAACCAGCCTGGATCGCAGCTATCTCCTATGCAGAGAAAGATCACTTTACACGAGTGCGGAAAAGCGCGGAATGCGATTGTGAAGTCTGGGACAAACCTTTTGATGCACTGACTGATATCGGATCATCGGCAGTCGCCATCTCCTTGGACACAGTCCGAAAAACTGGACGATTGAACTCTATCCTTCCTCTACCCAGGAGGGATAGTTACGTCTCGACGGATGAGGAAGTCATGAATATCGTGGGAATCATCGAGAATGCCGCGATCAAAGTAAGACGAGTGCATGTGTTGGTTAATGCGTTGGTCATTGACGTACATTCCTATTCAATATTGTTAGGATTACCCTGTGCGATGGCAGTAGGGGCTCGAGTCCATTTCGACTCAAGACAACTCTTCCTCACTCATACAGGAGGGAAACCCCAAACACTCCCTCTCTGAATCTCCACACGATCCCCGCGAAAATATCCAGATATTGATCGGATAGGGATGATCCGGAATATTGAGAAATCCCCCCCGAACTCGGATCACCTTGTGCGGGAAGACGAGTTCAATGAGCACGAGTACGAGGAAGAACTGAGCAGAATGCCCACCCACAAAGAGTGGAAGCAGCTAATCGAAATGTTCGATTGCGAGACGAAAGAGGAATTCCAGATGATTCCTGCAACAACTCGGACGTTCGATCTAAGTTCGGGTAACAGCGACTCCAGTCGCCCCTCACCTACGGAAAATCAGACTCTCCCTGCGACCTTTTTGGGAGAACCGATCTCAGATCTCTGACATGGCCGATCTTTTGGAACCCCCTCGCACGTTATACGAGGGTACACTACCCCTTCGAGCGAGGTATCAGCAGATGAACCAATACTTGGATCTCTCCGTCTCCCCTCCCCGATCACTACTCACGCAGGGAGTCATGATCGCTTTGATAAAAAAAAGGCAGACGCCCCGATCGTCAATGTTCCGGATCTCATGCAGGAAATGACGGAATTAACGGGAATCGGGATAGCCAAAAGCATCGATGACCCTGAAACGGACGCCGAAATTAAAGAAACCGAAATGATCAGTCCAACAAAATCGCAGATGATCGCTACCGTCTTTTCGGTCCGAACTAGCAGTTCAATGTTTTCCAGCGTCCACAGCAGGTGGTCGCAAAGATTGGAGTGGATTGACATGTCTGTGAGCTCGTAAAATAATACGATAATCACCATTCCCAATCATGTCCCCAAGGATGTCCGAGAGTCCCTGGTTAACGTATTGCGTGGCTATGCTGACGTATTGAGTATGGATGACTGCGATATCGTTTTATCCACTGTAATTGAACACGTGATCCTTACAGGGGATCATCCACCTATTAGTTGCGCTCCATATCGATACTCACCGGCGCAGACAGCCGCCGCGTTTAAAAGAATCAAGGAATTCGAAGCTAATGGCTAGATTGAGCCCGCTATCGGACCACGGTCATTTCCAGTAGTGATTGTACCAAAGAAAGAAGGAGGAATTCACATCTGTATTGATTACCAAAAACTGAACGATATCACGATTAAAGATGTGTATCCTCTTCCTCGGATTGATGAATTGTTGGATGCTATTGGTGGCGCTCGATTCTTTAGCAAGTTTGATATTCGACATGGATTCCACCATGTTCTAGTTCGAAAGGAAGACCGCCCGAAAACGGCGTCCATTCTTTTCGAAGGAACTTGGCAATGGGTCAGATGTCCGATGGGGATTTGCAATGCCCCAGCCACGTTTCAACGCGCGATGAATATGACCTTCCAGAATTTCGTGCGAAAAACGCGGCTGGCGCAAAGCATAATCAATTATTGTGTGATTTTGTATATGGATGATATCCTTGTGTTCTCTACTTCCTATGAGGGACACGTGCAACACATCGAATGGGCACTACACGCTCTCGAGGACGCAGGGTTCAAGGTGGCAGTTGAAAAATGTCAGTTTTTCCTCACGGAAATCTCCTTCCTCGGCCACGTCGTCACGAGCCAGGGGTTGCAGCCAGATCCCCAAAAGGTGACAGCGGTGAAGGACGCGCCCGTACCGACTTCCATAACACAGGTCCGCGCCTTTTTGGGCTTGGCGTCGTACTATCGAAGGTTCGTCAAGGGATTTGCAGCGATCGTGGGACCACTCTCGAATCTACTGAAAAAGGATCAACCGTTGATGTGGACCCCGCAGTGTGATCGGGCTTTCGGAGAACTCAAGGCGGCCCTTATTTCGGCCCCAGTTCTCATAAGGCCGGACCCCGGGAAGCCCTTTGTTCTCATAACCGATTTGCCGCCGGAGGCAGTTTCCGCAATCTTGGCTCAGGTGGGACCCGACGGTCTCCAACACGTGGTGGAATACGCATTTAAGACAGTGCCGACCTGCAAGCGCAACTAAACGGCTCCGACGGGAGAATGTTACGCAACTTTATGGGGGATCACCCACTTCCGAGCATATCTGTACGGTCAAAAGTTTACATTGGTAACCGATCACGAACCACTGTTGGCGCTGAAGAAATCCAAGGAGTACTCGGGTATGATCGGACGATGGGCCACCATCCTGCAGAGCATGGACTTTGACATTCGTCATCGGAAGCACGAGAGGCACGGGAATGCTGATGGGTTGACACGACTGCACCGACCCGAAAAGGTCCTCAAGAGCGAAGAAGTGATTCCTTGGAACGAGCTGGAGGAGGCAAGTGGACCACGATACGGACAGGTGGAAATTCTGTCAAAGGAGTGAGTGACACGTGGCCTCGCCCTGACCTCTCTGCAGCCCTGATCACTCTCTCTCCCCCGTCTCTCATAATGGCTACCCCACCTGTCTCTGCGACCCCTTCTTCCCCTGCTGATTCTGGCCCTCTCGCCAGCTCGGCCTTCTTTGCCACCCTTCCCGACAAATTTTGCTATTTTTGCACATGTATCACCCGGGTATATGAGGTGAATTGTCATCCTTTTGAGACCGGATTCGTTGAGTGGGTAAATTGTGCCACGTGTGTCAATCGTGCACATGGCACATGTGTTCGATATTGAACAAGTAGTAGGGAATGGAAATGCCCTCTGTGTAGGACGGACAAACTACCTACTGAGGTTTGATTCGAGGCTGCCCGTACAGACGACCTTGAATACGACGAGGAATACCGACGGGCGGAGGTCTGGACGGATAAAATCCTATTGACTAAGCTGGCGGGGTTACCCTTGGACCATCTTACTAAGCACGACAGACATCGGGCTACCGAGAGATCTCGGGATTACCGATGGATCAACGGTCACCTAGAAAAACGTAAAATTGACGGATCGGGACTATGGTTAACGGTTCCCCATCCTTTTCAGAGATATGACTGGACTAGGTCCGCGCACGAGGAACAGGCCGCTTATTTTGCGATACGTGTCACCGAGGCAACTCTCGATCAAAATCGAGGGTTCTGGTCTAATATCCGTGATGATGTGAAGCACGTGGTCGCTAACTGTCTAGTCTGTGCTGCCGACCGCGTGCCCCTTCGGGGGCCGAATACGATAGTTCCAACGGAGGTAGAACGACCCTTTCAGCGGGTCAATATGGATACGACTGACAAAGACGTGCCACCTGGCCCCAACCGTTGCGAGTACGCCATCCTCTTGGTGTTGATCGATCATTTCTCGAAGTATATCGAAGTCTACCCGTGTAAAACCCGAAAGGCAGCAGAAATAGCCATATACATCGATCGGTTTCTTTATAATCACCTAGATACGGAAGAAATTCTGACTGACAATGGGTCCGATTTCACAGGTGAGGTAGAGGAGTTACTCGCACGAAGAGGCATTATGCTTCGACATACGGCACCCCATGTTTCCCAGTCCAACGGGTTGGCCGAAAATGCCAATCGCATGATTAAGACTGCCCTCCGAAGAAATTTAGCGGCGCGTGACACGCGTCCCCGGCCCGAGATCGTCGAAATTCACCGGGCCACCCCCCATGAATCCACGGGGTTCACCCTCTTCCAGCTTCGAACCAATAGCCTCCCTTGTGTCGATTACCCGGACAACTCGGAAATTGCCGAAGCAGGGGGTAGAGACACGCGTGCCGCCCTTAAGGCCAAGGCCAAAATGTATGCTGATTTAATGGAGAGGGTCATGCCTAAATTGGCCCGGAAGGGATAGAAAATGACCGAACTCGCCCACAGTAGACAGGTCCGTAGCTACGAGGCTCGAAATGGAAATGCGGGCCTACAGCACCAATATAAGTTAGGGGACCTGACGCAAGTACGCAAATGTGCACGCGACCGTAAACTCACTCCCAAGTTTTCCGGCTGTTTCCGCGTCGTCGAACTCGGTCCCAACGGTGCCAACACGGTGCGCATCGCGCCCGAGACAAGCGCCAGCCATAGCTCGGTCCCCATCGTCCGCCATACCTCTTATATCCGTCTCCTCCCTCCCTCTGATATCCCTCCATCTCCCTCGTCCGCTGAAGAAGAGGACGAAGACGGTCTAGCTCCACACTCGCTCTCCCCCTCCTGCTCTCCTCTTTCATCTTCTTCCCCGTCCTCGCCATGAGTTTCATCACGGAGCGAGCTCTTGGCGATCACCTGCTCCAACCACGTGGCTACATCTCCGAGATCCGGCAAGTTCGTCATCCGCGGCTTAGTCCTGATCTGCGAAGGGTAGCGCAGTTTTTCTGCACCGAGGGAGTGTGTGCCACTGCTGCGTTTCGATTTGTCGGGAGTTAGCAGGCGGTGGTCTTGGCAGAAGTGGTGGCTCTTCATCGACGAGCGGCTCCCGGGACGAGCCACGTCACTACGGTCGCGGCTTTCAGTGGCGACATCAGCACGATTAGCCCCTTGCGGCATACCGCGATCCTGACCTCCTTGCGAGAGTGGGCGCAGCAGGTGTCGACTGATTGGCATCACGGTCTCGCGCATCCAGGGTACACTCTATTCCCAACATCCGGGACGGACTTCGCCGTTCGCGCTTCTCCACGCCAGCTAGCAGTTGCGCTCCCTGGTCTCATCCCCTTCCAACGCCCCCAATGAACCGTGTCGCTCCCCTTGCTCCTCTCTCCACCTTCGGTCTCCCCTCTTTCTTCCCCACCTTCTGGCAATCCGATCTCCATCCTCGCCTTTCTTTCTCCCTCGAGCCTCTCGCCGTTCCGCTCCTCGATCCTGGATATTGGCGACTGTGGCACGAGACTTTTGTCGATCTATCTGTGTGCTCATCCCGAGTGCAGGTGACGTGGACGCGGACCAGTGAGCAGCCTGCGTGCATCGAGTACCTGGAGCTGTTGATTCTGCAGGCTTGGAGAACGGACGTGGAAGGTGATTTTCTCGGCTTCCTCTTTGGATCGGTGTGGCCAGGCCATCGCCAGCCCATCATTCAAGAGCTCATCGTCCCGCTCGCGCAATTGGCTGATGATCTCCCCCTCGGCATCGTTTCACAAAGCAACAACAGCCCCACTCCGCATGTCATCACGCGGACATTAGCACCGTATCTCCAGTGTACCGCTTGCTTGGAGGAACCTGGGAGTGATAGCACCCTGCCATCACGACAAGAATACCTGAAGCCGTACGGGATCATCACGCCTTCTATCCGAAGGAGCCTGAGAAGCCTGAAGGAGAAGAGGAAGCCACTGAAGAAGAAGGTGACGCCGACGAAGAGACGTCGGAAGAGGGGAGTTATAGTGAGTACAGCGAAGGGAAGCAGAGTGAGGAGGAGGGGCTAGAAGAAGAAGACGAAGAGGAGGATGCTCGAAGTGGGAGGATTTGCCGGAGGAAGCGGCGCGCACGGGCACGGAGGCGGAAGATCTTGAAGCGGCACGAAGAAGGCAAGAGATCGCCGCCACGGAAAACCAGTTGGAGATCGCCAGCGGGGCGAGCCTGTGCATCAACGACGATCCAACCAGGGATCCAGAGCCCCCCGAGCCCGAAGATGGCAGATCAGCAACCGCGGCTCCGAGCACATCGCGATGGAAACGGAGCCGATCCCCCTCCCCCTCCACCCCAACCCGTCCCCAGGTTCGTCCACGTACCGATGCGGGGAATCGGCCTTCGTCCCCGGTCATTATCCCACCGTCCCCTTGATTACCTCATCCTTTGCCTGATCTCTACCCCCGTCACCTTCCCTCGCAACCCCTTCCCTCCCTGTACTTTCGAGCACTTTTACTCCACCCGTCTCACCGTCACCGTCCATCCCAGCCCCTCCCTTCAAGCCGCGAACCCCACGTTCTGTCTACATGTCCTCCTGTTCAGTGTCGCGTGGCAACAGAGTAACGCAGTAGAAGTCTACTGCGTAATCACCGGGACCATCCCCGCGTGTCGCCACCACGAACTGTTTCGTGCGGCACTCTTCCGCACTTTCTCCACCCTTTACCCTGACTACCTCGCCTCCCTCCCTCGCAGCAGCGATCAGTTTCCCCGCTTCCACCGAATCATCCGATACGAGGAGCTCCCCATCACGGAGGAAGGGATGAACGAATACTTACCCCCACTCCCCCCCAGCCCTCCCTGTCGACACCCCTTTATGTATAATGTCTACTTCCCCATCCCCACACGGCGTTGAGTGCCACGTGTCCCCCGAGCGGTATGAATCAGCAGTCTTCGCGAAGATCACGCCCTTGACGATGACGTCAACTTACGCTCCGATTCGATCGGCTGCGTTGGACTGGGGGTGCAGAGCATACGGAGATCTGATGGACCATGATGGTGTCACCTGGATGATCTCTGAAGCTCAAAGTTCAGGGGGTCGCATATGACAGGGCTGCAAAGAGCGGGATCCGAAATCACACGAGCCGGCATGCTTCACAGAGATCTTGCCACAGATGTTGTCGCCAGCTCATCAGGCTGATCCTAGCTCTTTGCTCCTTGTTCTTCTTCCTGTTTCTTCGTCCCCTCCCTTTGTTCAAGTTTTCATGCAATCAGGAGATCTCATAATTTTGGAAACCCCTGCGCGTCACATATGTGACAAACTACTTCCCTACCCCGTGCTCTCTTTCGTACCCCTTTGGCCCAATACCCCCTTGTGTACCATACTGACCCCACAAAACCCTTGTCGCTTTTCTTGATATCAGGCGCCTTGTTTGAGCCCCCATTTTTCGGAAGTTCTATTGATTTTTGGAATTCTACTTTTGCAATTAGGGAAATGCACGGGAAATTTCGCGCGCCTTAGTAAGCGCACTGGGAATCGGGCTTGACAGTTAGGAATTACGGAATAAGCGGAGCCCGACGTATCTTTTTCCTTGCATGAATGTTCTCGGTCACGTCGGAGAAAACTCTAGGAATTTTGCGAGAATACAGATAGGCTTAGGACTTTCTTTTCCCGCGTTGACTTTCGCGCGCGGATATGGCAATTTCAATTTTTTTGAATTGGTGTAGGATATAGGCAAGCTGTAACTTTTTCGGTGCCTTTTTCTCTTGTTGTCGGCACCGCGCATGTGAGCATCCTCCTCCTTATTTCCCGCGCCACTCTCTCCTCTCCCTTCCCCCTCTTCTCCTTCTCCTATTGCAAATGTTTTCCCCTCTCTACTCGTTGTGCGCCTGCTTAACTTCTTGATCGTCTCAATCTTGGACCCGTCTCATGCTTCTTTTCGCGCTTCATCTCTTCCCGCTCATCAACCTTGGCTCACGAAGCCCAGTTGATCCTCCGATCACCCCTGCTCACCAATCAGACGCGTTGAACAAGAGGATCTTCCTATTGCGCGACGAATCTGATTGGCCGACCATCGGGTTCTGAAGGATCAACATGGCTTACGAAGTGTGTTCCCTGTCGAGTCTCCTCCTCTTGCCTCTTCTCTTACACCTCGGCTTTCCCCCTGCCTTCTCCCTCCCTTATCCTCCTTCTCGCAACTATAAAATCCGCAAGCGCGTCTGCAAATCTCTCTTACGTTCTCGACTCCAAAGCCAGCTTCCGGGAAGCAGTGGTTAGGCGAAGTGTTTGGTGTGAGTCCGAAAGTCTTGTCGGGCTGACGATAGGCTGGCCGGTTGCGTGCTTGATTGCCACGACGGACTGTGGGATCTGGGCGAACCACGTCGAGTTTGCATCAGCGGGGTAACGATCACAGCGGTGGAAGTTGACACGCGATGGCCGGGATCGTTGGTGCGGGTATGAGGATCAGTGATTGGAATTGAATGAGTGATTGGCCCGGGACCATACTGGAAATTTACGGCGAGAGCGCCTTGTTGTTGCGGATCGTTATCTGTTGGTATGAGTGCACGGCTGTACACCGAGTGTCCTCTTTCGGATCTTCGTATCTTCTATCTCGACATCTCTCTCTCTCTTCTCTTTCTCTAAGTTGAAAGACGTTGTGTCATGAGTTTGTCCTCCCCATGAATAAGAATGACTATGTGTGCTTTCCTGTGCGAATGAACTTCTTCCAGAACTTTTTCATTAGTTTTCTGGGTGATTCCCAGATGTTCAGGAATTGATCCTCTTGTCTTGTGAATCGTGGATGCATGTGTACAATTTTCTCGGTTGATCCCTGACCTGTGCACCCCTGATCATTTTGGCACCTTCCACAGTGGATGTATGTATGTAGATGCTCGTCTTTTTGCATTGATTAGACTCGAAGCTCGATGGGATTTTGTTCGAGAATGCAAGAATGTTTAGATTTGTGGCTCTGAATGCACTGCGCATGCCATCTGCCTTATGCTGTACGACATCTGCAACCGATACACAGGGCAGCCTCAAAAAACAAGGCGCCTCGGATCAACGCCGCGTCGGCTTACTAAACCCGAGTCGCAGGTCAGTCCCTCGGTTGAGTGCATGATCAAAACTGACAAGCGCTCCCTCTCTCGTATTAAAAAAAAATTGATTGGTTGTCGTTTCTTCTGATGGCGTCTCTGGATTTTTGCAATTGATTGATATGTGGACTGACGAACGCCCTTCGATCGGGCGCCAGCCTCCCGTATCTCCTGTGCTGGCGCGACCTTTTCCTTACGACGAGGAAAGGACACGTGTATGCGAGTGGGGTGTACGAGAAGCTGTCACACGGATCGGCGGACGGTATCACTTCCCTCCTGAAAATCGTTGCTCAGGATTCATGGATGCTGGATTTGCCATTATCGATACTCATTTTCCGCCTCACTCAGTATTATTGCCCTTTAACGAGCTGATTGTCATTCCGTGGACGGCAGTGGAACCCCACTGGCCTCGCACCCTATGCACTGAGTGCCAGCGTTTCGA
>BFEA01000238.1:1750350-1763009 GCA_003427395.1 Chara braunii
AAAAAAAAAAAAAAAAAAAAAAAGCCAAGCACTGTAGTAAGGTCACAATATTGCCCCCCCCCCTCAAAAAAAAAAAAGTCTGGAAAACACGACGCTGCTACTGAAATAAAAGAAAAAGGAACAAATCGTGAAAGTGCGTACACAGCCAAAACGTTTTCTCTTTTTCTGAATCTCGCCAAAACTCAGAAAGCCACACGGTTTCCCCTCCATCGACGGCGTGTAGTAATCCACCACTGTCAAACGTGATAAAACCCCGTACGTCTTACACAGTATAATTTGGCGCTAATGAGTCATGTCCCCTGTCAAAAGTGATTGAAAACCGTACGTCGTACACAGTATAGGACGGCACTGGTGGGTCCTGGCCCCAGTGGTAGCAAGAGAACCACCGGAAAAAAAAAAGAAAAAAGGAAGAAATAAAAGAGAACCACTAGAATTGAGGATTTGCCTGTCGGGCTGCACCATCCATTGGTGGGGAGCGACACCCATTGGAAACCAGGGTCAGCAAACCCTTTTCGTAACGTTTTTCTTTTTTTTCTTTTTTTAACGAGGACCTTTCTCTTTTTATGAACAAGCCGGGAAACGGGCCCGGCGTCCCTTAGAAAAAGTGGGCAGGCCACCCAATGGAGCACGGCATCATCGGCCAAACTCAACAGGGTGTCTGCGGTAACAGATGTCTCATCCCAGTCACCTCCTCGCTCTCTCACTCACTCACCTACTAACTTACCTACTCATCAAGATTGTAGAAAGGTATTTCTTCTTACATCTAGTTTCCTTACTACCATTAAAAGCCAATTTGAAACAAGAATACGGAAGCAATCTTTTTTGCTCTTATAACCATTTTTCAATGCTACAAAACATGTTGCACAGTGACACGGTCACACGGCCCTATTCTTCTCAATGAACACGTGCTAGTGGGACGAGGCCCCATGGAAGATTGCATGAAGGAGAGCCACAGGCTGAAACACAACCTTTCTTTTTCTTTTTTTGGGTTTCGTAAATGCAAGTGAATGGCAAAACTCATCCTTGAAACCAAATTTTCAGGAAACCGCCATTCACTTGCATTTACAAAACCCAAAAAAAGAAAAAGAACGGGGAATTGGAAAGGGTGAAAAAGAAAAAGGAAGTGGGAAGAGAAATAGAAAAAGATTGGAACCATGGAGCAAAGGAGGAGGAAGGGACACAGATACTGTCCACGGATAATCAAGATTTTGGGGTCTTGCATGCTACCTGTTTTGCCTGGATGGTTTTCCAACAAAATGGCACCCAGGCACATAGGATGCCCTACACACCTGCATGCACAGTTCGTCTTAGAAAAATGGCTGGGAAACGTAGGGCATCATTAGACACTCCTGATGAGTTCCTTGAGCCACAAGGATTTTTATTTTTTTTTTAATTATTTTTAAAACAAAACCACCCGAGTAAATGTTAGGGGTGCTGGTAAGAGCAGACAACACTAGCATTCCCAGGTGGGCTCCATGTATTGGCGGGGAGCAGCACCTGCTAGAAAACGGGTCCAGCGTCCCTTGAAAACAACTTCTGACATTCCAACAAAAGTTGATGTGTGCCTGAACCAGATTGGAAACAGCTACCTCTTCACCCACTTGAGCGGGCGCCAGATCTAACCATATCAAGTTAGTAACTATTCCAAGGCACTGATTAGCTATTCTTCCATAACACCTAGACTTTGAGATCCAGCATCTTCCAGAGGTCAATCATATCCGTACCAAGAACTTGGGACCATAGACATTGGCGGTGGAGGGAAGGGATCTGGGAAATCTGCAATAGAGCGAGGGGGATTGAAGGGTCCACCACGATCTAATCATGGAAAAACAGCCTGTAATCTCTGCAAAATCCTTCATTTTACGGGCTCGTTCCCCCTTCCCATTTAATTTTACCCAACTTTCTTCCCTGGTTCCCACCAAGCCAGCTATGACTAAAATGTTTTATATGTTTGAGAATTTCAGATTTAGAGGATAGATGTTGCATTTTATTTTTTGTTCGTTCCCATTCATTGAGAAGCTCCATTTGATGATATTTAAGTTTACCTCTGATTCGCATCGCCTGCCATCTATACTCCATTAAATTTTGTAAGGGAATTTTGCGGTGTTGCTCCACACATCCTTGGGGACGTCCCTCAAGGATGTTTCCTTGTGGCCTGCCCACGACCATTTTCATACAAAAATATGTGGCCACAGGCGGGGGTGTCCATGGTCCAGCGTCCGGTGTCCGTGTGGAGACGGCATGGTCCAGAGACGTCCGGCGCGAAAGGGCATAAGGCAGACCACAAAAAATGAAAAAAAAGGGGGACCTCTAAGTTTCAAATGCAAAATTTGAATTATGGTTGTGGTGACCACGACAACGTCCGGCTTGCGGTGCGCCGACGGTGCAGGGTTGAATCAGCCTTAGGGGTGACGTCCCTTCCGCCCGTCTCCCGATGTACATGCGTGCAACGGGTGCATCCGTCGCCCTCACACTTCTCCTCCACGTCGTCCGCGCCGTCACACACAGTTACGACATCCACGGAAAGACGGCAACTTCTCGGACCTCTCCTCAAGGGGTGAGCGGGCTCTCTGCGGTGCGAGGATCGAGACGGCAGTGGAGGGACGTCATCCCTGTGGAGGTGGTGGCGATGGAGGGCGGCTGAGAGGGCACACGTGCACTATTAGCACCGCTTGAGCGGGCAGCCATGCCAGTTGCGGTGTCAACCGTTGTTCTTCGTTGTCAGCAGGAGAGGACACTTGGATGAATGAAGGAGCAGTTCCGCACGCAAAGAAGAAGGACTCTGATGCAAGCTGCGGATGACGGCCCCGACTATGTGGCAACTTCAGGGGCCGTCATTGAGTTGTGCTAGACGTTGGGTTGAGGTCACCGTGTCATTCCACGAGACACAGAGGTAGTGGATTAAGCGCAGGACGGGGGGGACGCGGGAAGACCTTTGAAAATGGATGGGAGGAGGGAGAGAAGAAAGTGGTTGAGTAGTAGAGGGTGGGACGGGGGGGGGGGGGGGGGGGGGGGGGGGGGGGGGGAGGATTAGTGGGGCTCGTGCACAGTAGGGCCAAGGGCTTTGCGGCCTCTGGAGCAGGGGTGCAAGGGGCCATGAGATCCGAAAATGCAGACTGCTATGTTGGAACCAGGATGAAATTAGTCGAAAGTGGTCAGGGGGCAGGCGTTCCCATCGGGGTTCCGTTAACAACCATTGTTTCCATCACAGATAGTTGTCCGGATCCAGTTCACAGAGCCTCTGTTCGTTATCTACCCATAACGTGCGGATGTTTTGTGAGAGGTCATTACGTTTTGCTGCACCTGGTTCGTTTGTCAGCATGTTTCAAAGCTCTTGCCAGACCGCATGTGCTCTGGCCATAATTGTTTCCACGATTGATGCCCTTGCTTCCATATACCCAAACGTGTGCTGCTTACGTTCATGTGCACACCTCATTCGCCACGCTGCCGTAAGCATTGGTAGGCATGTAGTGATGAACAGATTGGTCATGAAGGGCGTCCATTGGTCCATTTGTGGTGGGTTTTCCCCCAACAGGATCACTTTGATATCCCACGGTATATGTGTTCATGTGAGGTAATGTCATGCCGCGTCCCACCAGCTCCACAGTTGGGCCACCATGGGGCAGTCTAGAAGACAATGTTCCAAGGTGGCCCTTCTTTTGGGGGACCTTGTTCCACCGCAATAGCTGCAGAGTGGGGATAGCACTCCCTGGATTTCCAAATCCGTTCTGTGGATAATTAACCATTGCAGAGGTCTCAGATTGGTGGGCCGGATTTGTGAATAGGAGGCCCAATTAAGACTATATAAGTCCTCACTTCTGAGGGGAGATTCTTTCTCGAATCGAGATCCAATCCGATATGTGATGTGTGTTTTTTGTCGAGCTATCCTGTATCCACTTTTAACCTTGTACTGCTATATCTGAAGTGTGCGGTTCCCCGCCTGGTGCCATTCCCATTCCTGGGGGTCAAATGGCAATTGGCTGAGGGGGGTCGATGGCTTATATGCATACGGGCCGTCCCCCCTGTCATTGAGGACCCGGACTCTTATGAGCCCTGTGGCGGGTCGCTTGCAGTCCAAGTTGTCTTCTCTTATCAATTTGGACCACCGTTGCCCCGGGAGTTGAGGTGTATAGGCCTGAAGTGACGCTATGTAATCGAGACCCTTGTCAACCTTGTACAATACCATCGGGATCGGCCAATCATCAGGCATGGAACCTAGTCTTCCTGTCTTATCCTCAGGCATCCTTTCAGTTCTGCTATCCATGCCAATGAGATGGCCTCTTGCAACTCTTGCAGGCCTTCTTGAAGTTTTCTGATATGGGTCATTCGCGGGCGGAGTTCCAGTTCAGTATGTCATGCGTTCGTTTGGTCGTTCCATAAGTCATCAATTGTATGCAATCCCTTTTTCACCCACGACAACCATTTTGAGTGAGTGTGGAGCGTGAAGGGGTGGCCTGTTTGGTCCAGGAGGTTCGGGTTGCCAAAGAGGGGTTGCCTCCATATCTCTTCCCATCTTAGATTAGGCGTTTTCTGCTCGGGCCCCCTTTCCCTCCAGATTCGTAGAAACGCGGTCCATAGGGGGTCTATCCTAAGGTCCCATTTGACCGTTGATGCCGGTGTGTCATCTAAGTGAGTGCGGGGGAGAACCGAGATCGTCCAATCTTTGTTAGTTAGCCACTGTAGTGGGTGTACCTTCGTATCTTCATTGGACTGTGGGGCCAGGGTCATGATTTGGATGAAGGCGTATGGTGCCTATGGGATGTCATTGCCAATCACATGTCTTATCATAAATTTGAAAAAGCAATGTTTTTTTCTCGTTCTCTAGGTCGACAATTCCTAGACCCCCTTTAGTGTGTGGTTGGGTGACGAGTCGACAGCATCCCATGCCACTCTTTGGATGCATTTGATGTGCTCGTGGTTTTCTCACCAGAGGTAAGTTGAGGCAGCCTGCCGCAGTCTTGCTATTGGAGTTCAAGTGAGCTGCGAGAAACCTACTTTGTACCAGATCGCTGCGAATATGACATTGTTTATTGTCATTGAACGACCCACAACTGACGTCTGAGTCCATTTTCACGTGTTCATGCGTTGGATTACTAGGTCTACTAGTTTATCTCGGTGGTCAAGTTGTGGGCCCGTTGTTGTTAGGTTGACCCCTAACACTCTGATGGCATTTTCCTTGGATTTCCTATCGACTCTCGGAGTATCTGGTGGTTGGTTATTGTTGTCTTTGGCGAGACCCCAACCTTCAGTTTTTGTTCCCCAATTAACTTTCATATCCGCCACTACTTCGAAACGACGAATCGTGTCGGCAAGTGCCTTCATGCTTTCCGGGGTGGCTCTTAAGAGAATAGTGAGATATAGTGGAGTACGCCTCCATATATTACCAAAATCTGTTCACATCAAACGTGACACGAAAATCGCCCCAGACCCTATCGCATGCTAGGGATACCCTCTTGGGGGCCCTCACATCGATGTTGTCCATGACACAGAAAGATAGTCTGGACAAACCCATGTCCGTAGAAGAAATCCTCCAAGCATTACAAGAAATAGACGATGATAAAACTCCGGGAATAAACGCTTTCCCAAAGAATTTAGGCTACATTTTTGGGGGACCCTACAGGACGACTTCATGGATTACGTCAATGCAGTCTTTCAGGAGGAATCCTTTGGGGATATGATAGGACAGGGGGTGACAACATTGTTATATAAGAAAGGCGATAAAGATGAAATTGTGCATTATCGCCCAATCACTTTGTTACCCGTGCCCTCCAAGATTGTGGTTAAGGAGTGGGCAAACAGACTGCTGCCTTTACTTCCTAACCTCATCCACCGGGATCAATCCGGATCTATGCCGAACAGGAATATTCAAGACAACATATTGTTGGTGAATGAGATTATTAGGTATGCAAGGCAGCGAAAGGCAGAGACGGCTGTATTGTTCATAGATTTAGAAAAGGCCTACTACGACCACATCGACTGGGATTCCCTGGACATGTGTCTGACTTCAATGAACTTTGGACCTCTGTTCGGCAAATGGATCAGCATACTTCACAGAAATGGTACAACCAACATTATGCTTAATGGTCACCTTGCTTCTCCATTTCGCCTGCAACGGTCGGTTAGGCAGAGCGACCCAATAGCACCCACGTTGTTTGTACTGGTAATGGAAGCGTTGGCGGCTATGATCAGAGTCAACCCAGAGATCCAAAAAATTGAGTTTCCTGAAATTCCGGTCCACTTGGTCTCTGTTACCTCACTGTTTGACTGATGACCTCACAGTCCTCTTCAAAGCAAATAGCCAAAGTCTCAGAGCACTAACACATACGATCCACCTATTCGAGATTGCAGCAGATATGAAAGTGAACTGGGGCACAAAAACTGAAGGTTGGTGGCTACATCCCGGTGATGACCCCCCACCAATGGACCCCCGAGTGGCGTGAAAACCAAAAGAGACGGCAATAAGGGTAGTAGGGGTGGACATAACGGCTCTGGGCCCACCCGCAGACCATGGAGAGACGTTGGTGGACCTTGCGATCGAAAGAATGTCAAAATGAGACACAAAACCCGCATCACTAGTGGAAAGAGTCCTAGCCATTAACAACACCATCTTCGTCTCCATGTGGTAGAAAGTGACCTTCCGGGAAATTGGTCGTGAGCAATTGTCAAGACTCAAACAAACCTCAACGGCCTATTTGTGAAAAAGCAATCATGAAGATACTCGAGCAATTAGAAGGGTAGCATGGGAAACCATAATACAACCAAGAACAAAATGAGGTCTGGGGTAATTCACCCGGAGGAAGAAATAAAGGCGTTGATGTTCAAATTTATGGTGCGTCTTCTTCTGGGAAACAATATCCCTTGGGCCAGGTATGCATACATTCAACTTGCTTGCCTGGCTCCGCCCTCCCACCCGCAGCACCCGGTTCACCCTCTTCGATGGCTCACCAATAGCTATTGGTCCATCCCAATTTCCCCCAAAACAGACACGGATGACTCCCCGTCAGCTAGGGCGAAACAGGATCTTAGGATCAATCCACTGTGGACAATGTTGATTAGGTTATGGAGGGAGAGAGGGCCGCAGCGCACAGCCACACCAACAAGATGGAAGGAAATCTGGCGTCAGCCTCTGTTTGGTCATCAACCGATTCTGGACCAAACAGGCTTGCCTTTCTTCCTGCGCAACAAATCCAAATGGTTGAACTGGGTGAGGAGGGGAATATATACAATTAGTGACATGTGGGATTCACAAACAAGAAACTGGGTTGGAAACCCTCAAAAGAAGAACGGGTCCAATCAAGGACATGGCCCAGAGTCTATAAGAAATTCAAAAGGCGATACCGCTAGCCTAGATCCGCACTCTCAAGACAGGACCAACAATTAACAAACATAACTGGGTGACGACAGTGAACGCTTTGCCCCTTCCAATGAAGGTCTACGAAGTACAAACTGTCCGGTGAACCCATGAGATCGTTGGTCTAAACTGCAAAGAAAGGAAGAGTTGGACAAGGCTCACCCGCTCCCCCAGCTCGTTAGGATGAAGGTAGTCGACGATCCGAAGGAAGGCCTCTTCCTCTATGAACCGCCCACCCCTCTCCTCCTGTTGGCATTCGACCCGACTGAATGGGAATGGACAGGGGGAGATTCACACCCCACCTTCCTTTGGCAATACACTGTCAAAAACAGGTACACGAGGAGTCGAAAAAATGTTCCGGTTATGGACAACATCATCAACAGATGGGAGAGGGACTCCCCTCTAACAAAACAACACCTACAAGACCTCAATTGGTCCTCCTACGCAAGTCTGAAACCAACAAACCACAGAACCTTGCAGTGGCAGATTATCCACAAGTGTTTTCCGACACCGGATTGCTTGACCTCGAGGACTGACCTTGAGGTAAGAGGGGCCCGGGAGCTCTCCCCCATATGCACATACTGTACCCATTCCCTTCCTAGGAAGAGGGTCACCCTGGAGCACTGCTTGCTGGAGTGCCCAATGGTATCCCAACTCTGGAGTTGGTTGGACGCAGCCTGACATTATTTAACAGACGAACATTTGTCATGGAACACCCGCACCCTATTGCTGGGTGTTCTGCCCTAGGGAGGCGTTTCATGGACGCTCTTTATGGCCAACCTCTTCTCCTGTACCAGGTTCACAATCCTTATGCAGGCCTGGAGAATTCGTTGCTCGTTGCAAAGGAATCAGAATATGTTCGGTGTCATGCAGGCACGAATAGCAATAATTGACTCAATCACGACCAAGATACAGCAAGCCCACACCGAGCTAGGGGAGATGCTAAAAAGTGAGCAGGATCAAACTAAAAAACAAGATCTCATTGACAACTTCGCCCCCATATGGAGCTAGGGAAGATGCTAAAAAGTGAACATGATCAAACTGAAAAATAGGATCTCATTGACAACTTCGCCCCCATATGGACTGACAAACGGAACAGGCTCTGCAACTTGGACCCGCAGACTCATCTTCAATGGCAACCCTGGCCAACAACAGAGCGTCAGTGGGAACGCTTGGCGCAGTCTCACTTCCGAGTGGACCACCAAATGACAAACTTTGTTCTTGTACCACAACGAAGCCCAAACAATCACCCTTCTTAGCCCCTCCCTACCCTCTCTTGTGCCCGCAACCCATAACACCCGCTCTTGTGCCACCCCTCCACTCACTTCGCCCCCCACCTCACGCGCTTAGGATCAAACTAAAAAACAGGATCTCATTGACAACTTCGCCCCTATATGGACTGACAAACGGAGCAGGCTTTGCAACTTGGACCGGCAGACTCATCTGCAATGGCAACCCTGGCCAACAACAAAGCATCAGTGGGAACGCTTGCCGCAGTCTCACTTCCGAGTGGACCACCAAATGACAAACTTTGTTCGTGTACCACAACGAAGCCCGGAACTGAGGGTCTGCGGGACAAGGTATGCCAACAATTCAGGACAGGGTAAAAGTTGGGTACTATGCAAAGTTGAACGGGTTCCACATATAGATGCAAATTCGCACTGGGACTGAAATCATCCTAACCAATATCAGCCATAGCTATCGTGTTCTCACTAGTAGCCACTACCAACTAGTACCAAGACTATACCCAGCTCCGTAGGTGGACTTGGGAGGGCCCCCCAATTTGCCACTGGATTGGTGATTGATTTTCAAAAAAAAAAAAAAAAAAAAAAAAAAAAAGCCCAAACAATCACCCTTCTTAGCCCCTCCCTGCCCTCTCTTGTCCCTGCAACCCATAACACCCGCTCTTGTGCCACCCCTCCACTCACTTCGCCCCCCACCTCACGCGCTCAGGATCAAAGTAAAAAACAGGATCTCATTGACAACTTCGCCCCCATATGGACTGACAAACGGAACAGGCTCTGCAGCTTGGACTGGCAGACTCATCTGCAATGGCAACCCTGGCCAACAACAGAGCGTCAGTGGGAACGCTTGCCGCGGTCTCACTTCCGAGTGGACCACAAAATGACAAACTTTGTTCTTGTACCACAACGAAGCCTGGAACTGAGGGCCTGCGGGACAAGGTATGCCAACAATTTAGGACAGGGAAAAAGTTGAGTACTATGCAAAGTTGAACGGGTTCCGCGTATAGATGCAAATTCGCGCTGGGACTGAAATCATCCTAACCAATATCAGCCATAGTTGTCGTGTTCTCACTAGTAGCCACTACCAACTTACCAAGACTATATTCAGCCCCGTAGGTGGACTTGGGAGGCCCCCCCAATTTGCCACTGGATTGATGATTGATTTTCAAAAAAAAAAAAAAAAAAAACGAAGCCCAAACAATCATCCTTCTTAGCCCCTCCCTACCCTCTCTTGTGCCTGCAACCCATAACACTCGCTCTTGTGCCACCCCTCCACTCACTTCGCCCCCCACCTCACACGCTCAACACCCATCCTCCTCCATAACCTGCTCCTTCGCCCCCACCACCCTCACCCGCCCTCCGCCGGTCAAGGATGGGTTTCTCAGGCCAAGTCAAGGGCACAACCGGGAAGAGAGAGAAAAGGGCTATACCAGTAGAAGAGCGAAAGAGGGAGACAAGATCAAAACTTCCTCGGAATGAGAGGGCTAATTATGCAAGGCGGATAGGTTGAACTGAGGACTTTACATACAATCACGCACTCAAATAGCTATTGAGGCATCCAAGTTTATTATTGATAACAGTACGAGGCCATATTAGTATATTTCGCCTCACAGAACTTTACTTAGGTGAGCCTAGGGATTCACAAATCCATTTCTTGCATGTTCCACCATACAAACAACTACAATTGTTCAGGGACGTTGGACCCGGTTTCCAGCAGGTGCTGCTCCCCACCAATAGATGGGGCCTCCCCGACCGTGCTACTGGTGTCTGCTCGTATCAGCACCCCTAGCAAATGCTCCGGTTGTTAAAAAAAAAAAAAAAAAAACCAGTGAGATCGTCTACGAAGATGGACGTGATTGGGATGAGATGGGGAGGTATTTATTGTACGTCGATTCTGTCAATCACACGGTTTGCTCGGATCATTGCGGTCAGTGCTTCCATGATGAGGACAAAGAGCATTGGCGCAATGGGGTCTTCTTGTCTCACTGATCTCTGCAAGCGTATTGGGGGTGCCAGGTGTCTATTCATCATCATATTGGTGGAGGCTGTTCTGTGGAAAATGTTTACCCATTTCTGGAATATGGGCCCGGAATTCATTTTGTTCAGGCACATCTGAAGAAAATCTCAATCTACATGGTCATATGCCCTTTCAAAATCGATGAAGAGTATGGTTGCATCTACCTGTCGTTGTCTAGCATATATGATGGTTTTATTTACAAGTAGAATGTTATCCAGTTCTGAGAGGCATGAAATCAGACTGGTCTGGGTGGATGAGATGTGAGAGGACTGGCATGAGCTTACAATCCCACACTTTCGCTTATATATGGGACAGGTAGAAGAGTGATGGGTTTGTAGTTACGTATGTTTTCCTTGTCCCCCTTCTTATATATAAGTGTTGTGACCCCTTGACCCATCATATCCCTGAAGGTCTCTTCTCTGAAGACTGCATTGACATATTCAATTTGGCAGAAAACATTCAGGAATGTGTCCCAGAATTGAAGCCAAAACTCCTTTGGAGACTTTGGGAAAGAATCTAGTCCCAGAGTTTTTTCATCTTCCATATCGCGTAGGGCCTGTAGCATATCCTCTCTCATGATTGGTGTCTCCATTGCTTCTCGTTGTTGTGTTGAGAGCATTGATGGGAGGGCATTGAGGAGGGTGTCACAGACCCATTGCCACTCGTGGAGTGGTTTCTGTCTAGCTTCAGATGTAAAAAGTCTTTGATAGTAGGACGAGGCATATTCTTCAATTTTGTAAATGCTTGTTGTCGTGGGTTGACTGTTGTCAAATCGATGCCTCAGGGACGGGACTGTGTGTTGTCTGGTTTTGGCCTTCACTTTTTGGAAGAACGTCCTGGTCATCATCCTGTCAACTGCATCTTTGGTAATCCGGGTTTGTATCCTCTATTTCTGTGCCTGGTTATCGTAATACTCTTGTAGCTGACCTCATGCTTTTTGTCGTGCGTTGTAGGTGTCTATATCCATTCGGTTGTCCATGAGATGGGCATCCCAATCTTCTAGCTGAAGCAAGAGTCTGTCAATGGTTACCTTCATGTCCCTTGCCTTTTGAATTGAGCATTTCTTAACTATTTCCCTGAGGTGTGTTATACCCTCCTTAAACCATTGGACCAACCTTCCAGTTTTCGGATTTTGGCTTTTAAAGCGGTGGTTCTGGGGCGACTTTGTAATGGTACTGTTGTGGGTTCGTAGTTATTGTAGGCTATTAACCCTTGTCTTCTGTTTTAGTCCAACATTTGGCTCAACTTCGCACGTTTCGTTTATAGTATGATACAATCTGCTGCGGGATTTTCGACAATGTTTGGTATAATCCGTTTGGGATATTCGACAATGTTTGCCTTTTGCTGGGGTCATGGTGACTTCCCCTCTGGATTCGGCCGGTGATTTCGTCCCGTCGGGAGACCACCACGACATTGTAAAAGGACGCCAGACCAAGTTCTCGGCTTCCCTATACTCTTAAAGACTACAAAGGGCCCAACGTGACGCTTCCCACTGGGCCCAAGGAAAACCGGTGCAAGCTGCCGAACGAGAATCGGGGGGCGGGACTGGAGCGCGGAGTGTGACTGGAGGGCGTCGAATCGGACGAGGCGACTGCGGACTGCGCGGACCGTGGCGCGGACTATGACTGGAGCGCGGCGCATCACAACGAGGGGACTGCGAAACTGGACACATGCAGTCCAGTCGTGGTCCAACCGTGGGTAGCGCGGGGCTGCCGTGCGGGTGGGAGGGGAGTTTATCCGAGCGATCGACCGCGGGGATACGTTGGAGTGGCCTCGAGGAGTGTCTAACGAGCCCATAAGTCCCACATGCACTGTTGAACTAGAGCAACGCAACGGTGTGACACAGTTTTTGCAACTTAAAAACTCAAAACAAAGGCAAAAATGGAGAATCAAATGCTGTGGAAAGCTTTTTTCCCCCTACATCGCGCGGGGATGCGGGGATTGTGGAGCGGTGGCGCGGGGCTGCGGTGTGGGGGCGAGGCGATGTTATTGGACCGTGAGAGAGAGAGAGAGAGAGAAAGAGAGAGAGAAAGAGAGAGAGAGAGAG
>BFEA01000238.1:1775634-1790106 GCA_003427395.1 Chara braunii
TGGGTAGGTGATTGGAGTGGAACGATGGGTAGATGCTTGGAGTGGCTCTGTGGGTAGCTGCTTGGAGTGGCTCGGTGGGTAGGTGGTTGGAGCGGCTCTGTTGGTAGGTGGTTGGAGCGGCTCGGTCAGTAGGTGCTTGGAGTGGATGATCAGTAGGTGCTTCGAGTTGCTTGGTCGATAGGTGCTTCGAGAGGCCCGGTCGGTAGGTGCTTGGAGTGCCTCGACTGGTAGATGCTTCGAGTGGCTCAGTCGGTAGGTGGTTGGAGTGAATTGGTGGGTGGGTGCTTGGAGTCGCCCTGCCGGTATGGGTGCTTGGAGTGGCTCAGTCGGTAGTAACTTTGAGTGGCGTGTTGGGGAGGTTCTTGGAGTGCCCCGGTCAGTAGGTGCTTGAAGTGGCTCTGTCGGTAGGTTTTTGAAATGGCTCGGTCGGTACATGTGCTTTGAGTGGCTTGGTCGGCGTACGTGCTTGGAATGGCTCGGTCGGTATAGGTGCTTGGAGTGGCTCGGTCCGTTGGTGCTTGGAGTCGCTCGATGGGTACGTGCTTCGAGTGGCTCAGTGGGTAGGTGCTTGGAGTTCCTCGATGGGGATGTGTTTGGAGTGGCTCGGTGGCTAGGTGCTTGGAGTGACACTTGTCGGATTTTGAGTGACAGTCCCACAAGGCCGCTTTTTTGTATTTGCATGAATGTAATATGCGGGACCCTCGGATCTGTTTTTGAAAATTTATCTTTTGCAAATTCGGGAATTACATGGGATTACGCGCGCCTTAGCGAGCGCGCTAGGAATTTGGGTCGACGGTTAGGAATTCCGAAATGAGCAGAATATAACGTGTCCTTTCTTGCGCATGAATGTTCTAAACTTAGTCTTGGAAAGCTCTGGGAATTTTCGTCGGAATCTGAATAGGTATAGGATTTTCTCCCGTGCTCGCTCTACCCTGCGGATATGGTACTTTTCAATTTGAATTAGCTGTAACTATTTTGGTGACATCACCGTTCCCTTGAATTTCAATGTACGATAATGATATGCCAGTTACGTCTTTTAAGTTAGTACATAAATTATCGAAGTTCGACGAAATTCATACTTTAACCAATGGCATCTCGTTTACCATGTGGATTGCGTTTACACTTCGATTGAGTTCCAATTTATGTATTGTCAAGTAACTTTCACAATGTCATGTAAAATAGATCCAGCTTAATGCTCACACAAAATCGAATCGATCAAGGAGCGATGAAATCGAGAGTTCAACATTGTTGTTCGGTGTCTCATTGCATTGAGTGTTGATTTTAAATTTCTGAAAACTCCGTGTCAATTACCATAATGACGTTTAAGTTACAAAATTTATGAAGGTGCAATGAAATTCATACCTAAACTGTCATGTTTAGTACGTGATTGCCTTGAATCTTCACTTCAGTTTTATGGTCTATCAGTTGCATTGATGCAGACTATGAGGTCATCCACAACCTTCTCGTTAAGTGTCTCATTACGTTCACCGTTCTCTTGAATTTCAATGTATGACAATAACATGCCAGTTACGTCTTTTAAGTTAGTACACGAATTATCGAAGTGCGATGGAATCCATACTTAAACCAATGACATCTCGTTTACCGTGTGATTGCTTTTACTCTTCGATTGAGTTCCAATTTATGCATTGCCAAGTGACTGTCACAATGTTATGTAAAATAGGTCCGACTTAATGCTCACACAAAATCGATCAAGGAGTGATGGAATCGAGAGTTAAACATTGTTGTTCGTTGTCTCATTGCATTGAGTGTTGAAGTTCTTTTGACTTTCAATTTCGAACAACTCTGTGTGAATTACCGTAACGACATTTGAGTTACAAAATTTATGGAATTGCAATGGAATTCACACTTAAACCCTAATGTTTAGTATGTGATTGCCTTAAATCTTCACTTCAGTTTCAATTTATGGTCTGTCAATTGCATTCTTCAGGTTCACTACTCGTATCCTACGTTCCATTCAAGTCAAAAATATAGTGATTTTAACATGAAATTAATAGCTTGCGAGTACCAATTTAAAATATAATGTCCTCTTTTAACGGATAACATGTTGTGTATTTTTTGTCTCTTCGTCGGCGCCATGCATGCGAGCCTCCCCTCCCCGCTTCCCACGCTGCTTTCGACACTCTTTTCTTCGCGCTCACGCTCCTTCTGTGTATACCCCCGTACGAATACGGGTCGTACATATGTACGTACGACCGTACGTACGGGCCGTACGTACGGAAAAGCAAAAAAAAAACAATTCAAAAAAAATTGAAAAACAAATATGTTATGAAGAAAAATAAACTGAAACACTTTTGCCTCACGGTCATATTGAAATTCGTTACCAAATTTGAGATAAAAAAAACGTTKTTKTTTTTTTTTTTTTTTTTTTTTTTTTTTTTTTGTCGTACGGGGCTGTACATACGGCCGTACGGCCGTTCATACGACCGTATGATAAACCCCCTGTATGTCGTACGGAGTGTTACACAACGCTCCTCTTTCTGTAACCATTTTCCATCTCTCCTTCGACCTTGCGCACTTTTTCTGTCCTTCTTGATTGTTTGAATCTTGGTTCCGTTTCACACTATTCTTCGTGCTCTTCTTCTTCCTGCTCTAATCCCCGCACCGAAATACCCTGTCGACCCCCCCCCCCCTCTTTTCACTCCCTGTTGCCAAGGAGGAGTGTCGTGTAAGAAGGAAATTCTTGATACATGACGCTTCTGATTGGCTACAACTGGGATCCAAAGGATCGACATGACTTTCGTCAGGCGAGTACCCCTGAGCCTTTCCCTACTCCTCCCTGTCTCAGTCCTAACCCTTCCTAGCGTCTATCTTCTTTTGCACAGCTATAAATTCCGCAAGCACTCCCGAAAATTTCTCTCTCGACTCACCAGCCCGCTTCCGGGAAGCTGTGGCTAGGTGCCATGAAGATAGGTGCGAGTCGAAAAGTCCCGACGAGCTGGCTGTAGTTTAGCGCTCGGCATGCTGGATCGCCCGGCGAACTGTGGGATCCGAGCAGGGCCGTGCAGAGACTAAGTCGGCGGGGTGACGATCGTTATGGTAGATTGGCATGTGATGGTCGGGATCGTCAGTGCAAGTAAGACGTTCGAGTCGGAAGTGAGTGAGTGCATGGCCTGGGGCTATGGTGGAATTTTATGGCAGAAGTGCTTTCCCTTTTTGTCCCAAAATTTATATTTTCGAGTGTGAATTCCAATCGCTCGGCTTTTAAGCCGTAACTTTACTGGACAAGATTGTCTGACATTCTGTGATTCCTTTCTACTCGTTTTCCCCTCGTGGTCTACGTCTGTACGCTCTCTCTCTCTCTCTCTCTCTCTCTCTCTCTCTCTCTCTCTCTCTCTCTCTCTCTCTCTCTCTCTCTCTCTCTCTCTCTCCTCCGGTCACGTTACATCGTAATGGATGAATTATGATAACGTTGCTTCTCTCACTTCGATATATGCATGTGGAGAGTCGTGTGAGAGAGTTTGTTATAGCATGATTGTAAGGACGATTGGCTGATCGACTGAATGATCTGGTTGCCTGGAGTGTCAAACGAATGATGTATGATTAAGATATGTTTTGAGCTTACCTTTGCTTCCATGTGGACTGACAGCCCCAACCCGACCGGGCGCCAACTTCCCGTGCCCCCGCCGCGCCCCTTCCCGTACAACGAGAAAATGATACGTGTATGCGAGTGGGACGTACGAGAAGCCGTCGCCAAGATCGGAGGGCGTTATTACTTTCCTTCCGAAACTCGGTATTCTGGATTCGTCGGTGCGGGTTTTGTTATCATTGATATGCACTTTCCTTCCTATTCGTTGTTATTGCCATTTAATGAACCGATCGTCGTCCCGTGGACGGCAGTGGAGCCTCATTGACCTAACACTCTGTGCAGCGATTGTCGTCGCTTCGAGCGTTACTAGGCCAAGGGTTTCCACTATCGTACACGTGGCGAGGACGAGCATAAAGAGAAGGCTACTTGATTGAGGCCCTCCACGTCGTACTCAGAGTTGTGTAACCAGCGCCGACAAGACCTCATCCGAAAATGGGATACCACGTGTGTACCCGCCCCCTTTCACGCAAAACGAAGAGCCACGGCTCGCTGGGAAGTCCAACGATACTTTTTAGATTGAATTTCCCATAGCTGCGAGTCCCGCACCCCCCTTTTTCTCCCTTAAGACCCGCGCGGTGACGAACCTTTTTCTTACTACCGTGAGACCAACACGGGGGATTTCAGTTCTGTCTGTTTCCCCGCACTCAATTTTCCAAAAATCCTTGGCACACCCCATCTTTGCTGCCTTTCCCCGGGCCCCCTTCCGCAAACCAAAACACTCCGACCGGGAAACAGCACAGGGCGTGAGGTTGAGCGTCACATGTACCCATAGCGGACGCTTCTCCCCACCATGCAGCATCTGCGAAGTGAGTACCAGTGAGAGGTGCTCCTCTTACCTCCACCAGTACCTGTGTCAGCTAAATATGTGTAGGTAGTGTGTATAACCCCCTACAAGCACCTTGCCTTGACGAAGCGGAGGGGCTCCTCCCCCCCCAAAGTACCCGTTGCCAACAAATAGACAACCCTCCTTTAGAACCTCGTAATCAGTTAGGCTCCTCCCCCCTCAAAGGGCCCATCCCTCTCCTTGTCTATCCTCACTAGAGACCGTCTCCACCTACCGGTAGTAGCAGATTCTGGTCATCAGCTTGGTTCTTCCTATAGGGATCGAACGGGACAAACTACAGGCTCAGTAGGTGGTGGGCCATTATCCGTCCTTCCCCTTAGCCCCCAGCGTTGTCCCTCCGATGTAACAGTTGTGTGTGTATTGTGTCTGTGTGAGTCTTAGTCTATGTGTATCTGGGGTGGTGTCCCGTCTGTGTGTGTAATATGTGGTAGAGACAGATCTATCTGGACAGGACCCCCCCAAAGTCTGAAACCGGTCTCGAACCTGTAACCTATGTGACAGACTACTTTCTGCAACCACGCGATCTTCTGCGCGAGGCTATGTCGAGGGTTGAAACGGGTTGAGCTGGGATGGCCTGGTGAATTGCATGGATGCCCTTGCTTTACGCGTCCTTGTGCTCTCGCGTCATTTGGGAAAAGGGGGGCGGCTGGCCTGGTCCTGTGACGGTTGGTAGTTGATCGCGTCTTAGCCAGCGCAACGAATAACTGTTGTCATAGCTTCTTTCTTGTTCTGCTAAGGGAATGGGGAATTTTCGGCGCGATTGTCGCGTGGAAAAATCTTTTTGAATTTCCAACTGATGTCGAGCCCCCGCAGGCTCTCGGAAATTGCTTTGTTCGGGATTTATTTTTGCAACTTGGAATTAAAATTAGGAATTTAGGCGCGCCGCAATTTTTGTTGCACTGCGCTTCTTGCTTGCGTGCGTCATGCTGTGTCAAGATCTGTGCTTTGATTTCTGCGCGCCTTAATCCTAAGTATAACTGTATTTTTTTTTGGCGGGCATAATTGCAATTGTAATTCCCTCGCCCTTGGTACCCTTTGTGGCGTCTTTGTGCGCGCGTACTTCCTTCTCTATCCTATTGGCCTGAACACATGCATCACTGGATCGATGTGTGGAGTGAGGCTACATCCCCAACGCCGTGGCCTGACCATGCAGTCGTAGGCACTCCCTTCCTCCTCCTTCACCGTACTAGGACACAATCCCGGGTATCGTGTACACACACATGCATGCTATAAATTTTGTAAGCGCAATTAACTCGCTCTCTAAGCATTTTGGAAGTTAGCGCGGTCGAGAGGATAAACTAACGAGCAAAAGTTGGCAGGTGAGTAGGGAGTTGGGCGAACCGACGAGCTGATGCTAAGCGTGTGGGGTTGACGTGGGATTGTGATGGACTATGGCACACAGACGAACCTGGCTTGCATGCTTGGATCAAGCGCAGTGACAACTTTGTGTGGGTGCGACCGTGCGAGGCGACAGACTGCCTGTATCGGGGTGATGAGAGGAGAGAGAGAGAGAGAGAGAGAGAGAGAGAGAGAGAGAGAGAGAGAGAGAGAGAGAGAGAGAGAGAGAGAGAGAGAGAGAGAGAGAGAGAGAGAGAGAGAGAGAGAGAGAGAGAGAGAGAGAGAGAGAGAGAGAGAGACGGGAAGTGTGCGATGAACTTCTTCTTCTATCCCTCTAAGTCATTTTGATTCTTCTTCCTTCCTTCTGAGCATTTTTGTATTCGGCGCGAGTCGCCCCTCTTTTTCTTTTCTGGATCGACATTCAGACTTGTCATTTGCTCTTTTTTGTTGACGTGTATGTTTTCATTTGCTCTCATTGGGTGTTGATGAACAGTTGTCCTCTTTCCCTCCCCTTCTCTGTCCTCTTGGATTGATGGATCTAATTGATTGATCCCCGACGATTGCGTGATTTTGGACCGATGGGCCAAGGAAGTGTCGCATGAACCTCGATTCACAACTAGATGCATGGATGATATGCGTGTTTTTGTCTATATATGAATAGGATAGGCATGATAGACTATTAGATGACTATCTCAATATAGGGTGATGTTGTGATGTTGTTGTTGTTGTTGTTGTTGTTGTTGTTGTTGTTGTTGTTGTTGTTGTTGTTGTTGTTTTTGTAAACGGACCCAGTGCCCAAGGCTGATATTACCAAACAGATGATTGAGGCCGGGGTCCTCACAGTCTACCCGTAGTAACCGAAACCAGCTTGCTGAGAACCGGGCTCAGCGTCCCACCTCTGATGATGCAAACAATTATGATGATGATGAATGCTGATGATTCTACTGCTAATGTTCATTAGTATAACAGCCCTTTTGGCCTCCTACTCCTAGATCAACTCCTAGCCCCCCTGTATCAGGACATTGCAATTCAGAGACAATACCAGCCTAACCAATATCTCCCATAGCTGCTCCGTTCTCACCACATAGCAGCCCCCCCTGGTTCGCCCCTAGATTCCCTTCCTCCCTCGGCAAACCCCAGATCTCTCTACAAGGCCTCATGGCCCGTGATGTTCTTCTTCCATCCCTTTGAACAATTTTAACATCAGGCACAAGTCCTTTTTGCTTTCTTCGAAAGGCATCTCATATTTTTTCTTTGTTTGTCTCTACTGATTGATACATGATTGCTTCTCCCATTTTGTTTTTCCCTCTATATGGATGGACCACATTGATTGGTTAATTGCCCACGATCGAATTTTGTACGATCTTGATGCATGAATGATTGTCACCTTCTTTTTGTTTATGTATGCATGAAACAAGACGTGTGGATGATGAGTATTTGTTTGTCGAAATTAAACAAGCATGCTAGATGATTAGATGTTTGTCTCACGATAGGACTATCCACCTTCAGTTAGCGGGCCAGTGCGTACTTGACGCGGGCCATTGGTCTTTGTCCATCGAACCGAAGGGCAAGCCTTGTGCACGCATGTGTAAGCTCGATGAGAAGAACGTGGCCTACACGCACGCGTGTCTGCAGTGCCCGCGCTCAGTCCAAATTTTTCGAATGACTGAGTTTCCGCCTCACCCCACAGCATGAATATTGAACTCCCTTTTTTTATCACTGACCGCGAGTGTCTGGGGAATCCAGAATTTTGGGAGTATTGGAAGCACGTGTGTGTGTCTGCACGACCGAGGGGAGAACTTCCTGAATTTCCATACCCGGTGGGAAACGAACGTATCTGCGAGCGGGACATCGATCGAGCTAGAGATCGCATTCCCCAGCACCCAAATTTCTCCAGCTCGTACACGTATCACCTTGTTGCGAAACCGGGAGCAATTATTCTGGAAACCGACTTCCCTCCCTACCACCGCATACGGCCCTTCCATTCATTGACCATCATCCCCTGGCGCGCAATCGCTCCGAATTGGCCCCAACCACCATGTTCGGAGTGCTTGCAAGACCACAAGTACCGAGCCTCCGGTTTCATCCGGCAAACTCGCTCGAAGGAAGAAAGACGGGTGCACAACGTTTGGCTAAGGCCAGCCGCATCAGATTCTGAGACCAGTGATGCACGACGCCGACAAGTGGTCGGACAGCGCAATAGCCATAGCATCCCAAACGTGCACCAAATATGAGCCCGACCCAGACGACGGAACGGTGGTAGCCCCACGCTCACAAGCATAGAAACAGACTTCAACCCGAGTCTATTCTCTTGCATTCCTATCCCTGAAACTTGCCACTGGAGATCTCAGTTCCGACCTCGGACTCCACCCCCACTTTCCTAAAATCCTTGGCACACCCCCTTTTTCGCACTTCCAGGCCCACTCACACTCCGATCAGGAAGTCGCGCCGGCCGTGAGGTTTGGCGTCACAACCTACAGTATGAGACTGAAGGGTTGTACCACATTCACTACTGTAGGAAGTGGATATGCTATGTGAATTTGTGAAATATCTAGGCTGGGGGAGATCATCAGAGCGACCAAAGCCAACAACAGCAAGCAACCAACGTGAAGTCGAGACCAGCATACAACACCCATGGACTGACCCCCGGGTGGTGAGCAGGCAGTGTCTGTAATAGTACCATGCGTCAGCCCAGGGGAGTGTGTCCAACGGTGCGTCATTCTAACGCCCTTCCTGTGTCCATGCGCAAGGCTGCAATTGAGTTTTGAACCCCCAACCTCATACGACAATGCACATTTCCAACGGGTTCTCCTCCTCCTTTTTGTTTTTTTGTAAATCTCTGGCCAGTGCGGGGAGCGGACGTGAGGGGTTGATACAAGCAACCTCGATCAAAGGTAAGCCTCATTTACCTCATTTAGATGGCTACTGGTCATTGGTGGGGATCAAAGGGAAGCCTCATTTACCTCATTTGGATGGCGACTGGTCATTGGTGGGGAGCTTCACCTGCTGGGAAGTGGGCCTTGCGTCACTAAATAACACAAATTTACAGTTTGCTCTGGTCCAATCCTTTTTCGTTTTCCTTTCCAGTCATTTAAATTTTTTGGGAATAATTTGCAAAATACCCCCATTGTGCCAAAATGCCCCTAAAAGATGTGGGTAGAGAGGAATGCCCCTCTGACAAAAAATGTTTTCCGTGAAATACCCCTGGCATCGGTTGGACCCCCATCTTTGCATTATACCCCTACCAGGTACCGTCCAACTTTGCAAAATGCCCTAGTACTTGCCAAGTTCTCCTTGGCGCTATTGCAAAAGGCCAAGGCCAAGGCCCAAACGGGGAGGTCCAGATAATAGGAAAGTTGCACACCCGCCTGACAGGCGCACAACACAAATATCTCGGACCAAAAGGGCATACCGCTGTACCCACATTTTTCAGGGGCATTTTGGCAAAGATCTCAACTTATGGGGATATTTTGCAAATTATCCCTTCTTTTTTCAGCCACCCTTTTTTTTTTTTTTTTTTTTTTTTTATTTGGGGTAACCCCCCTCAGAAGAGCCCCTCCACCCTGCCCAACCAATTCGATTACCTGTCGAATCTGGACAGGACAGCCTTCGAGGCCTCTTTTATTGTCATAATAGTCTTACGGGGAAACCCATAGCAGCCGCATCCATACTCAAGCCTCCAAATAGAGGGAGCATGAGGGAGCTGCACCCACCAGCAGGTGGGATACCCCTGCGACAGCAGGTGGGCGATACCGGCCAGGGGTCAGCCGGTAGCATCAGGACCGAGCTCCTTCAAAGGGCCACTCACTCTGCGTCCCCTCCGGGGCTAGGTCCCACTTGCACGAATTAAGAGAGAGACACCGTAGATAGCCGAGATTGTATTTTTTTATTTTATATTTCTTTTATTCTATTGAGTTTATCATTGATCTATAGAAAGAAATAGAGACTGATTTTCATACGTAGAAGTTTCTATACTATATGAATGATATTTAGTATATATTCATTATTCTCCATATTATCTTATTCTAGAATTATATAAGAAATAGTACATGATAGCTTTTTTAGTTCTGGAAGCTTTCATGATTGCTGTGTTTTGCATGCTAGATCTTCTACTTTTTTATGTGTTCTTTGAAAGTGTTTTAATCCCTATGTTTATTATTATAGGGGTATGGGATTCTAGACGGCCGAAATCTCCTAATCCGTGCAAGTGGGACCTTGCCCCCGGTCCCTTCCGCCTATGAACATCAACAGTCTCTGTTCAATGCCCCACTCGGGGGAACCAACGGCGTATCTCTAGGTGGCGGGCGCCAAGCTTGCTTGCCCTGGAAGGTGAGCAAAGGGGGTGTTAACTTCAGTAGAGTCGCAAAAACGAGTTATAATTGCACTATGGGGAAAGATACACTTTCCAATTGCACTTCGGGCACCCTACACCTGGCCAGAAAGCTGGGTTGTATACATAGCCCGAACTGCAATTCGAAACTGTATCTTGGCCCTTCGTGCAATTATAACTCATTTTTTTGACCCCTCCCCCGTACTCCCCCTTTCAGTTTTTTCCCCTTAGCTATCCCAATTCAGACAAAAGGAGTGGCTTTGCTTGCAGCCGCTCCGTCCGTTCAACTGGGCTCCTTTCATTGTCCTCCGGCGCTGATACCCGCCGCCTCCTCCTCCTCCTTCTACAGATGGCGCTGCGACAGCACGCTTGCACAAGAGCGGCCTCCCCTACCCTCATTATTCCTTCCTTTGTCGTTTTTTCGCCTCCGATTCCACGTGGACACGTGCTCCTTCCAACCTCCGTGTCGTTCTGCCTCCTCTTCTTCTCCTTTGCTTTTTATTTCTTCTGCTTCTTCACTCGTCCGCCCGCTCCTTTTCCAACTCCAATCCGAAAATCCCTGCCACGTGGGATGACGTACAACCGTCTTCACCCGAATAGAACGCCCGGTCATTATCGCTGCATCTGGACTGAAAAATGACACTAATAATGACCAGGCATTCTACTCGGGTGAGAGCCTGAGAGGACGGTAGGATATCCACTCCTGTGAGTCTTATCTGCTTCCCACGTAATATGATATGAAACCGTTATCCCCCCTACTCTGTTAATCATCCGGTTTCATCCGATTTCAAACTCAGGTCTGGATTTGCTGAAATTGGAATCGTCTCTCATGGGTCATGATGGGTGCACCGACTGAGTTACGTCTTTCATTGTTGTATTCGCAACTTCGCACTCGTCATCACAAGCAGCACATTATGATCATGACCAGCCTCATCCTCCTCACAATCACGATTCAACGAAGAAAGAAAAGTTTTCAGCCACAACAAAACAAAACGTAATGTGCATACTATTTGACGATATATATATATATATATATATATATATTGCTGTGTTCTTAATGGATATGATCATCATCGTCACAGTGGTCGTGAGCGATGATATCAGGAAAAGGCTGGTGGCACCAACCGAGCTACGTCGGCGGACAAGCGGTCGCAAAAATTGCCCGATACAGAAATGCACAAGTGACACTGCAGATCGAAAAAGGGGAAGAAGGAATCGAAAGCACAAATGCACACAAAAGCACAAATTTCCCGCTGTTTTCTGCTCTCCTCTCCGGTGTAGTCTGCTTCTTTTTCTTTTTTCTGTCCTCTCTCGTCTCCTTTCTTTCCCCGATGTCCCGTCTGCTTTTTGCCCTCTATCTCTCTCTCCCTCCTTCCTCCTCCATGTCCTCCTTTTTCTCTCTCCTCCCTTCTTCTTCTTCCTCTTGTTTCACTCCTTCCTTCTCTTCGGGCGATCCTGTGAGGCATGAGAAGCACCCAGAGCTCTTCAAGTTGCAATTGTGCCACGAAAGAGGAACGACGACATTGCCGTCAAAAACTCGCTCCTTCCTTATTCGAAAAAAGACCGATGCTATCACGACCATTACATGACATTCTCAATTACATATAATTGCTTACCAACAGCGCGCGGACAAAAAAAAAAAAAAAAAAAAAAAAAAAAAAAAAAGAAAAAGAAAGAGGAGAGAGAGAGAGAGAGAGAGAGAGAGAGAGAGAGAGAGAGAGTTACGCTGACCTACAGGTTGTGGCTTAGGTAGGTTGGGAGTAGACATGGGGGTGGACGATCCGTGGCACCGTCGTCCCAAGGGATTTGGAACGGCGGGTGTGTCCCAATGCCCGAACGAAGTCGACAAGCCAGGTACCTGGTACCTGGGAAGGATCGGTCTCCTTCGTTACAAAAGATGCCCAAAACGAATGGTCGGCCTAGTATCCGAACTGCCAGCCCGAATTTTTAACTGCCTTGGCCGAGGATGAGAGCTTTTTTTTTTTTTTTTTTTTTTTTTTTTCTTTTTTTTTGGATGAGAGATTCTCTTTTTTGCCTATTTGAAACTCTTATTCATGACTGGGGGGCATGCTTACACTAGGAGTTTTTTACTCATTTCTGGACGTAAGTGCGGTTATATAGATCCGGGTCTGGCCGTAAATACGGTCAGATACATATGAGATAAAACTAGCGTGAGTACGCCCTGAGACGTACTTGCCCCCCAAAAGGGTATCAAACCGACTCCCAGGAAACTCTATTCATGACTGAGGTGTACCTGCTCCTACTAAGAATAACAAAAATCATCGAATTTAATCGACACCAAGGAAGAAACCATTCGTGCAAAAATTATGCACGTCGTGCGAATCGAAAACTCAAAACACACATCATCCCTGGTAGGTCCCACATGCAGGGATTAAGAGATAGTGGCCGTAGATAAGGAAGATCAACAGCCCAAATCTCTTAATCGGGGCAAATGGAACCTACAAAGGCCCCCGGCGGGCAGGGCATGTCCAAATTTAAMAAAAAAAAAAAAAAAAAAAAAACCACGAGATTCGAAGGCCTGGGGTTGCAATCACCCCAAAAAAAGCAAGACCGAACATTTTTCCAGTAGCTGCACCTCCCATCTACCCTACCTACTCCCTGACCACGGGAGGCGGGGAAGGGGGGGCAACATGCACCCCCTTAATTGTGAGAGGTAGCTGTATGTGTGAGGGGTCTCCGGTATAGGCTTAGGAGTAGTGGGGCAGATAGATGACGAAAGGTGAAACTGAGCGAAGAATTAAGCTAAGTTAGAAAAAAAAAAAAAAAAAAAAAAAAAAAGAATGGAAAAGCCGAAAGGAACTAAAAGGGGTGCAAAGGCCCCCACAAGAATCATTAATAATGATGAAGTCCAGATTTATGATCTCTTATTTCTGATATTAAGACTTCCTTTAAAGCTTGAAATAGCGAAAGGCTTGCTCCAGTTGAATAGACAGAAGAATGGAGCAGTGGAGCACTGCCTCCTGAGTCCTCACCCTTCCCCCACTCCTCCCTCTCCTTCTTCCGCCGGTTCTTCCCACACACACGTAAAAAGAGGAGATTCACACGCCCCTCTCTCTCTCTCTCTCTCTCTCTCTCTCTCTCTCTCTCTCTCTCTCTCTCTCTCTCTGCTCGACACGACTACGCACAACCTGAGAGTAAAAAATGCTGTTTCGTCCGCTATCTAAGAATTCAGATCGCCCCGCAGGACTGATTCATAACCGATCACGTTATTTACGTATCTTATTAATTGTCATGACCTATACTCTTTCAAATTATTCACATCGAACATAATCCGTAATCACTCGCCGCCCGCCAGTAGCTTTGATGAAATGGATATACGGAGCACTCTTTAACAGTCTGCTTAAGTTGCCTATCTATTTCTCTTAAATTCTTTACAATATCAATCAATACGCAGAACTTAAGCTACTTTCTGTGCTCGAATCCGCTAGTCCGGAGTGATAGATATCAGTATTATCGGAAAATGAACACCAAACTATAGAATCAACTACGATTTTGAAATTTGAATCACGACCCCACACTACAGAATGGACCCATCCCATCTTACCAGAGGACCGGACCCAAGGACAGACCAAAATCAGGGCCCGAGGATTAAACTGTAAACTGAAGTTACACAAAAAGTAGAGACCAATGATGACCATGACTCTACCAAGCTTGGTTGGACGAAGATCAAGCAGAGGATTGCAGCTGGACTGAACGACGACGACTGCCAACGAGGGAGGATTGAACAGTATAATCGGTGAACGAAGGACGGGACAAAGAATTTGACTTAATAAGAGTCTGAGACGAAACGAAGACTAACTACAACACAAGAGAATGGACCACGAAGCGACGAAAGGAGAAGGCAGACGAGGGAAGAACAGAAAAAGGGAGGCCAAGCCATGTCGACCCGACTATACAAACGCAGGCAGGCAAACAGCTGCACGCGCGTGTGTTACAATTATAGAGGCAGCTTCCCCCCTCGTCAAAGAATCAGAGTTAGCAGGCCAGAGTTAGTGGGCCAGCTGCAGACTGCAGTGACTTCTGCGTTCTTTGGCAGTGTATTCAGTCGACGTGTGTTGTCCATTTCTTGGCTGCGGATCTGTAAATCTAATCTAATCGATAAATATTAAATAATAAATATCAAGTATAAATTGAACAGTGGATGTCTGAAGTGGTGTTACACGAAACGAAATCGATAGGTGTTAAACGACATGGATACCTCATCTAAATATCACCCGTTATGTCACACATATACCAGAGAGAGAGAGAGAGAGAGAGAGAGAGAGAGAGAAGGAGAGAGAAGGAGAGAGAGAGAGAGAGAGAGAGAGAGAGAGAGAGAGAGAGAGAGAGAGA
>BFEA01000238.1:1810831-1825640 GCA_003427395.1 Chara braunii
TTTCTCTCTCTCTCTCTCTCTCTCTCTCTCTCTTTCTCTCTCTCTCTCTCTCTCTCTCTCTCTCTCTCTGTATATATATATATATATGTGTGTGTGTGACGCACATGCGCGCTGAGAGAGAGAGACAGGGAGCGCTTGGCTCCCTCACACAGCTGCGTAGTGATGCGCTTTTTTTTTTTTTTTTTTTTGAATCAATCAATCAATCAATCAATCAATCGATCAATCAATCAATCAATCAATCAATCAATCAATAGACAATCAATCAATCAATCAATCAATCAATCAATCAATCAATAAATCAACCAAATTTTTTATTTTTTTTTCGGTTTTGATGAATTTTTTTTTTTTGAAATATAGAAACAGACCAAAAAAAAAAGAAAAAAAAAAGGGGCTCTAGAGCACTCTATGTCCCCATATTTGTTTTATTTTTTCGTTTTTTTTTGGGGGGGGTGTTCGGCAGTTCATACGGGCACGTACGAACGGCCTGTACAATAAAACCCCCGTACGACGTACAGGGGTATTCACAGCAACCAATAGATGGAGCAGCCCAACAGATAAGCCCTCAATTCTGACGGTTCTCTTACCACCGCCAGGATAGAGGGCTTACACAAGGGCTATTTTTGCAAAAAAAAAAAGAAAAAGAAAAAGAAGAAGAAGATGAAAACAAAAAGAAGTGGAGCCAGGCCCTGGTAATCGCCCCTTTTTTTTCCTTTTTTCTTTTTTCTTTTTTCCGCTAATAGGCCGTCTTGAGAGGCCCTTTCCAAAAGACCATTCACGGTCTTTCAAAGAAACACTCGTGACAGGAGGGAGGATCTTGCCCGTTCGAAACTACTTTCGATGCCGGCGTCTCTGACACCTTTCGCAAAGTTTTTCGAAAGGAGTTATTTTGAAAGCCTGTGTGGCGAAGCTGGGGCATCCATTTTGCACATTTCGAAAGGCTGTGTGGCGAACCCCTTATTCTTACAGCCATCAATTTTTTTTGCCTTTCGACAATGGTTTGGTGAGGCCTTTGCTCCGGCGTTTTTTTTCACCATCCATTTTCTTTTTGTGTTTTTCTTTTTTATAACTGGCTTGTCCTCTGCGGTAGTCCCGCCCTATGTGTCGACTCTGGTCATAGGGGCTCTACGGCTCGCCACACAGCCTTTCAAAACGTGCAAAATTGACAGGACGTCTTCGCCACACAGGCTTTCGGTGCAAGTCCACTCAAAAAGGTTTCGAAGTGTATCAGACGCCCCTCCCGCCTGTCAGGGCCGATTCTCAAAAGCCGCCTTCAGGTCTTGTGGAAAAGGGCCATCTTGAGGACCATCCGTCACGGTCCATACCCTGAGAACCTCCATCTTTTTGTTGTCGCTGTGTTTTCTAAAGTCGGCTTTCAAAGAAGGTTTTGAAAGTATGTTCGGCGAAAGGGGGAGGGACAGTGGGGGGAGTCTATTGAGCGCGACATTTCGAATTCCATCTGACAATTTTCAGAAAATGCCCTGCATAGAAAGGCTGTGTGGCAGGCCCCATACTCACACTAAGACTTGTTTGAATGTGCTTTGGAGTTGATTACGGTCGACCCGTAATTGCAATCACCTGCATTTAGGGCCTCGCCACACGGCTCTCGAAATGTGAAAAAGACAAAAAATGTGGCATGTGGGTCGGGCCATGTTCTACCGGAAAGTGCATTCCCATTTTGCGCATTCTACACTCACTGTGGTGTGGTGAGCCCCTTAGCAAAGTGGTGGTGTGCCCTTCGAACTTCTTCATCGCTGTTTCCTGACTGTGGGCCTCACCACACCACTGTCCAAACCCAAAACAAACCAATGCATCTTCCCGCTGAGAAAGGCAAGATGCATCCGTTACTATGAGTATACCACTTTGATGCATTTGTTCGCTTTTAGTTTGGTGTGGCAAGTCCCTTCCTCTTCCTCTTCTTCTTTCATTTCCGATCGTGTTTTCCGCCTTACCTTTGGGAATTCCGTCAATCCGCCAATTTGAAATTGGAGCTTGAAGCCAAAGGCCTGCGCTCCACCAGTCACGAAATGTGCAAAATGAGAACGAATTTCGGGGTACGACATGGAAAGATGCACTGCCATGATTTTTCTCTTTGCGCACATGATGAGTGGTGGAGGGAGGCCCAATGTTCCACTTCCTTAGCAGAGGAGAGTAGATAGTAACGACGTGGCCGCAGTATAACCATGAGGTCATACTCATACGAGGACGTTCCCTCACGTATCTCGCCGCTTTTACGGCGAAACGCGGATGCATATGACGGCAATTACGTCCACATGTGGGTTGAGAAGGTCTTAGGGCATTCTCACACTGGGACCTATAATCCCAAATTTCCCCCCAAAAAAGGTAGAGGACAGGTCACACAGATTTGCCAAAGTCCTAAATGTACCAGTTGTGTGCCCATTTGTCAGCAGCCTGTGTAGCCACAGGGCAGAGGCATCATAGTGAACGAAAGACCCCTTTCAGAGCAGCGGGAGACTACGTGAAGTACCCAGTCCTACTCAGCAGTCCTAGCCCATTACAAAGCATAGCTCTGAATACCTGTTGTCTCCTTCAAGACACCATAATTGAGGGCATACTCACACTGCGACCCCAAATCCTGAAAACATGCGGATTTGGGAAGGGCCGATTTGAGGTTTTGGGCATGGTCCGGGTCACACTGCTGTAACTTTTCAGATGGGACAAGGCCCTGGCCGTCTGGAGCAATGGGGATTTGGTACTTTGCTGCTCACACGGCGCCATCCACAATTTGTGCAAGAACTTTCGTGAACGAATTTTCACCAATTCTCGAAGACAATGCGGAAAAATAAATAGGGCATTTGCGGTTGCCTCCAGAGGTGACCGCAAATTCCCTTGCCCTGTGGCTACACAGGCTGCTGATTGTCTTCGAGAATTGGCGAAAATTCGTTCACGAAAGTTCTTGGACAATCTGTGGATGACGCCGTGTGACCAGGAAAGTACCAAATCACCATTGCTCCAGACGGCCAGGGCCTTGTCCCATCTGAAAAGATGAACCATGCCCAAAACCTCAAATCAGCCCTTCCCGAATCCGCATATTTTGAGGATTTGGGGTCGCGGTGTGAGTATGCCCTCAATTATGGTGGCTTGAAGGAGACAGCAGGTATTCAGAGCTATGCTTTGTAATGGGCTAGGATTGCTGAGTAGGACTGGGTACTTCACGTAGTCTCCCACTGCTCTGGAAGGGATGTTTGGTTCACTTAACTTCACTATCATGATGCCTTTGGCTACTGATTGTCCTTTATGCTTGCCGGTGATAAGTAACTGCCCTCAGGCTGGTATCGCCCAGAATATAACGGGGTTGTGACAATGTCTTCTTTGAAAAAGAAAAACGAAAAAATATATGGCCTGAGACTGTCAGATCTATGGCAGGGACGGCGGGACCCCTCGTGCTTGAAAACTGCTGCTAGCTCTATTCTCCTGCTAGTGGAACATGGTACCCTGGGAAATTGGCTAAAGGTTGAATGATACAGAGGGGTTTTTTCTTTAGCTATAGAGAGGAGATTCATGGTAGCCGCAACGCTGGGAAGGTGTGTATAATCAACAGTCGTGCTGACTAACAACGGGATGTCTACGGTGCAGTACAGAACAATTAACATACCTAGCATATCTTATGCTGAGCCTCGATCTTCATCTTTCAGTTCATGAAAAAGCTGGAATGATCTCGGTCGAGTGGCAGTATTTAAACTGTAAAACAAAACAACAGAAGTCTTAGGCCCACGATATCCACTTCTTTAAGAGGAAGTCTTAGGCTTGTGTTCCAATGCGGGGTCTTTGAGGAATTCCCCTTATTTAAGATTCAGTAATGTAACGGCAACCCCTGTACTTGAACAGGATCTGTTCTCTAGGTCGTACACTCTCATGTATCTATGAATACAGATGACTCTTCACACCTGGATGATGAGATGCACCTGCCTTCCCTGAGCGCGAATGCTGGGCAGGAGCGATGCACCTGTTGGCATCCCTCTGGCCCTCACATAAAAAAGAAAAGGGAAAAGTAGAAGGAAGAAGAAGAAGAAGAAGAAGAAGAAGAAGAAGAAGAAGAAGAAGAAGAAGAAAGAAAGAAAAAAAAAAAGCACGTCAGAGAAGCCCGAATAACTTGTGGGGCTCCACGTACAGGCCTGGGCTATAACGAAAACAGATCCAGGAAGGAAACAAAAAAATAAAAATAAAAAATAAAAAACACAGATCCCGGCAAAGTCCTGGTAGCGGTCTTCATTTCCACGGGGCCCAGAATTGTGGCCTGATGCATTGTCCCGTTTTTGTATGGAATTATTGCCTAACAATACCGTGCCGGGCCTGCCCACCGACTCCTGAGCCATTTATTCAGCATCCCCTGACAAGGACAACTCCGACTTTCAGTGTTCGTTCCAAGGCGGAAGTGTTGAAAGGGACAAAAAGGAGAAAGAGGGGGTGGAGCCCGCTGTTCTTCGAGGAAGGAAAGACTTAGTCCTCAAAGAGCCTCAGACTCCTCAGTCACCGCCCTTACTCCATGCCAAGTCCTCTCTTTTACGGTGGAGTTCAATCCTGTACCCCAGGCAACCAATCAATATGGGTTTGGCCACACCACCTCACCAGTCTCTTTCATCAGGAGATCCATCAGAAGTAGAGGTGATTTGGGTTGGCAACTACTCACCATGACCAACCTGGGCGGGTGTCTCCGCCTGCAACATCTACTCTTGGGAGCACCTTTCCACCAGCCTGCAAATTGGTGACTTTCCGGTTTGTCCAGACTGCCACTGTGGGCCAGTTTTTATTTTTCCTGCTTTGTCTGTAGTCTATCTGTCTGGGGCTCGATTCCATGAGAAGAGAAGTTTGGTGAGGTGGTGTGGCAAGGCCGAGTTTTGGTGAGTGCTCGAGTGGTGCGGGGAGGCCCTATGTCTTGCGGCGGTGGATGTGTAACTGCAAGCAGCTCTTCTCGACCCTGCCCACTTTTTTTTTTTTTTTTTTTTTGAGGTTTTTTTTTTTCGAATATTCTTTTCATGTATTGCAAAATTCAATTGACGAGGCCGGGGACCTCACATTTCAACCTGGAGTTATCCCCGCAGTGTCAGCCGGTTTAGCTTAGTCTTAACTAGCAGAATGAAATGAATTCGGACATCGAATAAAGCCGGACACACTATCCGCTACCAACCAAATCTTACCTATAGACGCTAAGAAATCTTACTACTATAGACGCTAAGAACAGAGTGATCCCCTCATCTCTCACTGTCTGAAACACTGTGAAGAGCCTGAGCTGCCAAGACGGGTTTCTCCCCACGCACCCAATGAATACAACTGAAGTTTGCTTTTCACCGGTTCTCTCTTTCCTCCCGGCCAGTAGCGTTCCCACTGCCCCTTGTCACACTCCCACTGTTCAAGGTGGCACTGCTACTAGTAGTTCTGTGGACTTCACTTTGAGCTACTCTAAATTACTTCCCTCTTCTGTTGGTGAATTTGGGCAAAAGCCTTCACAGAACAACTGCAGGCCTATCAACTACGTTCCTTACTGACAATAGTTCCCTCAAACCTATCCGGGCAAACTTCTCATTCTTCCTGCCCAATACGCTATGAAGAGCCTGAGCTGCCGAGACGGGTTTCCCACCACGCACCCAATGGATACACCTCAAGTTTGCTCTTCACCGGTTCTCTCTTTCCTCCCTACCAGTAGCGTTCCCACTGGCCCTTACCACCTCTCACTGCCCAAGGTGGCACCGCTACTAGTGGCTGCGTAACTTTCGCCCTAAACTACTCTAAGTTACTTCCCTGTTCTATTCATAAACTACTACCGCGACCTTCTCAAAGCAACTGCAGACATATCAACTAAATTTCGCATCCATCATGGTTCCCTCAGCTCTATCCGGGCAAACTTTTCATACTCACTGTCTGCAACACTGTAAAGAGACTGAGCTGCCAAGACGGTTCGGCAGTTTTCTGATTCAGGGAATCGCCGATTATTCTTACACGATGCTGCTATGTTCATCTCTCACTGTCTGTGACGCACCTCCGCACGTGCGGAGATGGTGAGAGAGAGAGAGAGAGAGAGGAGATGGACACACACGAGAAGCAGCAGCTGAGTGAAGGTCCAATCCGGCCGAATGAACGAACGAACAACTGAATGAATGAACCAACTGACTGTCCGGACCTGGGCCTAGGCCGAAGTGATATACCGGCCTAGGTCCAGGTACGGGAATCAACCTGGTACCGGGCCAGGGTCAGGCGGACGGCCTGAAACTGGTCCGGCCTCACTGCCAGGCCGTAGGGGTACCGCTACACTGTCCAAGCTACTATAAAGAGCCTGAGCTGCCGAGACGGGTTTCCCACCACGCACCCAATGGATACACCTCAAGTCTGCTCTTCACCGGTTCTCTCTGTCCATCCGACCAGTAGCGTTCGCACTGCCCCTTGTCACACTCTCACCGTTGAAGGTGGCACCACTACTAGGAGTTCCTTGAATTTCATCCTGAACCAATCTAATTTACTTCTTCTCACTTATTATAAAATACTGCAGCAGCCTTCTCAGAAGAGCGGCAAACATAACAGCTGAAATCCTCACCTAGAATGTTTCCCTCAACTCTACCAGGGCAATCTCATCATCTCTCACTGTCTGCAACGCTGTAAAGAGCCTGAGCTGCCGAGACGGGTTTCCCACCACGCACCCAATGGATACACCTCAAGTCTGCTCTTCACCGGTTCTCCCATTCCGCCTGACCAGCAGTGTTCTCACTGCCCCTTGTCACACTCCACTGTTCAAGGTGGCACCACTACTAGTCGTTCCATGAATTTCGCCATGAGTCACTCTAAAATATCATACCAAACCAAGTAATTCCCCTTGTACCCAGCTTAGCAAGGGGCCTAGCCAACAGGCATGCAATACTCAACAGGAACATCGGTTAAGTCATTTGCAGTCTAATGAACATCATTTGATCTACCCTAACATACAGCCACATTCAATCCGTGTAAAGGAAATTATCGCTATCGCTTTCGGCCGCCCTTCCCTGACTTCGACCCTAAAAAGCGTTCGCTAAGGCGCACACTATAATATGCCCACCAAAGCGATCTCATGAGGCAGCTTGAATTTAGGACAAAGGTCGAATTAGGGAAACCCGTGAATCTAGCCTGTTCTGGCCAACAGATGTATGACGCTATTTGGTCTAACCATCAGAGAGCCTGCCCATCTAAATAGATTTAACCCACCAATGCGGCCAAATACTAACCATATACATTCAAAACAGTGAATCTATTGTAGTCAATACCAGAAGCAAAACCTCTGGATTTGGACATTCCTCGGGATCAGATGCTCGCAGAACTTCCAGCTCGGTCCCACCAATGCTGCGGAATCTCCCACTGTCCACCGCATCGCCGCTCCGGATCGTTCTTCCTATAACAGAGCTAGTAGTTCTTGATCAGCGCCTTCCGCTAGATAAGTTCGCCCAAAACTCGGACCTGCTCTTCGCAGGCACGAGCGGTAAAGTTGTTGCCTCACCCAAAATTAATTCGGGCAAAGAGGAGAGCATTTCGGTAGGTTCCATAAGTTATTTGTTTGGTAAGTATAGGAGCCGGGAGTCGGCAAGGAGATCGCCTGGGGTCCATATTCCTGAGTGCAAAGGCACTCCCCCTCCAACCAAGGAGAAGTTGAGATATGAACAACCGAAGACATAGCTCTGCTATGTCGTGTTCCAGTCGAGGAGCCCGTCTTTCCACAACACGTGAAATCAGACTTGACAAGCACTCTTACCGTCAAGCGTCAGCCGGCCGTGAAGCGGTAAGCCGCCACTAATTCGATACCGAATTAGCGCCGGTTTAGTGCTCACGCGGTGCTACTAAGCGCTTACCGGTTCTCCCCTCCCTTGCCCACTTTTTCTTTCCCTCTCTTTTCTGTTTTTTTTTTCGAAGGAGAGATCCATTCATTACATGAGAAAAAAAGGGGGGCTGTCGAACTTGCGCATGCTCCCTCAACAAATTCTCTTTGTGCCTCAGTGTGACGGACCCACCGGGATGAGGGTCCGTCAGTCTCAAGAAGGGGGGATGGCGAACGAGGAGATGGAGATAGAGCTTGAGGGGACAACGCAGCTCTGATGCAGACTCAATATGCTAGTACGCCAAACTGTGCAAATGAATAATGATCGAAAATACAAACTGCGGCTGGGGTATACCCCCAACAGATTGGCTGGACTGGACTGGACTGGATTGGACTGGACTGGACTGGACTGGATTGGACTGGACTGGTTCTGACGGTGATATAGGATAGGACTGGACTGAATACTCACATGGCCTGTGGGATCAGGCCACGGCCTGGTCACGGCCTGGTCCCACAGGCCGAACAGACAAAATAGCCGAATACCCCTGGCTGTAGGTCACGGAAGATAGAAGCCCACTGCACAATCCTCGGTCCTGTAGTGGATCACAAAAGCCATAAACACGCTATCCGCAAAAGCAAAGGAACTCTGTAACAATAAAGCTGACAAATATAGAATGCGGGGCAAACTCCATGTTAAATCCATGCGAGGCAGCCTGAGCTACATAATGTCGTAAAGAAAAACAAATATCTTATATGCGCATTCAATTTTCTAACTAACATCAGAAAATGAAATGTAGCATATGTGTAGCATCGTGTTCGGGTTCCGTGACGGAACCCGAACGTTCACGACCGAACGCGAACGAGCACCAAAACCCTCCGGAGTCCGAACGAGAAAATAAAAATATTTATTAAAAAAAAGGGCAATTCTCATAAAAATATGAAAACAATATAATAATACAAACAATTTTTGCCTTAGAGGTATGTTCAAATTCGTAACCAAACTCGAGTTAAAAATCAAAAACAAAAAACAAAGTTTTTTTTTTTTTTTTTTGAATATGTTCGGCCGAGCACCCGAATGTGTTCAGACGTTCCGAAAAGCTCAGAACATGTTTGGTGTGCTGCACAGTGTAGCATGATACAATCTTAAGGTCGTGGGGGCAACTGCCTCAGTGCTGAAAGGAAAAAATACCAATATAGCACAAAATAATGTCATGTCAATGAACCACTAAGAGTGGGCTGGCGTCAGAGGGGGTGAATGCAGCCTAAAAATCAAAACTCATAGCGGCAATCGCACAAAAAGGCGAGAGAGGTCGTCAGGCTCAGGCGGGGGGAAAGGTAACAGAACAAAACCAATGACCCTAACAGATAAAGCATGAAGACGGGTAATCTATGAATCTCCCCCGACTGATGTCGCCACAGTCACGACTGTGGCTTGCAGTCATGGCCACGACGTAGCCGTAATGATCGAGGCCGCAGTGATTTTCGCGGTCGCGTAGCGGCCAAAGGATGAGGGGGTTGGGGGTGGGGGTTGCGGATTGGGGTTTCGGAACCCCGACCCTGCCTTCTAGAGAAAAAAAGGTCAAAACAAACGATTATCTGGGGGATGGGGACTGGTGGGTGAAAAACAATTAAAATAAATAAATAAATAAAATCTTGATTGCAATGGTTGATTGATTGATTGATTGATTTTGTATATCTGATTGTCTGATTGATTGATTTTTTGATTGATTGATTGATTGATTGATTGATTGATTGACGAGAAGGACCAAGCTTGGTTCGACTATTGGTGGATTTTTTTGGATGTAGCAAATGGTGCATTTTAAGAGATGTCATCAAGATGTGTGACCTTCCTACTCTGATCAAGCTGGGAGGCCACGGCCTTGCGAACCAGGCGGTGATTTTGTTTTGTGATTATAGAAAGGTTGTCGGGCTTCTTCTGTGTTGTCCCACAGAGGGACTGGTAAATACCTTTATGTGCCACAGGTCTATGCGTAGTCCCGCAGTAGGCCTGTATTGTGGTGACACACCGTCCGGCCGCTGGGGCTAATCTTGGACATTTATAAGAGACCCAGCTAGGGGTATAACTAACATCACTAAGACGCGACCCTTAGTGTTGGCCGCTGTTTAGCACAACCTGAGCAGAGAGCCTGCGTCTGGCCAAGGGAGTAAAGACTTAAAGGGGCGTGAACGCCTATGAGGGTTTTACTTCTGCGGAGAGGCGTGGGATAAGAGTCGAGTCATATGAGTCTTTTGAGGGAGTCCTGATTGAATGCTTATCAGGAGCAGCCTATCGTGGCGCAACCCACGAAGGCACTACCGCTGAAATAACAATGCGGTGGGCCGTAGATCTGGAATGATCACCCAAACTATGGTGGGCCAAGATGGAGACCTGGTCTTCCTGTACTAGACTGCAGAATAGTTTATGTGAGAGTCTATGTGGTACGGCTACGTATGATAATGTGAGGGTTTTTGAGAGGAAGGCGAGAGAATATCTTCGAAGGTCTGGGTTAGGTCCCGCGCACCTAGTCACGACTTGATTTCAAAGGAAGGACTAGGGGCACACAACGAGAAGCCGGCGGCTGTCTAGGGCACAGGAGAGATGGCAGTGACATATCCAATGGAGCTTATGTTGTGGTACGGTGAGGAGTATCCCGACGCCAGAGTGTTAGGGCGACGGAGACCCAGGTTAGAATCCTGGCAGCATAAAGTTGTGTTTGGCATGGATTATTGGAGGCCTCAACCCTGGGTCTGTCGGCTGATCGGATTGGTACCCTGCTCGTCAGCATTTTAGGATTGTGGTTGAATTGATAGCTTTTGATCCTACGAAGCGACGGGGACGTCGCTTAATATGGTCCGGTGAGCTGTCGGTGTGAATACCCTTACAAGGGTATCCGCCCTCGTCTTTACAAACGACGGAAAAACAGTTTGGTTTAAAGCTTAAGTATGCCATGCTAGGCACGACCGCGTCTGTAATTTATGTTGACTAGGTAGTTGACCAGAGTGAAGAGTACGTGGGCGCGCAAGTTTGAGGCGCGCGTGACTTTCCCTTCTTTTGGTTACACTGGCAGACGAGGCGTGAATTTTGGTCAGCATATGTCATTTTTGTTTTGATTGAACTGGTTAGCCTATGAGTACCTTGTTCATTGGTTCCACGTGGTACGATGGACGGTTTGGTGGGCCGGTGGCCTGGTGTAGACTTACGCGGAAATCCAGATGGTGGGACCTGATGGACTTGGCTAAGGACGGGTAGCCGCGGCGAGGTCGGTAGGCCGACGTGAGTTTTTGGGTAGTCCCTTGTGCAAGGATGGGCCGGGAAAGTGGTATAGGGCGTTTCCTTGGCCCCAAGGGTCGTGCGCTACCTCTCTATAAGGCGTGTCAGGCCTGCTGGTACCAGGCTTGGGCTTAGCCCATAGGTTACATCACCAGACTGGTACGCAGTAGACGCAGGGATCGAGGCCAACGGCGAGTGACAAGGGAGCGGAGGAGCCCCGCGGAAAAGCTTGAGGGGTTGATGGGCCGGTAGGACTATCCCCCTCGCCTTTTGCTAGCACGGGGGCCACAGCTTTCGCCTGGTTACCGCGTGCTTTGCCGTTTTTATATTTCCACATATATATATTATTTATTTCGAAGTTTTTATACTATTATTATCTGTCTCACGCCCGTAGGTGGGCGCAAAAACCGCGCAGGGGCGGGGTTTAGGCAGACGGCGCGGTCTTTGGTGCCGCCACGAGGCCCTACCTCGGCCCCGTCCTTCGGGACATCCGTTAAAACTGGAACGATACAGAGAGGATTAGCCGGGCGTTCAGGTGGGAGGCGCGTTGGGGCAAAATTTTCGCGGACAACGGTCAAACGGGGAGTTCCACAGTCAAGCGGAGCGAAACGCTGGTGAGAGGGGGAGTGACGAGGTGCGGAAGCAGAGACGGGTCGGGTGAACCTGGCACAGGTCCCCGACTGGGTACGTTCACAGAGAGTGCGGAGCCACAAAGGGGTCGGGCGCAGGCAGGGTATCAACGAGGTAGCGGGCGCTGCACAATTGGCTGCGGTCGAAAAGTGACACTAGCCAGAAGCAATAGCACAGCGGGGGAGTGTCGGGCAGCGCAGACCGAGAAACGGAGGGACACAGGCAGAAAGGCAGGGCCTGGGTGAAAGGCGGTAGTATAGAGGGCAACGGGTCAGCAAGAAACGAATTCAGACTAATGTAGTAAAGATGGGCCGCCTGGCGGCTTACAACTATACTACAGGAAGGGCTGATCCGCTACCCGGGCGTGGAATTGGCGGAGCTACCGAAGGCAAGCAGGGAAAGATAGCGGGGCAGTGCGGCGCAAGGCTGGCGAAGCAAATGGGGAATGAACCTGGCGCGAATCCGCGCCGGGTGCATTCAAAGAGGGAAAAGAAGAACGCGGGGGGGCTGTGTGGTGGCACGCAGCACGCAATCGTTCGTCGAAACCTGGTTTTACAGGCGAAAGACTAGTCAAGCCGTCTAGTGGTTGGCTCTCCCCGAAGTGTTCCTCAATTAAGGCGGAGGTCGCCGAGCCCATGCGGCTGTAGGACCGTGCGTTGTGATGAGTGGACTAGTAGAGAGCTGTACAACGAAGAATCGATGCGGCTACGAGAGGGAGGAGCGAACCCGGAGGGATTTCTGCGCCAGGGTACTTGCGCGGAGCAGCGGGGCGCAGTAGTAGAGGGAAGGGGAGGCCGAACCTGGACGGGAAAACGGTCGGGGAACATGTGCATCGAAAGGGGCGAGCTATGGCAGTGCTGGTTGGAGAGGGAGCAAGAAAGGATATCTCCCTCGATCCTTGACCAAATCGAGGGAGGGAAGAAGCGTTTTGGAGGTTTTGGGATGGGCGAATTAAGGTCCGAAGTTAGTTTTGGTAGAAAGTGAGTATAAAGAGAGGTTAGTAAGAAACGAGGTGTGCCGAGCCATGGCGGGAGTAAGAGATAGGAACGGGAATGGGGCGTAGCTCATCCATTAAGGAACGGATTCGAGCACGGAAGGAAGCGATCCCGGGGTTTTGACCCTGAGCGAATCGAATGGGATGGCCGGATGGGGACGAAAGGGAGTAAAGGAAGAGTGGTAGAGAAAGGGGTGTGCGCTTGGATATGGCGGAGAGGGGGGAGAAGCGAGGTGGAAGAATGGTGTTATCACTCGATTCTTGATAGAAGCGAGTGGAAAAAGATTCGAGATAAAGAAATTGAGGTAGGGCGAAGTTAATAGTGGAGATAGATTGAGAAGAAAGTTAGTAGACTAGAAGTCAGATAAGCGAGTGAACCTAGACTGAAGGGCATGCTAGGTGCATGCAGTAAGGAAAAGAGCCAGAGGGTCGAAGGAAAACGAGAGAGCTGTGGCGAATTGGACATTACGAAGCGGGGGCTGCCAGGTTTGGATGTCTGTGTTGCCTATAAGTGACAACGGGAAGTTTCGTTTGCGAAGTTGCATGCCTGAACACTCATCGGTGGGGAACGGGTGTGGGTCAGTCGAGATACTTACCTCGAGCGTGTCGCGGACCAAGCCCGAATCGGCTGTCGGAGGAACGGGGGCGGATAACTGAGATAGGCGGTTGGGTCTGGGTTGTGGCGGTGACTCTCATCTTCGACGTTTAAGCTTCACGTAAACTGAAACTGACATTGGTCCCGACCAGGTACGGATGAACGGAGGGGACTACGGGGAGGAAAGAAAGTACCGTCGCATGCTGTAAGGAAGCTGTTGTCGCATACTGCGAGAAAATTGCTGAAAAACATACTATGGGAGAATTGTTGCTGTGACTGTGCGCGGATGACTGCATGCTGCGGCGGTCTGCTATGGACCACCGCTGTGTAGTAGGACCTGAGCAGGCATTTTTCTCACCACACAGTTGGTGCCATGCATGGTGACAACTGGGGGTCACCTTCCCAGATCTCTCTACCAGGCCTCTAGGGCACTACTCACCCCAACCCGTCAAGCACTAAAAAACCTTAACCGTGCGATGAGGAGGAGTAGCAGTCAGAGAAGGTAGCCAACTTGAAGACAGGTGAGTTATGCAGAAAACATCAAAGAAAAGGAAGATCGTAGGTGGGCGGGCGGGATTTTATCTATACCAATTTTAACGTCCCCCTCCAGATACCAAAAGAGGGTAGAAATAAGGACATCCTCAATCTTAAGCCCGCTGTCCTATCCTGCGACCCTCCCTCCCGGATCCCACGGAAGCGATTCAATAGTATATCGCCCATACGAGAAGTGTCAGATACTCATCAGCATGCACAAAAATATCCCCACCCCAAGAGGCCTGTCCCCACCGATCAGTAGGTGCATCCTGGACAATGCTAGCATATCACCTTTAAAAAGGCGATCAACATAGGATTCGTGAAAACCTAACAAAACAAATTGTTAGGTTTGCTTTATTAGATTTGCACGAAATCTATTCAAGATTATACTAGTATGTTTTTCAAGTCTCCTTCAGGAACAAAATTGTACGTGAAGTAGAACAATCGTAAAAAAAAGAACAGAAAAATATTTTTTCAGAACTACTGGAGGGGACGAGGAAAAAAACGGGTTTTTTCATAGAAAATCACGACCTGGTGAAGCACCGTTGGTTCAAGAACTGAAATATCATGATTTTTTGTTATCCAAAAAAATTATGTTTATAGTCCTATAAGATGTGTAGCACGATGAATTTATTCGGCGTTTTTTCGAACGCGTAAACATATTTTTATGTTTGTGAATACGTTCGCTTGAACATGGTTTCCTATAATTGGGCCAATATATTATTTTTTATTGTTTGTTTTAATTTTTTTCCCTATATTTTTATTTTAAACTTGTGTTTGGCTAAGAATTTTAAGGTGTCTGATAAAAAAAAATGACAAAAAGAAAATCCAACTTTTCTTCATATTTTGTTTTTTATTTTTTTTTAAATCCAATTTAGTTTTTGATTTTTTAAAAATCCGAAACAAATCCGGATTCCAAAAAACAAAATATGGGGTTTTAGGGCTTAAGATTCCCTACAATCCCATATATATATATATATATATATATATATA
>BFEA01000238.1:1842102-1870351 GCA_003427395.1 Chara braunii
CTTCGGCGGCCCGCCGCGGCCGAGGGGAGAAGGGGTTGGGTTGCGGATTGGGGTTCCGGAACCCCGACCCCACCCCCTTGAACAAAAAAAAGTGAAAAAAAAAATATTTTCGAGGGGGTGGTTTTTGGTGTGTGAAAAAATATATATATAAAAATAGAAAAAAATAAATTTGATTGATTGATAGACTGATTGATTGATTTTTTTTTATTTATTTTTTTTCAAACTTGGCCTTGGGTAGTGCTAGGGGTGCTGATATGAGCAGACACCGCTAGCACCCCCAGGCAGGCTCCATCGACTGATTGATTGATTGATTGATTGATTGATTGATTGATTGATCAATTGATTGATCAATTGATTGATTGGTGGGGGAGGGGTCCTCCTTCCCCTCCCCCCGCCACACACACACACACACACACACACACACATGCACACACACACACACACACACACACACACACACACACATATGCACACACGCACACACGCACACACGTGCGCGCGCACACACACACACACACACCAGCAATCAGAAAAAAATGAGAAAAAAAGAAGTTTCAATTTTTTTGTTGTGTTTTTTTGATTTTAAAACTTGTTTTTTTCCGTTTTCTATTTTTTTAAATTCACAAATAACAACAAAATCCAAAAAAACAAATATGAGGATGTAGGGAATTTCAAACCTTTTTTTTTTGTTTGTTTGTTTTGTTTGAAGAAATACCCCCTGGTGATAGTGGTGCTGATAAGAGCAGTTGCCACTACCCCAGGGAGAGGCTCCATCTATTGGTGGGGAGCATCACCTGCTGGAAAACGGGTCCAGCGTCCCATATACAGCTTGAGTACAGAAAATCAATCAGAAAAATAAGTAGGAGATTCCTGCCAGCATTGATTACCCTGAAACAGGGGATTGACTGTGCAGGTCATCGAAATGAAACTTCAGAAAATAATTGGTGCATGCAACCCTGCCAGCTTCCAACGCCCCGAGGTCCAGGGGCTTAACTGAGCAGGGTTTTAGAGAATCAATTGAGAGAAAAAACCTGCTGAAGACCTGCTGGGAGTACGACCTATTCACCCTATACCAGGCGCCGAGTTCCTGCTACTGACGTCCAAGTCTTCTCCCTGAAGGCCGCCACACCCTGTACCAGACTGTGTTTCSGCTGCAGGAGCTTTGTTTCCTACGCATGTCAGGACTGGGGCCCGGGAAGAACCACTGGGGGGCACCAGTGGTACTTTCCGGACTTCTAGCAGAACCCTTTCWCTGTCATTCCATACCAGGCGCCGAATTTCTGCTATTGATGTCCAAGTCTTCTCCCTGAAGGCCGCCTCACCCTGTACCAGACTGTGTTTCTGCTGCAGGGGCTTTGTTTCCTGTGCATGCCAAGACTGGGGCCCGGGAAGAACCACTGGGGGGCACCAGTGGTACTTTCCGGTCTTCTAGCAGAAGCCCTTTCTCTGTCACTCTTCTGATGTCTTTTTATGCTGCGTCGGGTGAGGAGGGGGAGGGAGGGAGGGAAGGAAAGATCAACCGATGGGTTAAACCCTACAACCCCATATATTTATTTATTTTTTTGGCCGAGTATTTTTTTTTTTTTTAAATCATGGGGTTTTTTGGCCGTGGTTGGCCCCCGCGGTGGCCCCCCGGGGGCATGACCATGACCTGCAGTAAAATGGCTCGCGGTCATGACCGCRGGTGATACATAGTCCGGCGTTGCAGGGTCCAAGATACMCAGTCCTGCTTTAGTTTTTGGTTGCACTACAAAGTCCCACGCCACCCGACTGATAGCCTTTGTGTTTTCACTGTCACCCCGCCACAGATAGGTCACCACCCTCCTCTTGAGTGCTCTTTGGGCCTGCTCGCTGAGCCACCACAAGACCGATTTATACCCTAGTGTGACTAGCACCACATTGTAGCTGAGGAGGTTTGACATGAGGGTTGCCTGGTAACCGTTCARGTTGCATGTTCGCGTCTGATCAGGRGGGATTGGCAGACAGGAGGGAATTTCCATTGCTTACCTGGGATGCTATCCTTGCARCCTTGACTGGCTGGGACCCAGAGCTAGCGCGTGAGGGATGGCCAAGGGATAGGGGGCACTCTTCTGTTAASTGGTGCACGATGGTCTTTGGGACCTGGTCTTGGGAACCAGGTACGGGACMTTCTCTTGAGACGCAGCCAGGAAAGGCAGTGTTTATCTTGGCTAGAGACCTCTACTCTGGTAATCTGTGCTTTTCTCATCTCGGTGGGATTCAATCCGGAGGTCTTCTTTTCTGAACTTCTGTGGTCTTTTTCTTCTTGAATCAGCTGAGTCTCGATCCGTGGGCCTAGTGTTCCTGTTTTTTCGTTCTTGCGCTGGGTGGGGCTGAGCTCGGTTGGCTTCAGTCCTGTCGGTTCTATTGTCGGTCTCTTTGGTCTTCTCCGCCTTAAAATAGTGTTGATGATACGTCAGATGGCAGTCGACTGCGTGAATGCCCCTGATGAGTCCGGAACCGGCTCCGGACGAAACATGTCAGGCAATGGCGGAGATCTTAGCTATGCTTACAAGATATGGGCACAAAGCCTACTGGAGAGCTAAGTTCGGCGGGTTGTACTTCATGATTATTTTACGAAGCCCGCGATCTCGCGTTCGGGAGACTTTGACGTGTCCTTTTTTTCTTCTCTACCTTCACTTGCTTTCTTTTATTTCTTCTTCTTCGTCATTCTCTATGGTTTGGCTCTCTTGCTCTCACTTCTTTTTCGTCATTCTCTATGGTATCTACCTCATCTATTTGTCTATGAGATATCTGGTGTCGACTTGTTGAAGTCTCGGTCAGTCGTGCATGAGTAGATTCAGTCTTATGCCCACCGTAATCTTAGACTGGTGGATGATAAATATGATGTTGTGTGTGACTTGCTCACCATCATCACGACGCTGTAACCACCTTAGAAATTGAACTACGTGTTGAGTGGCTCGTTTATTGTCATCTACTTTTCGAAATTGCTAACGTACGGTGTGTGTTTTTCCTTTTCTTTCACTTATTGATTAGGAGAATATGGCTGGGTGCCACCCACACGAGGATGTTATCAGTGTGGAGCACTCAACCGTTGGGTCCGTGATTGCCTGAATCGATCAGCCGGTTATAGGCCGCCTGCTACAGGTGTCAATGCGGTTTCCACCGGGGGGGCCCTCTTGGCGGCGTTGGCGCTTCTAGCTCCGAATTCTTCTTCTAACTTAGCGCCATCAACTTCGTACGCTCCTTTGACATCAAGTTATCAAAGTTATGGTCAACCTTATAGGACTAACTGGCGGACTCAGAATCAAGAACGCTTAGATCAGGTCTACAACAAGTATGTTGAGGACAACAAGAAGGAGGCGAAGATGAAGCAAGAACAGGAGAAAGATAAGATCAAAAAAGAGGAGGAAGAGAAGCTGCTGCGATGGAAGAAGGAGAGCGAGCAGCTTGAAGATGACATGGACGGCGTCGCACGTTTCGAGAAGAGATTCAAAGCACTTGGACTCTCTCGGAATCGAAGAACCGATGAGGCTGTCTTCGGAGGAGAGGCAAGTGACGAGTTGACCAAGCTACGTAAGGAAAACGATGAGCTTCAGAGGAGGTCGAGTGAGTTGTTGGGACAATCTAGCGGGGATAAGGTGCATGTGCTGCAGAAGGAGGTCGTGGAATTACGTAAGCAAGCTACGGCTAAACAAAGCAGCGATGATGCTTTCTTCGCTCTACAGCAAGAGATCGGGGAACTGAAGCAGTCTGCGTATGTAAAAACCAATTTCGAGCACGAGATCGCTGGTTTGAAGAAGGAGATAGACTGCCTACGAGAACAAAATGCAAACGTGCTTGCGGAAGCTAATCAGTGGAAAAATGAGGTGTTGAGACCGGGCAACAAGAGGGGGAGTGTTGTAATTGATACCCTTGCGACCTATGAACGTGGAACACCTAAGCCGCGTTGTTCCGAGAGTTTGAAGGAAGCTGGGAAGTGGAAGGGCGAGTACAACAACCTACGCAGCCTCCACCGTTTGACCAATATTGAAGCCGAGGCGCTAAAGAAGAAGATAGCAAAAGCTGAGATGAAAAGATTGGAGGCTGAGAACCAGGTCAAAGAATTGGAGGCACAGATGAGCAAATTGAATGCTGGCGGAGGGCGAGCTAAGGAGGGAGGAGGGACTAATCTTAAGGAACGTTTATAGGAAGTGGCTATTCAATCAGCCAGGAAAGGTTTGAAAGCGACTCCAGGGAGAGGGAGGATTTCGTTAGGAGGCAAAGGAACAGTTGATATCAATGATCAGGCGCAGTTTATAGAAGAAGAGAAGAAATAATTGAGGCTACTTAGGAAATCAGGTTTGGAGTTATATTGCAAGGAGGAGGGTGTCAAGCTAGGTAAGGATGAACAAACCATTTGTGAACTCGCGGGAGCAAGAGCGAAAAGGGTTTTCGGTGACGGGGCTGAGAAGGATCATACACTGAAGCAGAAGGAACCGGTCCAGGAATTCAGCGATGATACTTTGCAGGATGCAGGCAATTCTGATGGCGGGGACAAGCATTCCGCGGACCTCTGGAAAGTTTTTTCGAGCGCGAACAAACTTTGGTCACTTGCTAATGAGTGCAGGGATAAAAGGTCAATTTCGTGTTCGACTTTTGCTGCATCTGACTTTACTTCTCTCTGCTCTGAGGCCCCTGACTCTGCTCCCTCGTCCTTTTCCTTCTTTCTTCGCGATCGCTCGTTCGATGTTTTTTTTTCATCTGGTTGTCGTTGGGTTCATTCTGCGCGACCAAATTCCTTGGGCTGTGAGGTTAACAGAGTACGTGTTGAGGTTGTTAATCGAGGGTTATGACTTTGAAAAGTGTGATGGTCCGCTTGTGTACGTTCTGCTTTCACCTTGGTCACACCACATTTATGTAGGATCGACTACTAGGTCCCTTCTTGTCAGATGGAATGAGGACGTATATCGCACGATTAATTTGGATGTGGTCGAGGCGGGAAAAAGGAATCATAGATTATATGCCTGACTTAGAAGACGTCAGATTGGGCAATATGTGGCTATCCCGTTATTCTGTTGTGGAAGGGAGGATGTCCTAAGTTTGGAGAAGTTATTGATCAAGCGACTCTGTCCCCATTTAAACAGTCGAGACAAGCGAAGTCATCAGGGAAGAAAGAGAGCTGGAAAGAGGGAAAGATTAAAAAGCAAACGGGGGAAGGAGTCTGTTGTTTTCAGTTCTGATGTGGGACACACTCATCTTATTTTGCATTCCACTGTGGAGATTGTTTCTTCTCGGCTCACTGTCATTTTGGATTACTGTGTATTAATCGGATTTCTTCGGTCGGGGTAGCTTGTGCGGGCGGGAACCTGCGGGCGGAAAACTGGAAGGTTGTTAAACGAAAATTTGGTTCCTCTCTGGTCCGAATGCAAGGACATGTGAAATTACTAAAGAAAGCGAAGGGGATGTTCCTTCCGGGAAACTTCTCCCTGATTGTCGTTGTGGTACCATTTACGAATTCTGCACTAATCTTAAAACCTACTCTCGCAAGGTTTTTGTCCCATCCTTTCTCTCGAAAATAATTGATGAACTGGGAGTTTTATGTTTTGGTCCAGGCATATTCCGCTATTCGGAGCTTTTCTGAGAAACGGAGTCGCTATCTTTTACGTATCATTGTCTCTGGAGTGATTAGGAAACGATTTGGAGTAAATTTTCGTCGTCCTTTGACTGTAAAAGTTACATATGATGATATGCTAAGTAAGCCTGGTATTCGTGCGACTTGCGCTAGACAGGTTTTGAATGCTTGCGTGGATGAGGAATGGAAACGAATGGTGGTCAAAAGAATGCGAATTGTTTGGTTAAAAAATCAAAGTGTGGGTGATTTGGTTTCCAACTTCAGATTAGCCGCAAGAATTGTTAGCAGTACATGTTCATGTGTATCTCTCTTGAAGACCTTTCCGCTTGTTGACGACCACGTTTGTTTTCGATTAAATGATTGGGAGGAAGCCCCTATCTGGCTGAGAAACAACACGAATATTGTGCGACCTAGTAGGGCTAATGTCCTGGGAAGGCTCAGAGCGCAAATATCAATATCTATGAAGGAGATGGATTTCGATATTCCTAAAGCTTCAAGACATGACCTGGCTAATTGTCTGGTTGGGGGAGGGACTGTTGTTGGAACATGCACTGAAGAAGAAATGAAGGAGTGGGTGGGGAGGCTTGATGGCCTGATTCGAGTGCCTATCGATCATAATTCGGGCGATACCTTGGTCTGTTGCCTAGTTCGATCCTAAGAAGGAATGAACAAGTTTTTTTGCTATAACAAAGGATTGTCTAGGATTAACGATAGCGAAGATCACCTGTTGGGGGTGGCAAAGGGGGAATATGTTGCTGATGGATTGCGCAAGCTGGCTAAATGGGACCCCAAAGGCTCTATCGGAAGGGCGTACGTCATTCTGAAACATAAGGACATTCATAATGACGGCCAATTTGCCCTTCGTTCTCGGAGTGTGGTGTACGTGCATGCAAGAAGATTTCACGTGCAATCAATCTCATGGTTTGGGAATTACCAAAGCGGTCTAACTTCAACCTGAAGTGCACGGATCTTTTAATCGATTCCCTGCACGCCATCAACTTGGATACAAAGGAGGATGAGTCTTTGCTAACTGGGGCTTTTGATGTTAAAGAGATGTTCTGTAACTTACCACATCATTCGATTGTGAGGGCTTTGAATTGGGTTATTGACTTTTGGAGAAGGAAGGGGGTCAACGGTGTCCTTTGAAAAACAAGGGGAAGGAGGCTAAACTGTTGAGAGGGAAGAAGCAGGAAGGATGGGATTATGTGGATTTTGCTATTATTTTGAAGTTTGTCCTCTTTGAGCTTCATCATACTTATACTCGTGTTTGTGGTGTTATTTTCAAACAGGAGGTTGGGATTCCAATGGGGAAACCTTCGAGCCCAGCTTGTGTAACCGTTTGAACACGTGAACGTGCGTTCACGTTCAAATGTGCGTTTGAACGCGGATTTAAATTCGCATTCAAAATTGAACAGCGTTCAATTATTTTTTTATTTTTTTATTTGTTTTTTAAAATAATTTCAATGCCTAAAAATAACTTTGTTTTTCTGATTTTTTTTCTATAAGTTCTGTATGATGTAAAGTACATGCCTCTCAATTTTGAAGTCATTTTGCTGAGGAAAAAATAAATGAAAAATCGCCAAAGATGGCGGTGTCAAATCGTGTTCGCTCACTAATTTCAATTCTTTTTTTACTTTTTTCTGTTTTATGTTTTCTATTTTGTTTTCCAATTTCGTAACGAATTTAGATGTAATGCTCAGGCAAATGTTGTTTATTTTATTTTTCTTAAATAACTTTTTTTTTTTTTTTGAATTTTTTGAGGTTTTTTTTTTTTTTTTTTTTTTTTTTTTTYTTTCCCCGCGCAGGATTGAACTCTGCGTTCGGTCCCGTTCATTGAACGCGCGTTGTCGGTGCGAATACCCTTACAAGGGTATCCGCCCTGGTCTTTGCAAATGACGGAAAAACAGTTTGGTTTAAAGCTTAAGTATGCCATGCTAGGCACGACCGCGTCTGTAATTTATGTTGACTAGGTGGTTGACCAGAGTAAAGAGTACGTGGGCGCGCAAGTTTGAGGCGCGCGTGACTTTCCCTTCTTTTGGTTACACTCGCAGACGTGGCGTGGATTTTTGTCAGCATATGTCATTTTTGTTTTGATTGAACTGGTTAGCCTATGAGTACCTTGTTCATTGGTTCCTCGTGGTACGATGGACGGTTTGGTGGGCCGGTGTGGACTTACGTGGAAATCCAGATGGTGGGACCTGATGGATTTGGCTAAGGACGGGTAGCCGCGGCGAGGCCGGTAAGCCGACGTGAGTTTTTGGGTAGTCCCTTGTGCAAGTATGGGCCGAGAAAGTGGTATAGGGCGTTTCCTTGGCCCCAAGGGCCGTGCGCTACCTCTCTATAAGGCGTGTCAGGCCTGCTAGTACCAGGCATGGGCTTAGCCCTATAGGTTATAGCACCGGACTGGTACGCAGCAGATGCAGGGATCGAGGCCAACGGCGGGCGACAAGGGAGCGGAGGAGTGTGGCGGAAAGGCTTGAAGGGTTGATGGGCCGGTAGGACTATCCCCCTCGCCTTTCGCTACCACGGGGGCCGCAGCTTTCGCCTGGTTACCGCGCGCTTTGCCGTTTTTATATGTCCATATATATATATATTATTTATTTCGAAGTTTTTATACTATTATTATCTGTCTCACGCCCATAGGTGGGCGCAAGAACCGCGCAGGGGCGGGGTTTAGGCAGGAGGCGCGGTCTTTGGTGCTGCAGCGAGGAGCTACCCCGGCCCGGTCCTTCGGGACATCCATCAAAACTGGAACGACACAGAGAGGATTAGCCGGGTGTTCAGGTGGGAGGCGCGCCGGGGCAAGATTTCCGCGGACAACGGTCAAGCGGGGAGTGCAATAGTCCACAGTCAAGCGGAGCGAAACGCTGGTGAGAGGGGGAGTGACGGGGTGCGGAAGCAGATACGAGTCGGATGAATCTGGCACGGTTCCCCGACCGGGTACGTTCACAGGGAGTGCGGAGCCACAAAGGGGTCGGGCGCAGGCAGGGTATCAACGAGGTAGCGGGCAGCGAGGTAGCGGGCGCTGCACAGTTGGCTGCGGTCGAAAAGTGACACTAACCAGAAGCAATAGCACAGCGGGGGAGTGTCGGGCAACGCAGACCGAGAAACGGAGGGACACAGGCAGAAAGGCAGGGCCTGGGTGAAAGGCAGTAGTGTAGCGGGCAACGGGTCAGCAGGAAACAAATTCAGACTAATGTAGTAAATACGGGCCGCCCGGCGGCTTACAGCTGTACTACAGGAAGGGCTGATCCGCTGCCCGGGCGTTGAACTGGCGGAGCTACCAAAGGCAAGCAGGAAAAGATAGCGTGCAGCGCAAGGCTGGCGAAGCAAATGGGGAATAAACCTGGCGCGAATCCGCACCGGGTGCATTCAAAGTGGGAAAAGAAGAAAGCGGGGGGGCTGTGTGAAGGCACGCAACGCGCAATCGTTCGTCGAAACCTGGGTTTAGAGGCGAAAGACTAGTCGAGCCGTCTAGTGGTTGGCTCTCCCCGAAGTGTTCCTCAATTAAGGCGGAGGTCGCTGAGCCCATGCGGGTGTAGGACCGTGCGCTGTGATGAGTGGACTAGTAGAGAGTTGTACTACGAAGGATCGAGGCGGCTACAAGAGGGAGGAGCGAACCCGGAGGGATTTCTCCGCCAGGGTACTTGCGCGGAGCAGCGGGGCGCAATAGTAGAGGGAAGGGGAGGCCGAACCTGGACGGGAAAACGGTCTTGGTACATGTGCATCGAAAGGGGCGAGCTATGGCAGTGCTGGTTGGAGAGGGAGCAAGAAAGGATATCTCCCTCGATCCTTGACCAAACGGAGGGAGGGAAGAAGCGTTTTGGAGGTTTTGGGATGGGCGAATCAGGGTCCGAAGTTAGTTTTGGTAGAAAGTGAGTATAAAGAGAGGTTAGTAAGAAACGAGGTGTGCCGAGCCATGGCGGGAGTAGGAGATAGGAGCGGGAATGGGGCGTAGCTCATCCATTAAGGAACGGATTCGAGAAGGGAAGGAAGCGATCCCGGGGTTTTGACCCCGGGCGAATCGAATTGGATGGCCGGATGGGGACGAAAGGGAGTAAAGGAAGAGTGGTAGAGAAAGGGGTGTGCGCCAGGATATGGCGAAGAGGGGGGAGAAGCGAGGCGGAAGAATGGTGTTATCACTCGATTCTTGATAGAAGCGAGTGGGAAAAGATTCGAGATAAAGAAATTGGGGTACGGCGAAGTTAATAGTGGAGATAGATTGAGAAGAAAGTTAGTAGACTAGAAGTTAGACAAGCGAGTGAACCTAGACTGAAGGGCATGCCATGTGCATGCAGTAAGGAAAAGAGCCAGAGGGTCGAAGGAAAACGAGAGAGCTGTGGCGAATTGGGCATTACGAAGCGGGGGCTGCCAGGTTTGGATGTATGTGTTGCCCATAAGTGACAACGGGAAGTTTCGTTTGCGAAGTTGCATGCCTGAACAGTCATCGGTGGGGAACGGGTGTGGGTCAGTCGAGATACTTACCTCGAGCGTGTCGCGGACCATGCCCGAATCGGCTGTCTGAGAAACGGGGGCGGATAACTGAGATAGGCGGTTGGGTCTGGGTCGTGGCGGTGACTCTCATCTTCGACGTTTAAGCTTCACGTAAACTGAAACTGACATTGGTCCCGAACAAATATGGATGAACGGAGAAGACTACGGGGAGGAAAGAAAGTACCGTCGCATGCTGTAAGGAAGCTGTTGTCGCATACTGCGAGAAAATTGCTGAAAAACATACTATGGGAGAACTGTTGAGGTGACTGTGTGTGGATGACTGCATGCTGCGGCAGTCTGCTATGGACCACCGCTGTGTATCGATGCCTGCGACCGCGGACTGTGACTATTAGAGACTGTTGTCATTTCTACTGACCGCCACAGTGTACAACTGCTGCTATCGTTGGCCAATTATAGACTACACTACAGTTTGCGTCGGGGCAGATGCTGCGTCCATGGGGTAGAGGTGGACTGTTGGCTATTGCACGCTGCTGCATGCTGTAGTCAACTGATTCAGGCGGTTGCGTGGCCGCGATGGAACTGGGCTAAGGTGAGAGACCGAGGTCTGAAGGGATGATCAGATTGGACGTAAAAGAAAGGTTATTACTACGACTTTGAGGAGCCGTCAGGGGGATTGTGATCAGCAGTTCGGACTTGGATTTAATCAAGTTGTCGGTTGGCTGCCATTGCGGGGCCCTCAGGAGTTGAAGATTGCAAGGCCCTCTCTAGTGAGGTTGAGAGCACCCCTCTGGTATCTAAGAGTCTCAAACCTTCTTCTTCTACCCTTCTAACTCTCAGTCTAGTCTTGTGGTTACGAGAGGAAGGCGTCAGGCGGGATTGCAACCCGTAAGTCCGCGTCATGGCTCTGTGGGGAGCTTACCCATCGATTGCGGGAGCTCTGCCTGAACTCAGGAGGAGTTCTGGAGGCAGGGAACCATCAGGTAAACTCACGTCATCTGTATTACCCTACTACCACCCATGTTTGTTTATCCCCCTGCAATATGACTGTTGTATGCATGCGGTTGTCCTTATGGTTTTTCTTTCTCTTCAGGACCAAATCAGATTGAATGGAAGGAATGTGTGAAAGTAAAGTTTAAGTTTCTCTTTTGTTTTGACTGAAAGCATACTAAGGTATGAATTGGGGGAAGGCGGGAGGAAGGCAGTTTTGCATGCGTTTGGAAGGGATTACCAAAGCCTGAGCATTGTTTTTACTGTGAATGGCTCAGGGCTATGTTTATTTGGCTGTTTTCTGAAGGACCAGACATCGTTTCTACTGTGAATGGCCTGGTTGCTATGTTTATCTAGTTGTTTTCTGGAAGACTAGGCATTTTTTCTAATGTGAATGACCTGTTTACTCTAATTAACTCTGGGGGTTTGCCTGATTGAAAGAGTTTAATATCTTGTTTTATTCTGAGGGAGGGGTCTAAGGCTAAGCATTGTTTCTACTGTGAATGGTTTAACCTGAAAACCAAGCACGTGAACTAAACATAGTATAAATGAAAGTACTTTATATATATTTGCATGTGAACTAACAGCTGGACATAGTTTCGATTGTGAATACTCCAGCGCTAAGTCATATCGTTAAGAAGTAAAAGGAAAAAATATAAAGTATAAATGGAAGTAACCAAGGCAAACTTAGTATTTTTTCTTCTGTGAATGGTTCAGTCCCCTTCCCATATTTGTCTTTTTTTTTTAAAGACAAAGTCAAAAAAAATATTAAATTTTGGTTATTAAACAGTTCAGGGCGGCAAGGCATTGTTTCTGATGTGAATGGCCTAGTGATATGCCCAAAAGAAGAGAGAAGTAGTTGTGCAACCTGTTTGTGTATACCTTAAAAGACAAGTTGGGCATTGTTTCTACTGTGAATGGTCCAACTCTATGTCTTATGTAAGATGGGTTTAATGATTTAAGAACTTTAAAAGATTCATAAACTATCTATATGGAATAAACTTGGGGCTGGTGAGAGTACTTACCTTTGTGGTTTGACTTGCATGTGACTGAGTAAGGCCACTACTTAGTGTGAGTTTCAGGTTGATGGGTAGTTGCTTTCGTTGCTCGCCATGTGCTAGAACTATAGGAGTTAGTGTCAATTCCTGCATTTTCTGTAGTAACTTTTTTTTACTTAGATCAATTATTGCATTTTCGGAGATTTTTTCTTACATTTGACTTTGTATAAATCTTGGCAAGCTACTTTCTCTACGGGAAGCGCTGCCGAAATTTCTACAAATCGAAGGAGTTAGTTGAATTTTAACTTGTCCAAAGTTGAACTTTGTTTTTTCTCTTATCTGACTTAGTTAAAATCTGGGAAGTCTCATTTTCTAAAGGGAGTGCGGCCCAAATTTTTGCTAATTCAGGGAATTAGACAAAATTGAAGTTTGGGAAGTCAAAGTTACTTTCAAATTCTGGACCTAGCCTTGTATAAATTTTGGAATAACACTTTTCTAGAGGGAGTGCTGCCGAAATTTCTGCAAAGCAAATGAGTTAGTTAAATCTTGTCTAAATTGAACTCACGTTGTTTTCTAAGTTCATATCTGACTTAGTATAAATCTGGGAAGTCTCCTTTTCTAAAGGGAATGCTGCCCAAATTTCTAACAATTCAGGGAGTTAGACAAACTTTGACTTTCCAAAGTTAGAGATTATTTCGACTTTTATATATGGACTTATATAAATTCTGGAAAGACATTTTTCCTACGGGAAGCGCTGCCGAAATTTTCTTAGTTTAAAAAAGATCGATTATGTTTTGACAGGTGGAGGTTATATAAGCCCGCTTTGACTAAAGGAGGATTTTTACCATATTGTTTAGAGGTTGGCTTAGACGTAGTTAACTATGAAGATTTTAGTAAGATCACAATATGGAGATTGTTCTCTATAAACTTATAGGTTTAGCCTGGGACATTGACTTGTCATGTGTTACAGGTCCTCTTGATCCATTGATTCAAGTTCAGGACCAGATTCAGTTTGATCCCTTGAGGGTCATCATCTCTTATCACTGATAACAGGTCAGTTGCCGATTCGTCGGTTTACGACTCAGTTCCAACTCACCCTTCACACTCAACCTAAAAAGCTTTAGCCCTGGTAAATTTTATTATTTTATTATAGTTTCACCCGGACTTTTATTGAATGGTCATTTAACGAAGATACTGAGTATTTAATTAAGGTTGGTTGGATGGGAGCTTTGGGGCTTGCATGGCTAAAGCGAGGGGAATGAGTGTCGAAGATGGTTGGGGTTGACTCCGTATAGTGTGTGGACTTCTGGCTGAAGCTTTGATGTGATTGCATGTATGGTTGTGGTTCGGCTTCTGGATGTGATTGTCTGCGATTACATACATATATGGTTGAGAGGAGCCCCACTGTGACTGTGAGAAGTGATCGTCCTATATAATTAACCCTTATATACTTATAAGCGCCGTGAGTATTTGAGAGACCTACTGTAATTGAGCATAAGGGTTAACCAAAGTGTGTCTTGAGAGAAAAGGGGGGGGGTTCCCTTCTTACCCTTGCTTTTTTTAGAGTTGTATGGTTGGACGTTGTAGTCCGTGGCAGCCGTCAAAGTCAAACCCTTTGATGTTCGACCACCACGACTGTTCAAAGTTGTCAACTCAACCCCTCTACACAGGGTGCAGAAGAGGGTGTGGTCTTCAACCGCGCATGGCGGTTGTCGAGCGTCAAGAGATTAACCCTCAAGGTGCGTGTCAGCCGACACTTGAGTGTCGAATGTGGCCCTCGAGATTAACGAGGACCGCATAAGTATGGGTACCACATAATACGCCATCATTGCGACTGCTTGCGTACGATTGCATTGCAAATCGATATAAGTCAGCTCTGGATCCACGCGGTTTTATACAAAGTCTCGCGCGCGACGCATATTCGATTTCCGAATCAGAGAGTTATGGGACGGCTACCGAGGGGCTAGGAACGTTGTCGCGTTGTTTGCGTTGTGTTGTTTCGTGTGTGTGTGGGTGTGTTGTTGTCTTATGGTGATTAGAGAGGTGTGCGTGTGGTGTATGGGATGCGTTCTAGTCGACCGACGTTGAATCGCGCTTGGGACTTCAGCCCCCCAAGCTGTCGGTTCGCGTGCGGGCCAAGTAGAGGCGTATTACCGCGCGTACCCCCTATGCTACAGCGAACTAAAAACGCCCTCCGCTGGTCCACCTCTGCGATTGCAACTGATTAACTTTCGTACTGTGGACTGGTAGCTCGGTGGGGATACGCCCACTGAAGGGAGGTGACACCTCCCGTAAGGTGTAGGTAAGTAGTGCCTCGCGTAGGCCCTATCCTGTCGTAGGGGCTCGCGAGAGGTATGGCTGGCACACTCGGCCGGAGCGGCTTAAGGAAGCTCCACATGTATTATCTGCGACGAAGGACATGAACCAACTCCTGCGTAACGCGGCCGGAAAGGTCTCACGCTGCCCTGGTGCGGTGTCGGACCTATGCGCTCGACAGGTGGCGTCGTTGCCGGGGATAACGGAAAGCCTACCGTTGTCCCTGGTGGAACGACATCCGGGTATGAGAAGTGAATGGAAAAATGCATAAAGAAAACGACGAGAAGGTAAGGAAAAATAATGGGTGATTGAGTATGAGTAAGGAAGTTTACCTACGTGAGCTAGAAGAAGTTATGAGGAATGACCGTGCTAGCATCGGATAAAAGAACGTAGCAAGAGTTAGGTAGAAAGGATGAAAATAGACCGGTCAAGGTGTAATGCTGAATAAGGGGATGTGCTTGTTTTTTTTTCTCTTGTCAGGAGGCTTGAAGAGTAAGGTCTGGGAAGATGTCGCAGGGCGGTGACGCATCGGGTGGTCCTAAGAAGGGCCTGACGCTCGATGACCTCATTGCGGCCATTGACCAGCATGAAAGGGACCCGAGCAATATCCCTCAAGTCGATACCTCATTTTTGTGGGGAGAGAGTCTCTGAATGGCTGGAGCGGGTGGAACAAGCTTTGGTCGGGCGGTCGGACGTTGTAAAGTTTCACCACATTCTTCAGTATATCCTTCACAGCTACCACTAAGAAGTGAAGAAAGTCATACATGCGGCCCAAGGTAACTGGGAAAGGTTCAAGGAGGGAATGCAGAGGAAATACCGCCTGGGAGATGGACTGTTGACCACTGCGGACCTTGAGGCAATGAACAAAGAGAATTTTACGACGATAAGGGGTTTTTGTTCAGGAATTCAAGAAGAGGGCACGGAAGGTCCATGGGATTTCAGAGGAGGCGCAATGCGCCATTTTTCTAGGGTTACTCACAGCATCAGAGGCCGTCGAACTAACAAGACATGGAGGAGGTAGCACCAAGCTCACCTGGGCCACCATTGACAGAGGGGTGGAAGTTCGGTGTTTGGACCAGGTGGAGCAACGTTAGGTACGCCTGCAAAGGCAGAAGAGAAAGGAAAGAGATGCGACCGCTTCCGGGACCCCGGGAGTAAAAAGGATTGTTACAGACGTCCTGGCGCAGCTGGGGTATGCGACAAAGCCGGTGGTGCAGAGAAGGGTAGTGACGGCTGTCCAGGTGAAAGGAAAGGAGCCGGTGATAGAGGAGGTTGATCAGGAGGAGCTCTGGGAAGAGGAAGAGCCGGTGCCGCAGCACCGTACGAAGGCCCAGCGCAAAGTGCGTAACTTGGCGCAGGGCGGGCAGGGATCAGGAAAAGCGCAGGCGCCCCAGGCCTTGACAGCAACCCCTTTGAATGTGGCGGCTACATCATCTAGTACGGGCCCCTCGCAAGGAGGGGCACCCTCCTACGGACAGTGGCCCTGACCGGTGATCAATGCGATTGTGCCATGGGGTAGCCCGCCACCAGTAGCCGGACCGCAAACGAGTATGTCGCCACTCATCTACCCCGCGGCCCAGACCCAGCCTGTGGCTCCGTCGCCGTCACCCGCTCCCAGTTCACAAGGAAGCGTGGCTGGAAGCGGGAACCAGGGACAGGGCAATCAAGGCAACGGAGGGAGGGGTGGAGGAAGGGGGCGAGGCAAGAATGGTGGCGGAAGAGGAGGGCAATGGAATGGTCAAGGCCGAGGAAACCAAAGTCAGGGGTACCAAGGCCAGGGGAATCAAGGCTAGGGGTACCAAGGCCAGGGGTATCAAGGCCAGGGGGATTAGGGAAGTCAGGGGTATGGGAGACCCCGTTTTGACTGGAGGATGGCCATCTGCCAACATTTTGACCTGCAAGTTCACACTATAAGGTTCTGTAATATAAGACGGGAAGACGAAAGGGGCGGGCTAATTTCCTCCGCTATGGATGGGAACATTTACGATCAGTTTAGGAAGGCCATTGACAAAAGGCTTGGAGGAGTGAGAGCGGAAGCCCAACGAAGGGCGGCAGCCGGGCCGCCATCCCCTGCCATGTTCAGGCTATGGCAGGAGAAGAAAGGACCGTCGGTAGGGATAGAGGAATTCAGGTTATGGTTGGAAAAGGAAGAACCACCGATTGGAGTAGAGGAAGTGGGGAACAATGAGGAAGTGACTCAAGGGCTACGAGGAGGAAGTGAGAGGGAAGAACCCATAATCATAGAGTCAGATGACAAGAATAAGGAGGAAAGGATGAAACCTTCGTCCGTCTTGTTGGGGAAAATGGAGGACCTGATGGATAAGATGGGGAGATACCAACAGAAGTTGGTGGGCCTCTGTGAGGAAGTGAGGAAATGGAAGTCTAGCCTCCCTAAGGTGTTCCTCTACGACTTTGGTCCGGAGTCAGCGTCTGGGCGACCCGGAGTAAATGTGGTGGGGTCGTGCCCACAATCGGGAATGCTGGGGAGACCCCTCACTCCGCAGGCCCGGCTGGCGCAGGCAGCACAAACAAGAAGTCAAGCCAAAGCCAGCGCCAGCGAAGAACCTCCAAGGAGGGACCCGGAGCCAGGAAAAAGAAAAGAGGCCGTGAAAGTGGAGGATGATGATGATAAAGAGAAAGAAGACGAGAGGTTGCGCCGGGAAGAGGATCAGAGAGCGGAGCAGCGGGCAAGGAGATAAGGGACCAGGGAAGAGGTCGAGCCGGTCACGCGTGACGGACCGCCCAAAAAGAAAAAGTACGTTGTTCGGTTGGAAGAGGAGTTTGATGTAGAGAGGGGGATCGACAGGCTGCTAGAAGGGCATAATGATCTCATGACCCTGAAGCAGATCCTAGCGTCAGCTCCGCGGCTCCGCGATGAATTGAAAGGGAGGCTGTCACGGCGCCTGGTGCCCAATGTCCATCTGGGCATGATCCTGCCCAAGGAGGCAGAGTGGGCAGAATCAGGCACGAAGATGAATTGGAAGTGTGTGGCCTTCGGCACGGTGAATTTGGTGGTAAAGGGCTCCAAGTGTGCGGCAATGGTGGACACAAGGGCCGAAATGAACATTATTCGTGAGGCGGACGCAATCAAATTCGGGCTGGATATAGACCGCTCTGACTGCGGTATTCTGCATGGAGCCAGTTGTAAGGTCGTGTTTAGCGGGACAGCCTCGAATGTGCTCATCGAGGTAGGAAAGGTGAAGGCCAGGGCATGCTTCTTCATAATGCCGGACGTGGATCATGAAATCCTCCTGGGGAGATCGTTCCTAAGTAGGACAGAGACCCTGATGTTCAACAAGCATGACGGGACTCTAATCCTTCTCCTATGTGACCCTGCCTGCGGGAATTACGAAATAATTACCTGCAGAAACACAGGGCGAAGAAGCATAAGGAACCGGCCCAATCCAGGATCGTTCACAATCGAAGAATTGGAAGGTGAACGCAGGAGGCTCCGGGCAGAGCCAGAAGCGGGAGAGAGGGTGGAGGCATTTTCCCTCAACCTGTCAGACATCGGGAAGGCCATGGACTTGGTGGCCATACATGAAATGGCAGATCCGGATGCCATCCAGACCTTGAGAGAGCAAGTTCTAGAATGCCCCGAGGCAGGAAGATTGGAGCTGGTATATCGCCTTCCGGGCGGCGGGAGGAGCCCCACATCAGCGCAGGCGCAATCTGTGAGTCAGCCTTTTTTAGGGGACGGCTCAAGCAGGGTTCCTAAAGGCCGTACAAGACGGTAGACAAGAAGTGCCGCCCGGTTCCCGTCCTTGTTACAGAGGACGAGGAAGCATATTACGAGAGGGAACGAGGGTTGATACGGCGAATGAGGGAGAGTGCTCTAGCAGGGCCATATCGTATCAACGAAGGAAATGAGGGGAAGTTGATTATAGGGGAGCCCGACTTCCTGCTATCTCATGAACGAACGTTGATGGAAAAGTTGATGAAGAGGAGGCACCGCGCCTATGCGTTTAGTGACGAGGAGCGTGGCAGGCTGGATGTGGACAAGATACCTATGATCCGCATCCACACCATGCCACACGAGCCTTTGAACATGAGAGGGGGACGGTATTTTAATCCTGACGAGGAAAAGAAGGCGATGGATTACCTCGACGGCAATATACGTACGCACGTCGCCGACTATTCGAGTGGACCGTATGCGTCCCCGTGGTTCTGCTTCATCAAGCCTAACGGGACACTACGGTGGGTGCAAGAGTTGCAGAGGCTGAATACGGTGACCGTGCGGGATGCTGGAGGGTTGCCCAATGCAGACGCGTTGTCAGAATCCTGTGCTGGAAGGCCTATAATTTTGCTTATAGACCTTTACTCAGGATATGATCAGTTTCCGGTCTACCTGCCGGACAGACCGGTGACGGCTATGCACACGCCGCGAGGACTAATCCACATGAACGTGGTCCCACAAGGGTGGACCAACGCGGTAGCAATGGTCCAACGGGCCATGATTCGGGCTATGCAGTCAGTCAGCCCCCATATCACAAAGCCATACATCGGCGATTTGGCGGTGAAGGGGCCGGCAGTGAAGGAGAGCGACGAAATCTCGCCAGGGGTAAAGCTCTTTGTTTGGAAGCACATCCAGGACCTCGAAAAGGTCTTGAGCCTGCTCGAGGAGCATAACCTCACGGCGAGCAGGGCCAAATCCAGACACTGCATGAGGGAAGCGACTATCTTGGGGTTCGTCTGCAGCGAGAAGAGCCGAAGGACGGATGTGAAGAAGACGGACAAGATTACTTAGTGGCCGGTTTCGTTTCACTCAATTACTGATGTCAGGAGCTTCCTTGGTACGTGTGAATTTTGGAGGGCCTTCGTCAAAAACTTTGCCGCTAAGGCTGAACACCTGAGGAAGTTAGTCTGTCAGGATCAGGAATGGGTTTGGGGTGAAGAGCAAGAAGAGGTGGTGGCCAGAATGAAGGAGGAATTTCGAGAAGGAGGGTTGGTGTTAGGAGCGTCAGATTATGATGCCACGGAGACACGACCCTTCATTATCGAAACGGATGCGGGGCCAACTGCCCTAGGAGGAGTTATAATTCAGGCAGACATAGAGGGAAAGGAAAGACCCTTGAGATTTGAGAGTCGAACTCTTTGTACCACCGAGAGAAACTATTCTCAGTTCAAGAGGGAGACCCTTGCCGTCCTCTACTGTCTGCGAATCTTCCGGAACAACATCTTCGGCAAGAGGTTTATTCTGAGAGTGGATCCAATCGCCCTGGCCTACTCTCTAAGGAATTACGTTCCATCGGATCCGACGGTTGCCAGATGGCTGACGTACATCTGGATGTTCAATTTCGAATTAGAACAGATTCCTGGCAGTAAGAACCGGGCGAACGGGCTGAGTCGGATCAACTGGGATAAACAGGAAGGGGAGGCGGTGGAGAATACGCCCCCAGTTGATGGATTTCTGGACCAGGAAGATGATGTCCGTCTTCATATCAACAAGTGGTCCCCGTGAGTACCTAGCTGTGTTGGCTATCCTATCTGGCAAGCGCCGAGTGGATATGAAAGGAGGGCCGAGCTAGTCCTCAAACCCTTTGAAGAAGAGGACCCCTGGGGTGGTAAGGATGTTCAGTGGATGATGGAGTTGGCGCTGACCAGTTCGCATAGTCTGGTGGAGGACATGAGGACGATCGAGGAGGGACCAGTCCGAGCAGAACGGCATGAGGACCTGATGGGAGGATTGTATCTCCTCGTCAACACGTTATTGCAGGAAAGCCTCGACCAGTCAAGCTCGTTGAACCCGGCAGGGAATGTGGACGAAGTGCCCGAGAGCCAGGACGACGAGTTCGAGGAGGGGGAGATTAAGGAAACTTTTCGTGCAGAGGAGTATGATGGGATCTGCCTAGAGTTGGGGCTTCTCTTGTCTTGCGAAATGCGACTAAGGGATACGAGCAATAGAGCTCAGAGGATGCTATAGCGCTACTTGGTGCGTGACGGCCATCTTTTCGTGAGAAGAGAAGTGGGGAATCCCAGGAGAGTCGTCTGCGGTAGGAATCGTCGGATCAACGTCATAGCAGCGCTTCACGATGGCATTGCAGGAGGGCATCGAGGGGTACAAGCCACGTTTGCCAAGATAAGTGAGCTGTACTACTGGGATGGGATGATGGACATGGTCGGGAAATTCTGCCGATCTTGCGTACCTTGCCAGGAGAGATCCCGTTTAAGGCAAGGAGAGTCGCTGCATCCAAGGCTAGAGCGAGAGGTGGGGGCTGTAGTGCATCTCGATCTACCTTTTATGCCACTTGGGGATAAGGGCTATAACTATATCTTCGATGCGCGCGATAACCTGTCTGGATTCGTAGACGGGCATGCTATTCACATAAAGACCGGGTCAGTCTTGGTGAGCTGCATCGAGGAGTACTATCTGCGCTATCCTTTCGTCAGGGAATTCGTAATGGACAGGGGATCTTAATTTACCTGCCAGGAGGTGCAAGAATTGTTATCAAGGTATGGTGTAGCAGCCAACTACACCACGGCTGCGCACCCCCAGGCAAATGCTCATGTGGAAAGAGAACATAGTACCATTACGAGCCTCCTGGCTAAGTGGACCGAAGGCAGGCCTAATCAATGGTCAAGGTACCTAAGGGCGACGTTCTTTGTCGAGAACATTACAGTAAAAAGATCCACCAAGTATGCGCCGGCTATACTGTGGTATGGAAGGCACGCCACCTTCCCTATTGAGAGCTTCCTTAAGATATGGAGGCGCCAGGATCTGGAAGTTAACTTGTCATTTGAAGGATTGCTCGACATTCGGGCGCGACAGATAGGGGCGATAGAAAAAAGGATCCAGGAGGCGTCTGATCAGGTGGCGAGAAGCCATATGGATGATAAGGCTCGATGGGATCAGTTTGCGCGGGTGAGGAAAGTACCTTTGGCAATTGGGGATGTCGTGCTCCTCTACGATTCATCCTTGGAGAAGCAATGGTCCAGGAAACTCGATAAGAGGTGGTTAGGTCCCTACCGGATCGTACGGGTTGGAGACTTCTGAGCGTACCAGATTGAGGAGCTAAATGAGACTGAGTGGAAGGATTGGGTATCTGGAACGCGATTGAAGAAATTTGTGGCAAGAGAAGAGGTAAAAGAGATAATCTGACTGCCTTTAGAATAAAAGTAATAGGATGTGTAGGTCAGGTAGGATGCATGCTGCATGAGTGTGGTCTGGTCTAAGCTTGCTTTGATTATCACCTGTTTGCTTACCCAATGTGTGCCTCTTGTCTCCTTCGCTTGTTGTGCAGGTCTGACTTTACGAAGATAGTCATGCCAAGAGGAGGGAAGGGGACACGGCCGCCTCGGAGGCCATTGGGCGCATCAGGAGGGTATGAGCGGCATGGGTCTCGCCATCGAGAGAGTACTCCGGTATACGATGATGGGGACATCGAGCTATTCCTAGACAGTTTTTGGGAGCATGCAAGGCGTATGGGCTGGACCGTGACCCAGGCGATTGAGAGATTGAGGGGAGTCGGCAGATTCGAGGAGCCCGTCGCGCGGATCCGTAGGGAGGCGACGACGAGGTCAGAGGTGGAGTTGAGGATGCAGGAGCTGCGACCCTCGCCTATGGGACCAGATGGCAAGCCGATCCGCCTAGAGATCGGAAATGCAGCAGACTTTATTCCCGCTTTCGAGTGGTTCATGCAAGGGCAGGGTACACCGAGAGATGAGTGGGCGAGGACGTTACTCCTCTCGACGAGAAAGGCGGAGAGACCACTGGCTAGGCAGGTCAGAGACATGGCTCAGGATTGGGAGAGCTGTAGGGCACATCTGAGAGAGGGCTCTCGACGGCTTGAGCCCCCTCAGCCCAGAGTCGAGAGGCGTCAGAGGAGTCAGAGGCAGAGGGACCCTGAGACCAGGGAGGCAAGACCATGACGAGGAGGACGGAAGGCCCTAGCTAGGAGAGAGGAGGAACCAGAGTCGGAACCAGAGGCTGAGGAATGAGGGGCGTACCCTGAGTGTGGGTTGGAACCCGTGGAGTTCCATTGGTTTACCGAGGGTGGATTGAGGAGGTCGCCGGCACACACACAGGAGGAGCCGCCAGCGTCGGAGGGGCCTTTGAGGGAGTTGGAGGCGCATCTGGATATCTCTCGGTAGAGAGCGTTGCCTCGGGGCGAGAAGCATGGAGAGCAGGCGGAGGAGGTGCCACGAGAGGAGGTGCCACAGGCGGAGGTGCCACGAGAGGAGGTGCCACGAGAGGAGGTGCCACGAGAGGAGGTGCCACAAGCGGAGATACCACAAGAGAGGATGCCACGGGAGGAGGTCCAGGATGATCAGCGAGAGAGAGGGCTGGGCGATGAGGGGAGACGTGCAGGGAAGGAAGTGATAGAGGTTGGAGAGGACACGCCCCCTCAGACGCCAGCGGTAGGTTTGAGACTCGGGGGTGCACCCGGGAGCGCTTGCCAGACAACAGAGGGATTGCAGAGAGAGGAGGCCCCGTTGCCTTCATTAGGGAAGGCTCCTCCGCCAGAAGAGAGGGAAGAAAGGAGGAGAGAAAGGGCAACTGTAAGAAGAGAAGCCTTGACCCTGATTGATAGGCATCTAGCAGCTCATGCTCTGGAGCACCCAGACCTGGAGGAGCCAGCACCTGCAGAGCCCCGCCAGGAGTCGTGCCAACCAGAGCAGGAGATGGAGGCAGAGATCCCAAAGAGGGTCCACCTCCGCATGAGGGAAGGAGCGCCAGCTGGAGAGACAGCTGAAGAAAAGAGGGCGAGAAGAACCAGGAGGATAGACGAGATATGGCAAGAGAGGCAGAGGTTGGAGGAAGCGGGGGCACTCCCGGAGCAGCAGCAGGAGAGGCAGAGATTGGAAACAGCACGGGCACTCCCGGGTCAGCCACCCAGCGAGCCAGCTAAGGCCCCGGAAATCCCAGAGATGTGGAGGGGCTTCTGGGAGCAAAGAGGAGAGGAGTTTCCCTCGCCAATCAGAGTCGGGTTTGGAATAGCGAGAAAGGCGGAAGAGAGGCTGGATCGCAAACTCAAGTTCCTGGCCAAGACAACTTTTGATCGGCGCTTGTTATTGGAGAGCGATCTGGCAGGGAAGAAGACGAAGGAAGAAGGTCATGGAGTACGCCTGGAGGCTATGGAGGTGGAAATCCAGGAACTCAAGGCACTCGTGGCTATTCAGGCAACTATCATCAAGAGCCTGAGGCAGCAGCAAACCCAGGGAAAGGTGGACAAGCCAGAGAGCAGCCGGCAGGGAGAGCAGAGGCAGCCAGGACATGGGTTACCAGGACAGTCATCTGCAGCAGAGCCTCGCCTGGAGCCACCTATGGGGAGGGTTATCCTGGAGCCAGAGGAGGCGAGAGCCCAGAGAGAAGCGGAGAGAGGCCTTTGAGTTCAGAGCCCGTACCGAGCTCGCGACGCTGTCTGTACCAGCGGCGGACCCAGTCGTACCTTTGGCAGTTGAGGAGGGGCTACCACCATCTAGCAGTGAGCCGGCTCAGGGTCCAGCAGAGGGATCCATGGGCGTGCTCCTTGAGGCGGTGCATACTATGCAGGAGGAGGCGAGTTTGTTTTCACCCGAGCAGAGGATAGAGGGGCCTCTTGAGAGAGAGAGATGGGGATTGAGGCGGAGGGCGTCCTCGAGGGCAGGCTACAGAGGTTGGGCACGCCTGAGTATGAGCCAGAGGGGATTGAGGAGCAGCCCATGGTGGTGACAGGAGAGATGCTCGAGAGGAGACCTCGGAGGTTGGACACGCCTCAGTACGTCTCAGCAACAGGGGATTCGAGGAGCAGATTGGGATCTTGGGCTACTGGATCTGGGTCTGGGGGACCGGTTCCTGGGATAGAGCAGCAGGAGGTTGTTAGTACCGCAGCTCCTCGATCAGAGTAGCAGGGGGTTGTCAGTACTATGGTAGGATCTCCTTCATCGCCACCTCCTCAACCCAGGAAGAAGAAGTTCAAGAGGAAGATTGGTCAGCTATGCTTCTACTGCAAGAGGGGTATGCATCAGGCTCTGGACTGTCTCGAGTTCCTTGAGAATAAGGCAGAAGGGAAGGTCTCAGAGGTAGGGGGTAAGATGTATGATAGACATGGTAGGATAGTAGAGAAGTCCGCAGATGGACTTAGGGCTCAGTTATATAGGCAGAACCAGGAGCAGTTGAGGAGGTAGGGCCGGTTTGCCTATGTAAGTGGTTGAATATCTTGTGAGGCATCAACTTAGGCTCTGTGTGATACCCTCTTAGACTTAGAGGACCTTTTGATGATTACTACTAGTCTAGATTTGAACTCTTGTGTTCCCACTGAGTTGGGGTCTTAGGATCAGGGTGATCTAGATGAGGCATGTACATATTTAGGTGGCCTACGCCTTAGCCTTTGAGAGACATATCTGACATGTATTTTAGGGATAGTTGTCAGTGTGGGTTTGGTGTGGCTTGAGTTGAGTGAGCTATGATTTGGAGACATTTTCTGTGTGAGACATTTTATTCCCTGAGTGTATATTATGGTGAGGTTTTTTCAGGGACCATTCTTATATATGACGGTCACTTGTCTCTCTCACATGTGTGGTTGTACTCTGATGTATGATGGGTTTGTGTGGATAATGTATGAAAAACATCTCTTTTACCATGTGTATTGTGATTGTGATTATAAGCAGACTGTCTACTCCTCGGTATACTTGTGCGATCTACCCTTAGGAAAAAGATGAGGCAGTGTATAAGGGGAGGCAGTGCAGTTCGTATTTGTGAAAAGGAGATATGAAGATCTCGAATAGTCATAGTGAATGACTTGTTGTTTGAGTTGTGCAAAAGACTTAGGAGTTGGTCTCCTCACATGAATTGTATTATGGTTGGGACACCTCTAAATGAGAAGGTAGTCCATTGTTTGATTGAATAACTCATCTTCAGAGAGGTAAGACGTGTTGAATAAAAGGTCGTGAGAAAGCTCATCCTAGAAAGAGAGGGATGGTTGGGAGACCTATTGAAATAAGACCTGCTCTATATACGAGGTGATTAAAAAGATCGATAATTGGAAGATTGGTTTTGAATATTGATTGATTGGTGGAGGAGTGGTCCACCCTCCCTCCCATCCTCCGACACACGTACACACAAACACACACACACATACACACACACACATACACACGGGTTAAAAAACCACTGTTTTTTTTTTTAGAACTCTTTTATTTTCTCATTGATTGATTAATTGATTGATTGATTGACTGGATTGATTGGTTGGTTGGTTGGTGGGGGTGAGGTCTCCCTATCCCCCACGCCCCGGCTGCACACAGACACAAACACACACACATACGCACACAAACACTGTCACACGGGAAACTGCTGTTTTTTCTTTTTTTTTGTTTTTTTTTTTATTGATTGATTGATTGATTGGTTGATTGATTGATCTCTCAGACACACACACACATGCGCAAACACACACACACACACACACACACACACACACACACACACACACACACACACAAATACGAATATTCGTGCATTTTTTTTTTTCTTTCAATTAATCAATCAATCAATCAATCAATCAATCAATCAATTAGTATGTGTGAATGTCAAAAATTAAAAAAACCATCTTTGATTTTCTTTTCATTATTATTATTTTTTCCTTTTATACTTGCATTTTCTTGTTAAAAAAAAAGAAGAAAAAGCATGTCTACTATGCTTATCCCATCTGCAATTAGAGAATAAATAAATAAAAACATATATATATATAGGGTTGTCGGCGTTCGGGACGGGCCAAACACCCGAACCCTAACGCCCGAACGTTTGGGACCCCCTCTCGACGCGTTTGAACGTTCGGCCGAACGCGGAACCAAAAAACAACAACAAGAACAAAGTTTCAAAAAATTCTGAAAAAAACATATGTCATGCAGAAGAATAAACTAAACAATATTTGCCTCAATAGTACATCCAAATTCCTTACCAAATTTGCAATAAAAATCAAATACGAAAACTAAATAATATTAAGGAAAATAAGAAAAAACTAAAACGAGAATGAAATTATTGCGTGGGCGAGCACGTTTTTGACACCGCCATCTTTGGCGATTTTTCATTTTTTTTGGGCTCTCTCAAATGCCATGAAATTTTATACATATGTATCTTACATAATAGAGAACCTACAAATAAAGTTAGAAAAAATAATAATTATTTTCATGCCCCGAAATAAAGGGAAAACAAAAAGTGAAAAGAGAAAAAAAACAAATTAGTAAGTGGGAAAGCAAGTTTTGACACGACCATCTTTGCCGATTTTTCGTTATTGTTTGGCTCCACAGAATGACTTCCAAATTGAGAGACAGATAGCTTACATGACAGAGAACTCGCAAAAAAACAATCAGAAAAAAATAATTATTTTTAGGTACCAAAATATTTTTTTGCGGGGTCCGAACCCCTTCGAGTTCGGGCCCCGTACGGGGACCCGAACGCCCGAACGTTCGGGGGTCAGCTTAGGGGCCTCCGTACGTTCGGCCTGGCAACCCTGTATTTATATATATATATTATTTCCTTTTATTAAAATATTTATTTTTTTCACAAAGGTTTCAGGGACTACCCTTGACATTCGAAGTGGACAACTTCGGGAAAGTCGGATATCTCTCGCCTGCAGATCTCTTCCTCAGCCTTTTGTCTTTCTCCTGCGTCACTATGGCTAGAGTAAAAGGCGTACGGCTGACAACTTGGTCACAGGCGAACAAGTGCTTCCTCTCTGAGTATACCACGTCGGCCTGCGTAATCCACCTTGCGCTACGAATGCACAAATCAGATCCCTTTCTGCCACTCCCGCTTATCTCGCTGCCTTTCCTATCTGCGCTTTCCACCAAACGTTTCTTCTTCTTTCATTCTCCCGTTTATCTTTATGACATATCTCCTCAATCCCGTACTACCCCCTGCCATTTACTTCCAAATTGCTGCAGTTCTGGTTGCTTCCCGCTCACCTCTAAACCTGTTCACCGACACCTGCTTTCCCGCTCTCGACTTTCCACGTTTTTCTTCGAAAATGGAGTAGCACAGGCCCGCTACGAAAACGGAGTAGCGTTGAGCTCTAAGGATCCGTCTGGTAAGGATGAGCATTAAGGAAACGCGTTCCACGATCCTATTTAAAACTTCAACTAGAGTAAGCTCGCACGCGCAACTTTCCCTGATGATGGCCATATCGGCGTAGTGGCCGAAACTAGTCGGGAATTTTTCGCTGAACTCACTCCTTGGTCCGTTATGCTTTTATTTCAGAAGTGGGACCTCATGTTGTGCCACCTTAGAGTCATTCTCTCCCTCTCTCCCTCTCTCGCTCTCTCTCTCGCTCTCTCTCTTTCTCTCTCTCTCTCTCTCTCTCTCTCTCTCTCTCTCTCTCTCTCTCTCTCGGTGCGCTGGCTAAGTTTGCCAGGCTGTCCGGTGGTCCCTGGGGAGAGAATCTCTCCAGGATGTACCCCGGGCTGAGTAAGTACTTATGTCTAGAAGGGTAAGAAAGAGCGATTTTTATCCTTTCTTCTTTCAGACATTTTTCTCCTTTCTTCTTTTTGACTTTTTTCTATGACCTGTATCTATGTACGAATGGGCCTAGAGGTGGTCTGAACAGAAACGGGTTTTTGATTCATCCCCTGTAATCAGAAAATTTGATGACCAATCCGTTTGAAAAATTCTCGAATAATAAGCAAGCTGGCTCTACGGAAGACACAGTCGAAATGCGGGTCTGGTGCCGGAGACGGTCAGCACCTCCAGAGGTGAGCCCGTATGACGATCCCTGAGTAGGGATCATATTTGCCTTCGACCTTGCTCAGCGACTGAATCTGGAAACATGGATTGGTTCGTTTTGAGGAGCGATTTTTGGGGCTATGCAGAGACTTGCTTATCTCAGTACGAGAGTGAACAGGAGTAGTGTATAGTATTTAGGAGACCATAGGGATATAGCATAGAAAAATAGGAAAGTACAGATCGTATCCCCTAAAGAACAGTACA
>BFEA01000238.1:1913627-1931328 GCA_003427395.1 Chara braunii
GAGAGAGAGAGAGAGAGAGAGAGAGAGAGAGAGAGAGAGAGAGAGAGAGAGAGAGAAGAGCAGGTAAGTCTCCAAACGCGCGGCCGACCTCATGGTACTTCCATCGATCTGATGAGCAAAATCGAATGAATTTACCGCTAGAACATGGTAATATACACTGCCACACAATTTTTTATTTTTTTTTTCTGAAGAACCAATTCCCCCACCCGTAGTCCGCCATGCGTTCATATGGCTGGGTGGGTCACATTCAACACATTCGCGCCACGTGGTGAGCAGCGCGTTTGAACGTGGCCCACGACCGTTTGAACGCGGGCGTTCGAACGCGAACGCGCGTTCAGACGGTCACAGAGATGTTCATCCATTGCATTTTTGCCCATTTTTTAGGTAGGGGGTGATTCTGCGACGTTTCCTCGTTGCTTCCTCGAATCCTTGTTGCTCTCAGCCTCCATGAGATCGGCAAATTAGAAACATGACCTTCAGAGGACGCAGCCAGATCATTGGCTGTCCGATGAACCCATCCTCCAAAACAGGCGACGAATTCCCTTCCTCGTTCAACTTGCCCATTGGCTGACTCGAGAGGAGAATTCAGAGAACGGTTTGCTTTCGTTAATTCACAGAAAACGAGGTTTTAAAACCTGCAAAAATCGGGAAAACCATTGTTTTAATGCGAAAACAGCGTCACACACGTTGTACAGCGCTGCTTGTGGGTCCCGACCCCTGTATGGCCTTAGGAGTTGGGGTAGGGAGGTAGTTAAAGAAAGATATGTCCCACGACTTCGTAGAATGCCAGTTTTAGATAATGTAGGGTGAAAGAAAAATATATGGCTGTCCCCCTACTAGGAGAATGCAGTCTTGGAGCTGCGCAAAATTGTACGCTAACGGTGAAACAGAGACAACGGCGGTGGCAGCGCCCGGTCGCTGGCTGCGGCTGAGTAGAGCGCATCGTCTTAGTATGTGGATGCTGATCCTTCCTACGAGGCACCTACCCTGTCGGGCACCATAGCTGTGTGAAAGCTATGGCGGGCAGTGTTTCTGGCGTAGCCTAGCCCTTTAGTGGGTTAGGGAGTGCCTTCGCGCTCTTATGCCAGGGCACCCTGGCAGCCCTGTACCTGACCTCTATGCCACACCAAACCCAACTGACCGACCTCCATATGTATACTTCTGAATGCCTGATAAGACCACGAGATCAGAGGAGCCGTCCTCCCCTCAAGCCTTGGAGCTTGAAGGGGGGCTCCTTTCTCACCACCCAAATGCACTCTCAGAAAAGTCAGGTTCCTCGGAGGCTCAGAGTGAGCAACTATTCTGAAGGATTTGAAGCGAGTTGGGGTTATGTGGTATGCTGTCTGTACATAGCGATGCGACGTGCTGCCTTCACGATCTATCTCTATCGCTAAGCTTGTCCTGCCAGTTCTTGGGGTTGATGGCCCGAGAAAAGTGTCATAGTCCCGCCTCCCTCTTGAGTGGGGGAGGGAGTGCCTCTGTGCTCAGGGGCTATGATATCCTGGCAGTCTTCAGCAAGCCCTATTCAAACCCTATAACTCACGTGATCAAGGAAAGATGGCACTGCCAGCAGTGCCAGCGGAAGCAGTGGGGGAGCTTACAAGGGCGGTGGGAGTGCTGCTGACATTTCCGAGGGCTTTATAAGTTTTACTTAGCATTCGACCGAGATGGTGGTCATACCCTTCATCTCCAATTTCAATGAACTGACGACATCAAGACGAGATGCCCGCAGAGGAAACCAGCACCAGGACGAGCACTTTTATTGGTAGCAGCTCCGTCGGCAGCAGCGGTGGGAGTTTCGCCGATAATATCAACTTACAATGCATGGCATTGCCTTCGTGTAGGAAGAACCACCTGTAGACTGTAGTAAGCAATTGATATGTACTAAGTGTAACTGTGTTCTAGCACGGTTCGGAAGCCTTTTCAGTTTTGGATTGCAATGTCTGCATGGACAATGTTAACCGTATATTAATTTCGCAAATTTACCTGCGCAAGCCGGTTCAACTTGCAAGTCCGATGCTAGGCTGATGACCACTTATGTAGGCTGGATGCATCCCCTCGTTTGTATTGGTGCTTCGTTTTTCCTTTTGGTCGTATTCCTTCATCAGTGCTATCCTCTCGTCTCCCCCCCCTCCTTATCTAGTACTTTATATTGGTGCTTTGTCCTTCCTTTTGGGCGTATTCCTTGATCAGTGTTATGCTTTCGTCACCCTCTCCATCTAGTGCTAGATCTATCAAGAGCTTGGGTCATGTCCAGGATAATCTGACGTTGGGAACCTGTCGTCCTGTATCCGGTCATTTTTTAGGCTAGACTTGCAACGCACAGCTTCCTTGGGTTTTTGTTAACAAATACTGGCTATTTCCTCCCTTGTAAGGCAGTTGACTTCTTGTGTGTGATGTTTTACTGGTTTTCGCAACTTTTCGCACAGGGAATTTAGGAATTCCAGCTAGTACTTGATTTTGAGGAATTTTTGGGAACTGTTCTTGCCACGCTTGGTCCTGCGAGGCAAGAGGGGAGGGAGGAATGGTTTGAGACGTTTTTACCTGATAGCTTTTTCTGAGGTTAGGTTTTACGGGGAATATACGATCCCTGGTTGATTTGATTTTTGTTGTTATTGAGGGAATTTGTGCATTGCCAAACTGTTTTGGTCATATAGGGTTGTTTGGACTTGTTTTTTTTTTTTTTTTTTTAAAGAAATAGCTTTTTTTTTTTTTGCTTTTTTTTCCTAACAAAAAGGTCATTCTTTTATATGCCGGAAAGCGGGTCCGGCGTCCCTCACATGTAACCGCAGCCATGTAGGGCTGGGAAAAGCACTCCCGGCCAATCCCATCCCTGACCGCAGCCAAAAAACTCTCCAACGCTAACTATTCGCCACAAAGGCCCTTTTCCCCAAATGCAGCCGACAAATTCAATCAAAGGTTTTTCAAACCCTAACCGATTGCCACAACCAAACCCAAAAAAACCCAAGTCATACTACCACAGTTTATTGCTGATATTAGAACATGCCCAAAAAAAAATTCAAATCCTATTAGAGCTCAAAACCAAACTTCCCATGTGTCTCAAAAACCGAATAACAAAAATCAAACCCTCTAATACTCCACCAAATCCCAAAAAGCCCAAATAAACTATTTACACCAACTCTATTTTAGTACAAGAACTACCCCCGGATAATCCACGTCAAAAACAGTCAAGATCAGTCGATTCCATAAGAATTAACAAGCCATTCAACATCCCAACAAAAGAAGAAACAAGCATACCTGCAGTAACCCGTGTTCCGCAGCAGTCTGGGGGCCCGAAACGGCGCCCAGACGACACAGGCCAAACACGGCCTGCGCCAGGTAGTGTGACAACGCACTGCCCCCCCTGGAAAGTCAAGGGTCCAAGTCAACAGTCAGGTCAAAGGAACCGTGCCCAGGCGGGGCCAGGCCCTTGGTCGGATACACTCACTTGTTACGCGCAGGTACCCAGACAGCATCAAGGCCATAGGGAATTTTGTTTCAGGCCAATCTGGGCTGTCATTTGCGTTGAGATCTCGACGGCTGAGGGATGCAGCACCTGGGGTCCAGACCCCGCGTCAACGCTACATAAGCGTTGCCTCTTGGCTTCGAGGGACATTCTGTCTTGCATCAATGTTGACTTCACGCATTGACAACGATGCGAGTGTGACGATGCTAGTGTGACAATGTGACGCTGGCTGGATGCTGGCTCTACCCTGACAACTGGGTGAACTTTGGCGACGTTCTGCTGGCTCGGCATGGTGGCTGGCTTGCAAATTGTATTCTGGCCATGCTGACGTGGCAGCTGCCACGTGCCGCCGCTGACGTGGCCGTTGCCGTACCAAATACCCTTACAAGGGTACTTGGCGTGCTTTTGGCAAGTCACGCCGGTGCGGCCTCGACTTGAGCTGACGGCGCGCTTGCGGGTGGGAGTTGAGTCCACCAAGATGAGTGGCGTTGTCGCACTTTTTCCAGTTGGTTCACTTCAGGCGACCGGAAAGCCAACAGGCTGTCACGCAGGGTTTTGTATGTGATTGCAATAAATAAAATAAATTAAATAATGCAAATCCCTTCCTGTTGTGTGCGTCGTGCTTCGAGCGAGACCTGCGGTCTTCGCCGGTCCCCGGTCTTAGAAATCTTTTATTTTGATTCAGAACAACAGAAAATCATGCGAATAATAATCATAAAATTATGGAGCACTATGCATGCATCAATTGTGTCAATCTGATTTTGAGAACTGTGACAGAATCACTAAAGTATGCAATCATCAAGTTTGGCAATGCGAAGAAGCAAGACTAACTAACTCAAGCAACTTGAAAGACAAAGTCAGATGAGGGAAGAATGAGAGCTCATAATAGTCTCAGAAAGTACACATGGAAGAGAACATGGTCAGCACAAATCTCGAGTCCTCACTCATCCCTCTGGGTTACTCTCTCAGTCTCATTTTGTTGTGCGTTTTCCATGTCTCGAACCATGTCCTCGTACCTTCTGAGTATGTGGCCTCTAGATATAGAGCCACCTGAGACCTGCTAGCTCCGAACACTTCCATCCAAGTTCCATGATACGGAAGTCAACTATAGCACAAAATTCCTACCATAGAGTAGGGAGATATGGCTGAGAGAAAATGCCTCGTCTGAGATGCGGGAACTCGGAAGTTCTGTCACTGCCTTGTAATCAATTACTGCAGGTGAAATGTATCTCTTTGCCAAATCCACCAGGTCACCCCAGTAAGAACCGTCAGTGAGAATAAAAGGAACCGAAGGTTTGGGGTAGTTTGTGTAGAGCTTCGGTCCGTAGCTGCGGATCAGTTTAGCACCACTCCCATCAAGGTCCCTTTCTCTCTCTTCAAGGTACCTAGCTATTGCAATCCAGACTGAGTCGAAGTGCTCATGGGTTTCCTTGCCCTTCTTCACATAGGACCTCAAGTCTTGAATAGTTCCTTTAGTGAACTCAGTATGAACCACAAAAATAAATAGTATGTCTTGCTTGAAGTCAGTTGCCTGTGAAACCGCGCGTTTATTGAACGCGGGTTTTGCGTTCAGAAACTGAACGGAATGCATGCGCGTTCAATGAACGGGACCGAACGCGGAGTTCAATTCTGCGCGGGAAAAAAAAAAAAAAAAAAAAAAAAAAAANAAAAAAAAAAAAAAAAAAAAAAAAAAAAGTTATGAAAAAAAACAAAATAAACAACATTTGCCTGAGCATAACATCTAAATTCGTTACCAAATTGGAAAAACCAATAGAAAACAGAAAATAGAAAAAAGTAAAAAAATAACTGAAATTAGTGAGCAAACACGATTTGACACCGCCATCTTTGGCGATTTTTTTTGTTTTTTTCCTGAGCCAAATGACTCCAAAATTGAGAGGCATGTACGTCACATCATAGAAAACTCATAAAAACAATCAGAAAAAAAAAGTTAGTTTTAGGCATCGAAATGATTTTAAAAAAATAAATAAATAAATAAATAAATAATTGAACGCTGAACGCGAATTTAAATCCGCGTTCTAAAGCATATTTGAACGCGAACGCGCGTTCACGGAGTTCAAACGGTTACACAGCTAGTTGCACTGACATACCGGTACTGAATTGCGTCCTTGAGGGCTATCTTGTAGAGATTAGCCAGGACTGATTCATTGATAGGGAAAGTCTGAATTATGCTCATGTGTAGAGACGGGTACCGACACCGGGCTTTCTGCCTTTGAAGATGACTATGCTTATGGATGATGATCTCTGAGATAACCAGAAATTTGTTGTTCAATTCACAAATTTCGAAATAAATGCTGAAGTCAATCTGAATGCAATAAGGGTATGAAGGATTCTGATCGTTGATAGAAGAGTAACATGCTAGAGACTATCCCAGAAGCCGGACTAATAATTTCTAGTGCCCAAGATAGATGAGATTTGACTGAATACTGATCGAATTGCTTGAATGAATGAGGTTTGACAAAAGACCGTTTGACAAATGACTGATTGCCGAGATGGATGCTGATTGTTTCCGACTGGAAACGTGGGTGACTCGGACGGATGAAAAGTCGGCTAAGTACTGGTTAATCGCCGACTCACAGATGCACAACTACCGATCAAGGGCTTTCTTTTACATTTGGTCCCATAGTGTTGCTATGTGATTTCCACCGTGTCCTAATAGTGTCTCACCAACGCTAGCTGAACATCCCTCTCATTTCATCATTACTGTTGGTTCTCAATATTCTCTCGCGCCTAATCAACAGTTTCTATGAAAGAGAAAGTGTTATCCAATTTGTCATCCGACCTGTAGAAATAGATAACGTACTCAATAAATATTTGCTCCCTCACTGACTCCAGTGCCTGACTTCTGATTGTCTTCACATAACACAGGGCATTTTTGATAGCATCCTCTTCCCATCCTTCCATTCTGTCCTTACAAGTCCTGCACTTCATCACCAGTATCTCACGGTCCTTCAAAATCCCCCCCCCTTCCCTTTCTCCTGCTTCCTATGCCCTATCTTAATGAGGCATAGAAGAGGGGGGCCAGTAGTAAGTGCTGATCAGCACTTCTCTCACTTGGTTCGTGCAAAGGATACGACAACAACCGGTCTACTGGTGCCACAGGGATGGTCAACTCTTGAGTCACGCCTAACAGCCCAGGCGCTGCACTGTTCTTTTCCGGCAGGACCTTCCGTTCAGACTCGGGGCCAGGTTCGGGCTGGAGTAGTTATGAGGTGAATAGGTGATGAGTTCAGACCCCTTTTGTATTCCTATTATATTTGGGAGATTCTGACCGTTACAGGATTTCTGCTCTGATTGTGACACTGCTCATCTGGATTTGGCTGAGACTCGAACCAACTCTCTTCTGAGTGGTAGCTTGCAACGAACCCTTTTGAAGACTTCAAGGCGCCTTATTCGTCCATTCGCTGAGTATACACGATCAATATATTCCGCGCCCAAAGCGGGAGTTTTATGCTTAGGATGGTCTACAGCAGGTCGAATATTAAGAGAGGAATATTACATGCAGATCGTCATCCAGTTTGTATGCGTTGCCTTGAGTCGAGCACGTGGCCGCTACCCCACTGAGTCGACCTTCGATTCTGAATTGGTTTCATATATGGAATGATCACTTCCAATCATGAAGCACACTCAGGTTCAGTTTATCGGAAATAGGCTGGGAAGGGTACTCATACTCAAGGCCATAGTCTTCAAGAGTGTTTCCACTAGTGCTCGAAGAGATCTGGTATAAAAATCAGGGAAGCTAAAGACTTCATATAAAGAACCTTTACCACCATTAAGCTTGATCATTTAGCCGGTTATGTAGTTAGTCTCCGGGTGATGAGGGAGTTTATAAGATAGGACAGAAGTGGACCAACATATCTCGTACTCCTGTCTCAATCTCCGCCAACATCCGAAGCACTAATTACTTACACTAATCCCCGTCAAGTGGGAACTTGACGATTAAATAGGCAATTTCTCTCAACTGTTTTTTCTTTCCTCTATAACTCATCACTCAAACTCAGCATTCACGGGTGATTGATTCTCATTGTAAGTCTGGAGCCTGCTTAGCATGACGAACTAGGCTGACTAGCCCATCCAATGGACTGTGTGCACATTCGCAAACTTTCATGACAATTTTCAAACGAGTGCTCTATATTGTTGTAGGTCCTTGCACGATCACACTCACGAGAGTGCCAATAATTATCATAGTCGCCTGGACACTCACACGTTAGCGTGATCACTCATGCGCACACGCTATCTCCTGCAAACCCTCACGATCTCCCGCCCGAGTGCCTGCGAGCTCGTTCGGTCGCGCATTCGCGCAATCATACTAACACACGCCGACTCGTAGGGTCAAGGTCAAACTTTCGGCAACAGGGTTTTCACCAGCCCTTCAAAAGGGAAAGATTGACACCCTGTCAGCTACTGTGATTTCCACCCTCTACGTTGTGTTCACGCACGCAGCATTCACAAGATTAAACTCTTAATGAAAGTCTTTTGCGAACTAGTGATTGTGACACGCCCCTCCAACAGAAAACAAGAGTAAATAAGATTAGACTCAGTGGGAAAAACAGCGAGTATTCTTTATGATTCACGGTAAGACCATCACTTTACGCGGCGAACCAGGCAAGGTCAATTTACAAGAATGTCTTGAATTTGAAAGGAATCAACTTCGTCAGCCCTAAGTACTAATTGGTTTTTAGACAACGAAATGCTCACACGGCTTGCCCCACTTATACAAGTGACGATTAACACCGTTCCATGAACACCCCACTTTTGTCTTGCTTCGCTGGTCTTAACATGTCGTTAGACCCCGTTCTCACAACGATCACGCGCTGAGCTTTTCGACGGCTAACCCATTCTGCCAGCCATGTCCCCCAGTTTACTCACCTCCCTTACCGAAACAGGTTCTGCAGGCACAGACGCTAATGAATGCAGAATGTGACTCGATCATATGGGTCTGTGACGTCAACAAGAGAGCATGACCCTCTGCAGCATGCTCAACATGCATGGAACCCAGTTAATGAGATAGCGAAAGTATGACACAACCTCCTCCCTCTTGTGCAAAACACCCAGGGTTATTGCTCGAGTCAAACGTGTCACTTCACATCCCGCCATGATCGCCCAATATGATGATCTAATTAGTTATGACTCAAATACAAGACCGAGACCCCACGAGTCTTCACAAGAGTCTTTCAATTTGGGACTGCTTCCCTCTAGAACACTTGTATTTAACAGTTAGAACTCAAGCATACTTCGACCTACCTGTGTCTATCACTAAATAGGAGTGACGCGTGACCGAACCCTCTTAGGTAACATCTCTGCCTCCTCCCTTCTCTTATTGTGATGAGTAAAATTAGACCTGAAAAGCACAGCAACAATACTTATCGTATTTCGGGTACGTCTCCAGGAATGCACACTCTCTCCTCCTAAGGGGGGGGCTCGCTCGTCAGCTTAGAAAAATTCACTCCTGTCCAATACCAGCGGTTATGAGCAGCTCAATCGGATGACGAAGTCATACAGCCGTAGGGCAAAGAGAAAGAATTATCTTCGTAAGCAGAGGGGACAATGTCAACAGGACGTCCTCACAAAGGCTTCCCGCAAATCTTGATCCCTCAAACGATGTTCCAAACAACAGCCGGAGACTGGCGTTTAGCGAAAACGAGGGCTATCAGCTGCTCATCCGCTAGAGCTTGTTGGCGAGGACGAACCCTCGCAAGTCCCCTCGTTCGGCACCCTTTCTTGCCACGAATTGCGCGGGTACTCAGGTGGCATCTGCTGTATAGCAAGTGCAAGTTTGTCTCATCCACTCACTTTTGCTTCCCGCCCACGGGAGTCAATGCCAGCCTCAGCACCTTGAACACTCTCGTTGCGTCTGCTCACACACACACACCGGTCGGGTCTCTCTCTCGCCTATTCTTACTGCGCCGTTATTCTCTCAACTGAACCACGCTAGTCCCAGGGTCACACTCCACGTGCCTCGCACGCAAGTAAGCGATCCCTTTTCTTCTCACGAATGACCAGATCCGATGTCCCAGCAGCTAATAGCAGCCCCCGGAGACTTCCGTTGGGTGCTTCAATATTCTTGTTGTTTCTCAGCCAGATAGGGGCTTCCTCCCAATCATTTAATCGAAAACAAACGTGGTCGTCAACAAGCGGAAACGTTTTCAAGAGAGATACACATGAACATGTACTGCTAACAATTCTTGCGGCTAATCTGAAGTTGGAAACCAAATCACCCACACTCTGATTTTTTAACCAAACAATTCGCATTCTTTTGACCACCATTCGTTTCCATTCCTCATCCACGCAAGCATTCAAAACCTGTCTAGCGCAAGTCGCACGAATACCAGGCTTACTTAGCATATCATCATATGTAACTTTTACAGTCAATTGACGACAAACATTTACTCCAAATCGTTTCCTAATCACTCCAGAGACAATGATATGTAAGAGATAGCGACTCCGTTTCTCAGAAAAGCTCCGAATAGCGGAATATGCCTGGACCAAAACATAAAACTCCCAGTTCAGCAATTATTTTCGAGAGAAAGGATGGGACAAAAACCCTGCGAGAGTAGGTTTTAAGATCAGTGCAGGACTCGTAAATGGTACCAGAACGACAATCAGGGAGAAATTTTCCGGAAGGAACATTCCCTTCGCTTTCTTTAGTAATTCCACATGTCCTTGCATTCGGACCAGAGAGGAACCAAATTTTCGTTTAACAACCTTCCAGTTTTCCGCCTGCAGGTTCCCGCCCGCACAAGCTACCCCGACCGAAGAAATCCGATTTAATACACACTAATCCAAAATGACAGTGAGACGAGAAAAAACAATCCCCACAGCGGAATGGAAAATAAGATGAGTGTGTCCCACATCAGAACTGGAAACAACAGACTCCTTCCCCCGTTTGCTTTTTAATCTTTCCCTCTTTCCAGCTTTCTTTCTTCCCTGATGACTTCGCTTGTCTCGACTGTTTAAATGGGGTCAGAGTCGCTTGATCAAGAACTTCTCCAAACTTAGGACATCCTCCCTTCCACAACAGAATAATAGGATAGCCACATATTGCCCAATCTGACATCTTCTAAGTTAGGCATACAATCTATGATTCCGTTTTCCCGCCTCGACCACATCCAAATTAATCGTGCGATATACGTCCTCATTCCATCTGACGAGAAGGGACCTAGTAGTCGATCCTACATAGATGTGGTGTGATCAAGGTGAAAGCAGAACGTACACAAGCGGACCATCACACTTTTCAAAGTCATAACCCTCGATTAACAACCTCAACACGTACTCTTTTAACCTCACAGCCCAAGGAATTTGGTCGTGCAGAATGAACCCAACAACAACCAGACGAAAAAAAACATTGAACGAGCGATCGCGAAGAAAGAAGGAAAAGGACGAGGGAGCAGAGTCAGGGGCCTCAGAGCAGAGAGAAGTAAAGTCAGATGCAGCAAAAGTCGAAMGCGAAATTGACCTTTTATCCCTGCACTCATTAGCAAGTGACCAAAGTTTGTTCGCGCTCGRRAAAACTTYCYAGAGSTCCGCRGAATGSTTGTCCCCGCCATCAGAATTGCCTGCATCCCGCGAAGTATCATCGCTGACTTCCTGGACCGGTTCCTTCTGCTTCAGTGTAYGATCCTTCTCAGCCCCGTCACCTAAAACCCTTTTCGCTCTTGCTYCCGCSAGTTCACAAATGGTTTSTTCAWCCTTACCTAGCTTGACACCCTCCTCCTTGCAATATAACTCCAAACCTGMTTTCCTAAGTAGCCTCAATTATTTCTTYTSTTCTTCTATAAACTGCGYCYGATCATTGATATCAACTGTTCCTTTGCCTCCTAACGAAATCCTCCCTCTCCCTGGAGTCGCTTTCAGACCTTTCCTGGCTGATTGAATAGCCACTTCCTMTAAACGTTCCTTAAGATTAGTCCCTCCTCCCTCCTTAGCTCGCCCTCCGCCAACATTCAATTTGCTCATCTGTGCCTCCAATTCTTTGACCTGGTTCTCAGCCTCCAATCTTTTCATCTCAGCTTTTGCTATCTTCTTCTTTAGCRCCTCRGCTTCAATATTGGYCAAACGGTGGAGGCTGCGTAGGTTGTTRTACTCGCCCTTCCACTTCYCAGCTTCCTTCAAACTCTCGGAACAACGCGGCTTAGATGTTCCAAGTTCATAGGTCGCAAGGGTATCAATTACAACACTCCCCCTCTTGTTGCCCGGTCTCAACACCTCATTTTTCCACTGATTACCTTCCGCAAGCACGTTTGCATTTTGTTCTCGTAGGCAGTCTATCTCCTTCTTCAAACCAGCGATCTCGTGCTCGAAATTGGTTTTTACATACGCAGACTGCTTCAGTTCCCCGATCTCCTGCTGTAGAGCGAAGATAGCATCTTTGTTTAGCCGTAGCTTGCTTACGTAATTCCACGACCTCCTTCTGCAGCACATGCACCTTATCCCCGCTAGATTGTCCCAACAACTCACTCGACCTCCTCTGAAGCTCATCGTTTTCCTTACGTAGCTTGGTCAACTCATCACTTGCCTCTCCTCCGAAGACAGCCTCATCGGTTCTTCGATTCCGAGAGAGTCCAAGTGCTTTGAATCTCTTCTCGAAACGTGCGACGCCGTCCATGTCATCTTCAAGCTGCTCGCTCTCCTTCTTCCATCGCAGCAACTTCTCTTCCTCCTCTTTTTTTATCTTATCTTTCTCCTGTTCTTGCTTCATCTTCGCCTCCTTCTTCTTGTCCTCAACATACTTGTTGTAGACCTGATCTAAGCGTTCTTGATTCCGAGTCCGCCAGTTAGTCCTCTAAGGTTGACCATAACTTTGATAACTTGATGTCGAAGGAGCGTACGAAGTTGATGGCGCTAAGTTAGAAGCAGAATTCGGAGCTAGAAGCGCCAACGCTGCCAAGAGGGCCCCCCCGGTGGGAACCGTATTGACACCTGTAGCAGGCGTCCTATAACCGGCTGATCGATTCAGGCAATCACGGACCCAATGGTTGAGTGCTCCACACTGATAACATCCTCGTAAGGGTGGCACCCAGCCATATTCTCCTAATCAATAAGTGAAAGAAAAGGAAAAACACACACCGTACGTTAGCAATTTCGAAAAGTAGATGACAATAAACGAGCCACTCRACACGTAGTTCAATTTCTAAGGTGGTTACAGCGTCGTGATGATGGTGAGCAAGTCACACACAACATCATATTTATCATCCACMAGTCTAAGATTACGGTGGGCATAAGACTGAATCTACTCATGCACGACTGACCGAGACTTCAACAAGTCGACACCAGATATCTGATAGACAAATAGATGAGGTAGATACCATAGAGAATGACGAAAAAGAAGTGAGAGCAAGAGAGCCAAACCATAGAGAATGACGAAGAAGAAGAAATAAAAGAAAGCAAGTGAAGGTAGAGAAGAAAAAAAGGACACATCAAAGTCTCCCGAACGCGAGATCGCGGGCTTCGTAAAATAATCATGAAGTACAACCCGCCGAACTTAGCTCTCCAGTAGGCTTCGTGCCCATATCTTGTAAGCATAGCTAAGATCTCCGSCATTGCCYGACATGTTTCGTCCGGAGCCGGTTCCGGACTCATCAGGGGCAKTCACGCAGTCGASTGCCATCTGACGTATCATCAACACTATTTTAAGGCGRAGAAGACCAAAGAGACCGACAATAGARCCGACAGGACTGAAGCCAACCGAGCTCAGCCCCACCCAGCSCAAGAACGAAAAAAYAGGAACACTAGGCCCACGGATCGAGACTCAGCTGATTCAAGAAGAAAAAGACCACAGAAGTTCAGAAAAGAAGACCTCCGGATTGAATCCCACCGAGATGAGAAAAGCACAGATTACCAGAGTAGAGGTCTCTAGCCAAGATAAACACTGCCTTTCCTGGCTGCGTCTCAAGAGAAKGTCCCGTACCTGGTTCCCAAGACCAGGTCCCAAAGACCATCGTGCACCASTTAACAGAAGAGTGCCCCCTATCCCTTGGCCATCCCTCACGCGCTAGCTCTGGGTCCCAGCCAGTCAAGGYTGCAAGGATAGCATCCCAGGTAAGCAATGGAAATTCCCTCCTGTCTGCCAATCCCYCCTGATCAGACGCGAACATGCAACYTGAACGGTTACCAGGCAACCCTCATGTCAAACCTCCTCAGCTACAATGTGGTGCTAGTCACACTAGGGTATAAATCGGTCTTGTGGTGGCTCAGCGAGCAGGCCCAAAGAGCACTCAAGAGGAGGGTGGTGACCTATCTGTGGCGGGGTGACAGTGAAAACACAAAGGCTATCAGYCGGGTGGCGTGGGACTTTGTAGTGCAACCAAAAACTAAAGCAGGACTGKGTATCTTGGACCCTGCAACGCCGGACTATGTATCACCYGCGGTCATGACCGCGAGCCATTTTACTGCAGGTCATGGTCATGCCCCCGGGGGGCCACCGCGGGGGCCAACCACGGCCAAAAAACCCCATGATTTAAAAAAAAAAAAAATACTCGGCCAAAAAAATAAATAAATATATGGGGTTGTAGGGTTTAACCCATCGGTTGATCTTTCCTTCCCTCCCTCCCTCCCCCTCCTCACCCGACGCAGCATAAAAAGACATCAGAAGAGTGACAGAGAAAGGGCTTCTGCTAGAAGACCGGAAAGTACCACTGGTGCCCCCCAGTGGTTCTTCCCGGGCCCCAGTCTTGGCATGCACAGGAAACAAAGCCCCTGCAGCAGAAACACAGTCTGGTACAGGGTGAGGCGGCCTTCAGGGAGAAGACTTGGACATCAATAGCAGAAATTCGGCGCCTGGTATGGAATGACAGWGAAAGGGTTCTGCTAGAAGTCCGGAAAGTACCACTGGTGCCCCCCAGTGGTTCTTCCCGGGCCCCAGTCCTGACATGCGTAGGAAACAAAGCTCCTGCAGCSGAAACACAGTCTGGTACAGGGTGTGGCGGCCTTCAGGGAGAAGACTTGGACGTCAGTAGCAGGAACTCGGCGCCTGGTATAGGGTGAAGAGGTCGTACTCCCAGCAGGTCTTCAGCAGGTTTTTTCTCTCAATTGATTCTCTAAAACCCTGCTCAGATAAGCCCCTGGACCTCAGGGCGTTGGAAGCTGGCAGGGTTGCATGCACCAATTATTTTCTGAAGTTTCATTTCGATGACCTGCACAGTCAATCCCCTGTTTCAGGGTAATCAATGCTGGCAGGAATCTCCTACTTATTTTTCTGATTGATTTTCTGTACTCAAGCTGTATATGGGACGCTGGACCCGTTTTCCAGCAGGTGATGCTCCCCACCAATAGATGGAGCCTCTCCCTGGGGTAGTGGCAACTGCTCTTATCAGCACCACTATCACCAGGGGGTATTTCTTCAAACAAAACAAACAAACAAAAAAAAAAGGTTTGAAATTCCCTACATCCTCATATTTGTTTTTTTGGATTTTGTTGTTATTTGTGAATTTAAAAAAATAGAAAACGGAAAAAAACAAGTTTTAAAATCAAAAAAACACAACAAAAAAATTGAAACTTCTTTTTTTCTCATTTTTTTCTGATTGCTGGTGTGTGTGTGTGTGTGTGCGCGCGCACGTGTGTGCGTGTGTGCGTGTGTGCATATGTGTGTGTGTGTGTGTGTGTGTGTGTGTGTGTGTGTGCATGTGTGTGTGTGTGTGTGTGTGTGTGTGTGGCGGGGGGAGGGGAAGGAGGACCCCTCCCCCACCAATCAATCAATTGATCAATCAATTGATCAATCAATCAATCAATCAATCAATCAATCAATCAATCAGTCGATGGAGCCTGCCTGGGGGTGCTAGCGGTGTCTGCTCATATCAGCACCCCTAGCACTACCCAAGGCCAAGTTTGAAAAAAAATAAATAAAAAAAAATCAATCAATCAGTCTATCAATCAATCAAATTTATTTTTTTCTATTTTTATATATATATTTTTTCACACACCAAAAACCACCCCCTCGAAAATATTTTTTTTTTCACTTTTTTTTGTTCAAGGGGGTGGGGTCGGGGTTCCGGAACCCCAATCCGCAACCCAACCCCTTCTCCCCTCGGCCGCGGCGGGCCGCCGAAGACAGCRGCCGCTGCGGTCACCGCTGTCTCCCCACGAATAACTGGCTAATCGACCATACACAGCTCGAACAACAGGGCAGGGCCCTGCCATGGTGCACACCTTGCCTGCAGGGATTCCTGGCTAGGAAAAGGCCAGAAACAATCGAACACATATTTCTGCAGTGCCCAACCGCCATCTTGATGTGGAGATGGTGGGACAGGATTTGGAGACAGATGATCCCAAGTCAGTCATGGCCCTGGGACTGGAGAGCAATCCTGTTAGGATATCACCCTACTTCGCAGCAGGGGACTTTCGAAAGGAATATGTTCTCTCTGGGAAGGRAGACAGTCTTGTGGACCTGGTGGTGGCAACGCTGCGCGCTGGTATTAGAAGGGAACAGGGTGGAGGGAGAGGAAGGGACGGATCTGTTCAAAACTCACTTTTAACTGGGACTTACGCAGAGGCGGTGGGAGACCAAAAGAACACTAGACACCCTCCACACGGTGGGAGACCAAAAGAACACTAGACACCCTCCACACAGGGAAGGACATATCGGACAAGATTACTCAGTTTGCTGAAGACTAGCTAGAGGGGAGGAGGGAGGGATGGGTAGGAAGGGTATACTGGTCAGGAGAGAAGAGTGGGTGAAGGCCAATGGAGAGAGGTGGGCACACGAGCCGAAGTCCCCCGAGACTATCGCCTCTCCTTCAAAGACTGGACAGAAGTGGACCCCAGCATCCCCCTGCAACCCGCAGACGAATTCTCAGATTCTTTCCCACCACACCCGCTGGCTCTGGAGGAGAGGCTCTGGTGAAAAATGGTATATCCAGAGGGTGGTATCATGTTCCCAGTAGTTCTCAATGGTGTTTCTCAGGCTTTTTCTTCATACCCACAAATTTTTCGCTATCAGGAGGAACGCTGAGCTCATCCGGCGAAAGCCTGGTTCAAAGGAGGGAGGGACGAGAGGACCCACTGGTGCCCCCAGTGGTTCCCTCGGGTCTCCAAGGACATGAATGCTATACATGGCCAACACTGCCAACAGTGTTTGGAGATTGCCTTTTCTCAATACTAGTGTTGTCATTCATAAAGAAAGGGTAGATTGGGTGGGCGAGTACAGCTGGAGGGAGTAGGTTGACATCAGCGGTACTCTTTAACAACCTGCTCAGTTAATCCTCTGAACCGGGAGTAATCAATGCTGGCAGGCCCTGGTCTTTTTTCTGGATTTCTGGTTCTTCCTGACTGTTTTCTGTATCATTCTGTATAAGGGACGCTGGACCCGTTTTCCAGCAAGTGATGCTCCTGCTGCCCACCAATAGATGGAGCCCAGTTTAAAAAAAAAAAAAAAAAAATAAAAATAAAGAGCTACTGCAGCAATGTATGCTATCATGGACCGAAAGACAAATGCACAAATTATCAACTGAACAACCCACGAACGAAGAACCTCGGGAAAACCTCTCAATGCTCTCATAGCCCGGACCCAACATACAACAACTGTGGACTGACCCGTGAGTGGTGCGCAGGCAGTGTCTGTAATAGCTTACCTGCGTTTCGACCGTGCAGAGTACACTTGGAGAGTGTGTGGGTTTTGGGTTTTAACAAAGTGCATACATTTCTTGCTTTATTATAATGTGTACGCCTTCTATTATGCGACAAGGTACTCCCATAACTCATCTGCGAGTATCGGTGTATGTAGTCAATAGGATTTTAGTTCTGGTAGTCGTACCATATAGGTTTGTCGGTGACCGTTTCGTCTAAAGGATGTTAGGACAAGACAAGTTCTCAAGGTGTGTCCATGTTGGTATTTATTCTAATTTTAAATTTATAATATAAATTTGCTGTTGATCTAAACTAGTAAGCTATTTTTAATTTTATTTTTTAATTAAATTTTAATAATCATAATAATAATTTTTAATTTTTAATTTCATTTTAAATTCATTAATTATATATTTTTATAATTTATTTTATTTTTTATTTTTTTACTTTGACGATATATATATTTTTTTAAAAATAATTTTAAATATTATTATCTTTTTTTTTTTAAATAGTCAATTACTTACTATTTCTTCTCAAAAAAAGGTTAAATGTGTGTGTGTGTGTGTGTGTGTGTGAGTGCAAGAGAGAGAGAGAGAGAGAGAGAGAGAGAGAGAGAGAGAGAGAGAGAGAGAGAGAGAGAGAGAGAGGTGTGTGGGGGGG
>BFEA01000238.1:1976393-1981393 GCA_003427395.1 Chara braunii
AAAAAAAAAAAAAAAAGTCAAGATAAGCCTCCAGACCCTCAGATTGAAAAAAAAAAGGAAGAAGGGGAGAGAGGGAAATGTCATTCCCAGTAGCTAAAGACCAAAAGCGATGTGGACAAAAATAACAACAATAATGATAACGGCGATAACAGCGATCTTCGTGCAGATGATAATAACGTGCTGTAAGGTCATCCAAGTCTTCAACACCAATGACGGCGACAATATCATCTATGAAGACAACAACACCAACACCATTTCAGACGGGAACGATCAACAGGGGATTCGTGAAAGCCTCACAATCGAAGAAAACCTAACATTTCTTATAGAATGAAAAAGTAAAAGTCAAATTGTTATTTTTTACAAAAAAAGAGAGCGTTTTTAATCATTTTGCGATAAAGGAGACGAAAAATCAGGTGAAAAGTCTAGCGCTCCTCAAAACGTGCAACAAAACCCTTCCTTGCAAAATGCTTTTATATGACTATAAGTCATTCTCAGTAGATTGGCAAAAAAACAGAGTTCAAACAGGGTAATTTTTAAGGATGACAAGGCAAACTTGAAAGATGTAAAAGAAAACGTGTTTTGGTGAATACTCATTTATAGAACTATAAGTCAGTTTCCGCAGTTAGGTAAAAGCCAAGCTCTGCACAAAATCATTTATAGGACTATAAATCACTTTTGAACTTAACAATAAAACCTTTATCAAAAAAATATATGTCATTTAAAATAAGAATACAAACAATTTTTGTCTCGGAGACACCTTGAAATTTTTAGCCAAACACGAGTTTAAAATAAAAATATAGGAAAAAAAATTAAAACAAACAATAAAAAATAATATATTCGCTCATGTATAGGAAACCATGTTCAAGCGAACGTATTCACAAACATGAGAATATGTTTGCGCGTTCGAAAAAACGCCGAATAAATTCATCGTGCTACACATCTTATAGGACTATGAACATAATTTTTTTGGATAACAAAAAATCACGATATTTCAGTTCTTGAACCAACGGTGCTTCACCACGTCGTGATTTTCTATGAAAAAAACAGTTTTTTTCCTCGTCCCCTCTAGTAGTTCTGAAAAAATAATTTTCTGTTCTTTTTTTTATGATTGTTTCACTTCACGTAGAATTTTGTTCCTGGAGGAGACCTGAAAAACATACCATTATAATCTTGAATAGATTTCGTGCAAACCTAACAAAGCAAACCTAACAATTTGTTTTGTTAGGTTTTCACGAATCCTATGTTGATCGCCTTTTTAAAGGTGATATGCTAGCATTGTCCAGGATGCACCTACTGATCGGTGGGGGCAGGCCTCTTGGGGAGGGGATATTTTTGTGCATGCTGATGAGTATCTGGCACTTCTCGTATGGGCGATATACTATTGAATCGCTTCCGTGGGATCCGGGAGGGAGGGTCGCAGGATAGGACAGCGGGCTTAAGATTGAGGATGCCCTTATTTCTACCCTCTTTTGGTATCTGGAGGGGGACGTTAAAATTGGTATAGATGAAATCCCGCCCGCCCACCTACGATCTTCCTTTTCTTTGATGTTTTCTGCATAACTCACCTGTCTTCAAGTTGGCTACCTTCTCTGACTGCTACTCCTCATCGCACGGTTAAGGTTTTTTAGTGCTTGACGGGCTGGGGTGAGTAGTGCCCCAGAGGCCTGGTAGAGAGATCTGGGAAGGTGACCCCCAGTTGTCACCATGCATGGCACCAACTGTGTGGTGAGAAAAAGGCCTGCTCAGGTCTTACTATGTAGCCGGTTGGGACACACCCAATGAACAGGCATTTTGTTAAAATTGACATGGTTTACTATTTTCACGAAATTGATCTTCCAAGAAAGCACAGTATTTTTTAGAGTTTTTTTGTGCCTACCACATTAGACCATTGATGGTCCCGCATTCCCAGACCATCTGATTGTTTTTTTTTTTTTTTTTTTTTTTTTTTTTTTTTTTTTGTTGGGAACCGGGCCCAGTGTCCTATATGGAAATTTACATAGAAGTTTGAAAGTTTAATTCTTTTTCTTTTCTTTTGACCCTAGGATGTATTTTGACGGTACTCTACGTCGAGATACATTAGATGGTCCGGAGTCCACAGGACGCCTGACGATCAATGGTCCAATGTCGTGGGCACAAAAACACGCTGAAAACACAGTTTTTTTTGGACGCCCAATTTCGTGAAAATAGTAAAAAATGTCAATCTTAACAAAATGCCAGTTAATAAAAGAATTCTAAGGTTGAATTCTTGTTAGTATCATCTCAGCTGAGCTTCACAACAAGCATGGCTCTATTACGATGCCTTCAGGGTTGGGACCCTCAGTATCATCTCAGCTGACATTCACAACATCCATAGCTCTATTATGATGCCTTGAAGGTCCAGACTGTCCAGTTACACACACAGTGTATTCAAGAAACATCAAACCACCAAACTGCCATTTCGTCAAAATGGACATCTTTATTTTTTTTAATGAAATTGAAACCGAGTTTTTTGGCCGAAAACTCATCAAAATTTGCTGTTCCTAAGGGTCCGGCGTTTGTAAAACGCTGTACCCAAGAGGTCACGCGAGTGTGCGTTAACGTAGCGGCGACAGCGGCGGTGGCGGCGCCCGGTCCTCGTTAGTCGCGGCTGTGCAGGTGGGGCGTTTGAGCTTCGGGTTCTATCATTTTTACGTGGCACCTACCCTGCCAGGCACCATAGCTGTGTGAGAGCTATGGCGACAGTGCCCTGGCATAGCCTAGCCCTTGAGTGGGTAGGGAGTGCCTTTGCACTCGTATGCCAAGGCATCCTGGCAGTCCGACCTCTATACCAACCTACAGACCTTACAAGACCACGATACCAGAGGAGCTGCCTTCCCCTCAAGCCTTCTGCTGGATAGGGGGGGCTCCTTTTTTAATGCCTAAAGGCCGCGCGCCGTACTTTATGACACGTAATCTTGACTGCCTTTTTTAATAGGAAGGTGGAGCGGCGTACCTGGACGCAGTGGGAGAGCGTGCGGTTGCGGTGGCAGCGCTCCGGCATATTCAAGGGCTGCAGCAAGTCTTGTTTGACCTTCTTCGTCGCGAGGCAGTATTTCATTCAACTTGGCTTGCGGCTGCAGCAAGTCTCGTTTGATCTACCTTCATCGCAAGGCAGTTTGACGCCCGTTTATTTCATGTTTTGAGTTCGTTTAATTTGGTTTGTGATGGTTTTAGGGTGAGTTCATGGGGTTGGGATGTCACGAGAGACCCGGTGAAGAGCAAACTAGAGTTGTATCCATTGGGTGCGTGGTGGGAAACCCGTCTAGGCAACAAAGGCTCTTTACAGTGTTTTGGGATGTGAGGTTGAGAAAGTGACCCTAATGTCCAGTTTCCCCGCCCAGCGTTTAGTTATTGGGATTGTTCTTTTAGTCTGTTGTCTCGCAGGTTTTCGGTATCTGGATAGTTACAAAGCCCTGAAGCCCGTTGGGTGACAGCGCCACGATCGGGAGTGGGAGACTCACTAGTGGTGGTGGGAACGGTGCCCGGGTGTGAGGGTAAAATAATTGCCACGTATCGATTGCTTTTGGTTTTCATATATGATTGAAACTTATAGCTTCTCGTTATCTTTAAGTGCTGGGATACAGTTGTAGTAGCGTAGGGGGTCACTCACAGGGTTCGGATGATATGAGAGACCCGGTGAAGAGCAAACTAGAGTTGTATCCACTGGGTGCGTGGTGGGAAACCCATCTAGGCAACAAAGGCACTTTACAGCTTTTTTGGATAGTGAGGTTAAGAGTAACCCTAATGTCTACTCCTTCCTCCCAGCTCTTTAGTCATTGAGTCTCTTTTCTTGTAGTTTGATAGATCGTGGATGTTGGAATGCTTGTCTGTAGCCGATTACTTCTCTTGATATTAGTAGATTTAGTTATTTAGCAAGTTCTGGGCTTGAAAATTCAGATGTGAATGGGATTGGAGAATTTAGTCTGTTTTTGGGAACAACTTTAGGGTTAAACTGCATAACCGCCGTGAATTGCCTTGTGCCTTCTCGAGATTTGCTGAATATAGTTTGTGCCATTAGTGCTTCGATTTCAGAAACATGCCGGCACGTTCCTGAGATTGGCTGGAGGAGCAGAGTAGTGCTGTTATGATTAGTCCAGCCACCCCCTTTTCTGTGTTTCATGGCTATTTTGAGGAGTTCTTCTTCCTTTGGAGGCCGAAGTGGTCTTGGGACGCTGGATACGGTTTCCAGGAGGCGTAGATAGATGCTCAGACTTGGAGACGTCAGATCTGAGTCATATCTGCTAACTCATGGCTTGGAAGAAGAACTTAGATATTCTGTTTGGCAGAAGCCTCTCACTTTTTTTGACCTTTTTTTGGAGTACTTTGGAGGAGGGACGCTGGACCCGGTTCCCAGAAGCCCACAGCTGGGTAATGGCCCGAGCATGTTATGTACCGGGTTGTATTGTCGAGGTGTATTCTTGGGCCTCTGTCTGTCTCTCATTTGGAATGAATTTGAGTTGCTCCAAAAAAAAAGAAAAAAAAAAAGAAAAAAAACGCTGTACCCCCTGGCTGTACATGGACCTAGCTTGAGACCAGGGACATCCAGGCAGTCCAGGTCTCAAGCTAGGTCCATGTACAGCCAGGGGGTACAGCGTTTTACAGATGCCGGACCCTCAGGAACAGCAAATTTTGACGAGTTTTCGGCCAAAAAACTCGGTTTCAATTTCGTTCAAAAAATAAAAGATGTCCATTTTGACGAAATGGTCTTTACCAGTACTTGGCCCAGCTATCGATGCCGCCGAGGCTGGAATGCCCGTGCGCGCCAATTGTTGCCGAAGCGCCGGGGTACTGTTTCGATTTTTTTTGGCTGGCACCTCCAGCCATTGTGGTCCGGTACCCCGAAGAAGTCGCGGCGCGTTAACCGGGAAGCGCTGCGGCCTATAGCTGGGCCAAGTACTGGTGGTTTAAGTTTCAAGTTGGAAAAAACTCGAAATACCAGTCATTACAGACGATCAATGAAAAAAAAAAACAGAAAAAAAAAC
>BFEA01000238.1:1987002-1997527 GCA_003427395.1 Chara braunii
TTTTTTTTTTTTTTTTTTTTTTTTGGGACCCATGGCATTTCTCAAGGGTTAGGAGCGACAGAAAGGGAAAAGAAAATGAGAAAAAAGAGCGGCGCCTACACTGCACACGCCCTCCATTTTTTATTTCCTTTGAACTGACCGGCCCCCAGGTAATTCAAATTTGATTCGCTGTGTTCATCCGATTGTATATGGATTCGAACTTAGGCTCGGGTATTTCAACAGGGGCGAGGTCCCACTCGCAAAGAGGATTGTGGATTGAATGCCTGAATCTGGACGTACTTGTCGGAAAGGAGCAGAAACTTGTGATTGAACTGCTTTTTTGCATCTCCGCTTAGAACCCGTCCAGATTCACGTTCTTCATGCTATCCACTCTGCTAGTGGGACCTCGCGCCCCCGATCGTGGCTGTACCAACTGAGATAGGCGGCGACAGCGCTTTTCCTTTTCGTTCTTCTTCAATCTTTTTTGTCCCCGGGGCCAAGTCCCACTTACCCGAAATCTCAACTTCTGACCGTAGATTCGGAAGATCGACGGCCCCAAATAAAGGATCACCATAAGTGGGACTTGGCCCCCGGTCCACCACTCGAGCGTGGTGGCGTTTTGGGAGAGTGGCGGCTCCCGTGATATATCATCATTGAGCTGGACGGCCCCATGTCATTCAGGATTATCTTGTTCTGTGCACCGGGATTCGAACACAGGCCTGCATTTCAACAGTTCATGGGTGACCCAGCTTTGTAAGAGACTCTGCTGGCCACAGGCTGTACAATGTCGAAAATTTTCAACAGGTGTCAGTCAGAAAAATTTTGACAGTCCGGCGGTCGTCAGTTTTCCCCCTCTTCGCCACATAGCCTGTAGAGGGGCAAGGTTTTTGGTTCAACAGTTCATGGGTGACCCAGCTAACCTTCTGATCCGACAGTGCCTAAGGCTTGGACCCCACTGCCCGTCGCCTGGAAAAGTTTTGGCATGGAAGGGCGATTTCGGACCCCACTGGGCCGCCAGGAAGTTTTACGGAGGTCTGCAGACGTCTATTTCAGACCCCACTGCCGTTTCCAAAACACCGCAAGGTGTGTTTCTACATGGCTGCCGGCTGGAAAAGTCTCCCCCCGCGGCCGGCGCTGTTTTCCAGAACAGGCTCCAACAGGGTAGGGAGGGCAAAGCGCCAGCCGTTGGCATCGGGGACCTGCAAGGTTTGTGTTCCCATCGGAGGCAGCAGCCAATAGCGATGAAGAGTGCCACAAAAAAAAAAAAAAAAAAAAAAAAAAAAAAAAAAAAAAAAAAAAAAAAAAAAAAAAAAAAAAAAAAAAAAAAAAAAAAAAAGGAGAGAAGATCAAAACAAACGCTATTGGCTGAACTGATTTGCGAAGGGTTTTCCAAGAGCAATGGTCCTCGGCCGTGGGGTCCCGGAAAAAGTACTTTCCAACTTTCCCAAATGACTTGCCCGCTTTTCGTGGCCACACCTCTTTTCCAGGCGCCGGCGAGTGGGGTCCAAGCCTTGGACCCCACTGGCTGGCGGCTGGAAACTGGTGTTGGCCATAAAAAATGGCCGACCGTAGTTGGAAACATTCTTCCTCGTTTCATTGGTACCCCACCGCAGGCCGATAGTTTCGGCAGTGGAAAAGTTTGGGCATACCCGAATAGGAAATCGCACCGGGGTGTTTCCCAAAAAGGCAAGCCCGGCGGGGGCTGTGGTCCATGGTCTGCTTGCGGAGCCAATGAAGTGTCTACAAAACGCCACGACGTCCAGCCCGATCCTGGAAACTGTTTTCCATGCCCCCCCCCTTACTCATCTGGAGCCGTCCCTGGAAACTGTTTGGAAACTCGTCGCCAAAAATTTCCAGACCGCGAGCCGAGTAGAAACGCCCCGTCAGCTTTTCCACGACCTCTTTCCAACCGCAGTGGGGTCTGAAATTCCTTTCCGGGCCGACTTTCCACAACGGTTTCCAACACCTGTGGGGTCTGAAAAACACTTCCTCGCCAAAACTTTTCCACGCCGCCGGCCAGTGGGGTCCAAGCCTAAGAGGCTCGCCACATAGGCTGTCGAATGTCGAAGTTTCGACAGGTGTCAGAAAATTTTTCGACAGTTGGGCGGTCGTCAGTTTTGCCCCTCTTCGCCACATAGTGTGTAGAGGGGCAAGGTTTTTGGTCATGGCCAGGCTGACGCACGGACATGACAACGCAAATTTGAACCTGACAACGCAAATGTGAACGCAATTTTCGAAAGGTGGGCGGGCCACTGTTGAATTTCCGTCACCTGCAGGCTGGTGGAAACAGTTGCTCGAGGAAGGCTGTCGAAAGGAGGACCATTCTGACACCTGTCGAAAGTTTTTTGAGCCGCAATTCTTCGAAAGTCTGTGTGGCGATGCAAAATTGTCAAAAACAGGGTTTTCAACAGCCTGTGTGGCGAGCCTCCAACCAATTCAATTACCTGTCTAATCTGGACAGGAGGGCCTTTCAGGCCTTTTTCACTGTCATTATAGTATTACGGGGAACCACGTAGCAGCCACACCCGTGCTTACGCCTCCAATGAGGGAACATGCGGGAGCTGCACCCACCGCAGGTGCAATACCTGCTGCAGCAGGTGGGCGATACTGGCCAGGGGTCAGCCCGTAGCATCAGGACCGAGCTTCTTCGATGGGCCAGTCACTGTGCCTCCCCTCCAGTCCCCTCCCCCTATGAACATCAGCAGTCTCTGCTCAATGCCACTCGGGGGGACGAACGACATATGGTCAGTGGGTGTGGGCTTTGTTAGGGGTACGTTTTCAGGTTATGTGTACGTGGCACGTAGCCCGTGATGAACAGCCCAAAGACGCTACATAAAATGGAGAGCTCAAGGACCCCTACCCCTACCGAGAAAGTTCCCGTCAAAAATGTGTCGGCCTTTTCGATGTCCACCCTTCCACAGCAGGTACGTCAGTGTCACCCATATCGGAAGGCCAGGCCATACGGCGGACCACAGGAACATCCGTCTCCGTAGAAGCCCAAAGAAACCCGCCGCAGTAGTTGGGAAAGACCCACAGAACCGGCCTGTGTGGGGTCCCATTTTGCTTTTCCGCCCCGTCCAACCCGTGCCTTCTTTTTAGGGACTTTCTTGCTTTTTCTCATTTTATGTAATGTTGGATCAGCGCCTAAGCCCGTCCGTAAATTGACCTTTTCACCACCGACCCACCACTCCTCCTACCCCTATGCCATTGCCACTAATTTATTTTTTTTTTCTCAAAGGGTAGTCAGCATTTAGGAACAAAAAGGTTTTTTTTTCCAAGAGCTTGGTCAACAACAGAGGAAAGGGGGTTCGTCTTTTCCTCTCAGAACTGCCTATGGGTCTGGCTGCACTACTCTCCACGCTCGCTATTTCAGAGAGCTTTTCATGGCTGCACTAACAATCCTATTCCACCACACAAAAACCCTAGGATACCTGTCAGAAACCACCATAGAAATGGCTTAGAGGCTCGCCACACAGGCAATTTGAAAGAGTTTCGACAGCTATCAGAAACAAATTGAAAGTCTGTTTGCCCCCCCTTCGCCACGCAGGCTTTCGAGGGGCAAGGTTTTTAGTCATGACCAGGCGGACTCCGCCTTTCGACGCCTTTCGACAGGGCACGGGTGTTATGGAAGAGTCCCTGACAATGCAAATTCGAACGCAATTCTCGAAAGGTCGGCGGGCCACTGTTGAATTTCCGTCACCTGCAGGCGGGAGGAAACGATTGCTGGAGGGCGGCTGTTGAAAGTACCATTCTCCGACACCTGTCGAGATTTTTTTGATCCACAATTCTTCGAAAGTCTGTGTGGCCATGCAAAATTGTCGAAAACCTGGTTTTCGCCAGCCTGTGTGGCGGGCCTCCTAGCACTCTCCGTGGGCGGACCCACATGAAGAGTGCCCAGCCTGCAAAATAGATCTTTGAGCAGCTCAATGTAGGAACCCCAATTTGGCGACTGTGCCTGGAGTCTGGGCAGACAAAATGGTGATGACGCTGTGTCTTGTTCTGCTGTCACTATGTCTGCTAGTGGACTGGGAATTGGAGAGTAGGAGCGTGGATAGTAAGTTCAGCCGTGATGGGAAAAACACCATTTTGGAGAGTCTGACATATTATCCAAGTTTCTGGACAGTGGAGAGTTACTGTTACTGTAGTGCATTCACTGCAGTGATACCCAATAAGGGTATAAAGGACATGAGGATCTGTTATGCAGAAGTTTTGATTTACTAACAGAAATGTTTTGTCTATTACCTCATTTGGCAATCAATCATCTCTGCTGTTGAATGGCCCAGAATGGGTTGTCTACAGTTACCAACTGAAGTTGTTTTCCAGAGTTTGGTCAAGAGCAGAGGAAATGAGGTTCTCTGCTGGCACTGTTGGCTGGGAATTCAATAGATTCTCTAAGACTCCACAGTAAGTTTCATTGTTGTTTACCTGGGCCACACTGATATGATCACAATGGGTACTGTACTTAACCAGCAACTGGGATTTTCGATGGGGAAACCCTCCAGTCTTGCCTCGGCGTGGCTCGGCAGGGATGCTCTTTTTTTTTGTATGTTTTTTAAACACAAACACACAAGCCGCACAGGGATGCCATTCTGGTTAAAAGGAAGGGTGTAGGTGAATTGATGATGTCTCGGATTTACTCAAGTTTCGGCGTGGGGATATATAGGATCCCAGAAAGGCTGCATAAATTTTGGAAAATTTTGAGACACAATGCTATGACCAGCATTTGCCATTTGGTACTGAAAACTTGAAAAGGACTACCGTCTAAGCCATCTTCACCCGAAAATAACATCCGAGTGTTATATTCAACTTACCCTTAAAAAATCAGATTTTTATTCTTAGTCACTATTTTTCTAATAGAAGGCCCTTGCGTTGTATTTGAACGTTCCGTGGGCAGACCGCCTTGTAGATGGATTATACATGGGTTTTGAAGGAAGGGAAGGGGGGTTGAAATCATACTCGTCTTCTTCTCACTTCACATGCATGCAAACAGATGACAGGACACACTGGCCCCCGGCGCCCGCACAAAGCTCAGAGATCTTCAAGCCGAGAAACAGTTCGGATACAAACTCGCTTCAGATTGGCTATGGCGCCCACGCACACACACTCTGTATCCCACACACACATACACAAATCTCACTATCACTTATCGCTAGCTATAGTGGCTATGGCCACGGCTACCGTTCTCTACAAGCATCGATGGCTGCTCTGACTCTGCCTCAGCCCACTTCGACTTCGGGCAACTGCAGACCACCTCGCACAAGACGCTAGGGCAGCGCTTCCGCATGGCTCACGCAGGAATGCCTGAATGGCTGAACGTAGCCTCTTGATTTATACTTCTGTTGGCTGCTGGTCTGCCCTTTTCCACCGGGCCCCTGGTGCATACAGTCCCACATGGTACTTGCTGACTAGACAAAGTGCGCCTGGGACTGGGTACCGCTGACATGACAAAGTTGGACTGCCCACTGCCCACTTTTTTTTTTTTTTTTTTTTTTTTTTTTTTTTTTTTTTTTAAATGAAAAAACAAGCTCCGTCTATTGGTGGGGAGCAGCACCTGCTGGAAACCGCAGTGTCCCATAGATACAACCATATCCTCACAAATTGGCACGAACTGGGAACCGGGCCCAGCGTCCCATAAAGAGTACGTTCAGAAAACTCATCAGAAAATTTCATGAAAATGAGACTAGGAACCTACTAGAAAAATCCAATTGGCCTAAGAATGGAATTTTGAAAATTGAGATACCGGGGCGGTTACCTGGCTTTGACTCAGAGAAATTGGAGCTACTTCAGACATGTCTACGACAACTTCATGATTAAGCAAAATTCAGAAACGGCTCAGAAGAACCCCCATCAATCCACTTTACCTCACTCCGGCAAGACTGACTGCAGCGGAGCCACCATCTCTGCTGATGCTATACCATACTCCCATCCTACCAGCTAGCCCCCTCACTGGTAGGACGTGTGATAACCCACCATCTTCTCCCACTCACCTTTTTTTTTTAAATGGGAACAAGGCTCCAATCTATTCGTGGGGAGCAGCACGTGCTGGGAACCGGGCCCAGCATCCCATATGGAAATTTACATGTAATTTTGAAGATTGAGATACCAGGGCCATTACCCGGCTTTGGCTCCGAAAAAACGAAGCTACCTAGAAAATGACCACGACAAGCTTCAGAATTTGAACAGAATTCAGAAAACTACTCAGAAACCCCCCCCATCCATCCTCTTTACCTCACTCCGGCAAGACTTACTGCAGCAGAGCCACCATCTCCGCTGCTGCTGTGCCCTATTCCCATCCTACCAGCTAGCCCCCTCACTAGTAGAACGCGTGATATCCCACCATCTCCTTCCCCACTCCCCCTAGTGCTTTTTTGGCTCAAAAAGTTGGAGCTACTTAGGAAATGACTACGACAGGCTTTCAGAATCAGCAGGATTCAAATTCCGGCTCGAAACCCCCCCCCCATCAATCCTCTGTTCCTCACTCCGGCAAGACTTACTGCAGCAGAGCCACCATCTCTACTGCTGTTATACCATATTCCAATCCTACCAGCTAGTCCCCTCACTAGTAGGACGCATGATATCCCACCGTCTCCTTTTCCCACTCACCTCGTTTCTTTTTTAGAATAGACCGCCGGGGTCCTAAAGAAAATCCGAAAATCTCGACCTCCCTAACAAACCTTTCCAGCGTTCCTCGAAGTTGTCTTACTCCCTGCTGAGCTCTTCCAGGCCTCACACCCCCACTTCCTGCTGGGTTACAGGGCAACACAACTCGCCCCAGCTCCGGCCAGCGTCATCCCAGCAGCAAACCTTGGTTGTCCCGTGAGATCCCCACCCCAAAGCATTCCCAGATCTCTCTAGCCTTGTTTTTTTTTTTTTTTTTTAACATGCCCCCGCTAGTTTTAGTGGTGCTGATACGAGCAGACACCACTAGCACCTGGAGAGAGGATCCATCCATTGGTGGGGAGCATCACCTGCTGGAAAACGGGTCCAGCGTCCCATGTACAAACTGAATTTGGAGTACATCAGAAAGGAAAATGTTGTGGGGGGCCCTGCCAGCATTGATTACCCTGGTGTCCAGAGGATTGACTGAGCAGGAAGTGTGCATGAGGAAGGAACCTCTTCACCCTGAAATCGGCGCCAGATACCGACTACTACACTCTAGTTCCTTCCTCCCCTTACCATCCCCCTAGTTTTCCTTGCTCAGAGTGTTCAGGCTGCCAGCATTGATTGCCCCGATCCGCAGAAGGGGGGGTTAACTGAGCAACGAAAAGAAGGGACGAAAAGGAATTGTGGATATTTAGCAAATGTTTAGCAGAAGAAAGAACCTCCCCATGGGGCTTCAGGGAGGAGTTTCTTATCAGAGAATGAGTGTGAATAGGAGTGAGTTAATGATGGGGATAGTACTGTATTCATCATTCAGGACAGGATCTCTCCCAGGGAGAGGGCATGGGGTGGTAAGGGGTCTGGGAAATCCGCGGGGGGGCGAAGTGGGAATGAGGGTTCAATGTGTGTCCAGTCCTTGAAACTTAGGCGATAGTCTCTCATCTCTTCCAAATCCCTCTGTCGCTCTCCCTTGTCTCCGCTCCATTCCACTCTTGCAATTCATCCTTCGCTCTCCCCTCCCACGCAGTCTGTGCAAAATGTTGTGATCCGTCTCCTGACATCTCCTACTTGTTTAAGGAGGTCCAACTGTGCTTTTGTGTCTCGCCATCTTTGTGTAAGTTCGAATTGTATTTGCAGTTGAATCTGTTCGGTGATTTTTGGCTCTTCTACTCTCACCTTTTCCATGGTCAGCATGCATCTCTGCCACCACAATGCCCATAACATTGCTCTCCTTCCAAGTTTGTACATGTTCTCTATAAGGTCGTGGCATCTCCCACATGTGGCCAATGGTCAACCAATATGGCTTGCCAAGAGTCCAGGACCAGGGTCAGGGGGTTGCAGATTCCATCTTTCTCCATATGCGGTCCCACCATCTCCATATAAATTGGGCGATCGGGAATTGCATAAAGATGTGTTCGATGGTTTTTGCTTCCTTGTAGAACGGGAATAGGCTCTGGCACCAGTGGCACCATGGGAGCAGCAAGCCTTTTTGTTCTAAATTGGTATGGGGAGTCAACCAGTCATTGGTTGGTAAACAGCGGTGGGCAATCTGTCATTGCAGGGATGAGATTTTCATGGGTTTTGCTTTTGTTCTTGGAACCATTTAACTGGAGATAGGAGGAAGCAGTCCACATTTAGGTGTCTGGCCCATCGGTCGTTTACTGTGTCTCTCAGTCGTCTTTTACGTCTGAGGATTTTGTAGGCTGATTTAACCGACAGCTGGTGGAGGTTGATACGACTTGTTCTGGGGCACCCCTCCCCTGGGAGGGTTCATATGTCCACTCTGCCGGGTCTAGGGCCAGATCTTGGATTGGTATGAGGGTTTGGCACACCACCTTCTGTCCTTTCTCTTCTAAAACTCTCACCCGGTAGACAGATGCTTTCTCTTTCTATTCAAAAGGGGCTCTGCTGCCTTGAACGGTGTCTACTTTAGTGGTTGTGTAGTGTTCAACCAGGACAATCTGGGGTGAGACCATATGTATCAGACCTATCCTTTGTGGGGACTCCGTGCTTGCTACCCAATCGCCTTCTTTTAAGGTGGGACCTCGTTTAAGGATTTGGTATCATGCCAGCGGGATTGCTTCAATCAGATCGTCCAAATGTTCCTCCACGTGGTGGCAGTATCGTAAGATTCCCCGCAACTGATCTCCTGTTTTCCAATCCCTTCTGTCATTGTCTCAGAGATCCCCAACCCTGAGCACCCCTCTTTTAACCCAGTTTTTCTAGGGCAAGGAGGAGCTTATCATGACACAACCCCTCAAATCAGTCACCCATCAGTTTCCAAGGAGAGGTTGTCTATAGACTTCCGACCAACGGTCGAGGTAGGTTATGACTGGGAGCGGGAGTCTGAGTCAGGTTTTCATCAAGGAAGGCCAAAAGTTATCCGAACTCTGGTCGCCTTCCTCCAGCCCTCCATCCAGCCCCTCTCTTCCTTGGGGGAACTTGTGTGGGACTGTCCAGAACCGGTCCTCTAGCCATGTCAGCGGGTGGGTTGTATGAGGGGTTTCTGGGGCTAGTCGGGCTAGATGTTCCAGAGCCAATGCGCACCACGGACACTGGGGGGCGAAAATGGGTTTTTTAATCCATCTTAGTTGTAGTGCCTGCACTTGCGTGGCCGGATCAATTATTCCCAACCCTCCCCCTACCTTGGGTTGGATGATTGAATCCCACGCCACTCGGTTGATCACGTTGTTGACTTCGCTGTACCCCCTCCATAGGAAGGTTGCTGCCTTTCTCCTTAAGCTTTTTAGGGTTGTTTTGCTTAGTGGCCACCGTAGCGATTTGTACCATAATGTTGCAAAGACTACGTTGTTAATTACTAAGGCTGGGGCAAAAAGGGAAGTGTGCTTATTTCTCTAGTTAGCTAATTTTTGTTGTGTCGGGGTACTAATCCATTCGTCGTTGATCGGTGGGCGTCCCTTCGCGGTCATGGATACCCCTAGAACTCTAACAGGGGCTTCTAATGACAACCATTTAATGCGTGGTGACTCAGGGGGGCGTCCCCCTTGATAGTGAATCCACCACCCCTGAGTTTTGCTCCCCCAGTTGACTGTCATATCGGAAACCTTGGTAAACTTCTTCATCATTTGCTGAATTTCCTTCATGTTGATGTGTGTGGCCTCTGTCAAGATTGTGAGATCATCCGCAAAGAGGGAGCATACCGGAATTGCCTCCTCCGGGATGTGTGTGACGCGAATTCTGGTGATGCTCTTGTTAGCCCGGAGGTTGGCCGCTAGTGCTTCCATGATGATCAAAAAAAGGAAAGGGGACCGAGCGTTCCAAGCGTAGAGGTGGTGCCATGCATCCGTTAACTTGGATACAAGTAGTTGCGTTCTGATGCAAGATCTGAACCCAGCGTCTGAAGTCTGACCCAAAATTCATATTTTCTAGACACTTATCCAAGAACAACCAATCCACATGGTCGTAGGCCTTTTCGAAGTCAATAAAGACCAACGCAGCGTTTTGACGGGAGTGTCTCGTGAGTTGGAGTACCTCAAACATACACTTCGTGAAAACTGGACTGAAACAAAAGTCCATTTTTTCCAAATTATACTATACGTTTTTCCGTAAACTAGTTTTGAGCACAAGATTTAGACCTCAAGTTTACGTGCCACAACAAGACAAAAAAAAACTGTTTTTTAAGAAAACATAGTTAGCCCTGCGATCCATGTCTCACAACAACATATTAAAAAACAGGTTTTTTTCCAAACTGAAGGTACCCGAAGAAGCCACATCAATAGCATAATAGCTTTGCAAAAAATTTGAGGTTGTCCACCAGTACAATCGAGAGACCATATAAGAAATGAAAATTCGTCAGGCTCTAGAAAGGGCAGAAGAGCAAAGAAACCAAGGAGGCACCTCCAGAGGCACCTGGGCGGAGGAGTGCGGAGGAGCGAAGGAGGGGGGAGGAGCAGCGGAGGGGTTAGGAGCAAGGTTGGGGGGGGGA
>BFEA01000238.1:2016840-2032662 GCA_003427395.1 Chara braunii
GCCGTTCTAGCAGTCTCACGGGCCTCACATCCTGCTGTCTCTTATACACATCTAGATGTGTATAAGAGACAGGGGCCCCCACCAATCAATCAATCAATCAATCAATCAATCAATCAATCAACGAAAAAAAAAAAAAAAAAAAAAAAAAAAAACGTTTTTTTTTTCTTTTCAATTTTGTTTCATTTCGCCCATAGCCCCCAACCAAAAGTTGATGTTTTTCGTTTTTTTTTTATGGGGGGGGGTGAGGCCGGGGATGCGCCGCCACGTGGCGTCTTTCGATTTTCCAAAGTCGTTCCCCCACGGCCGCCACGTGGTTTTAAAGCTGTGCGTCCGCGCGAACATGTCCGCGGGGTCGGCGGACTAGTTGCGTCCGCGGATTCGGTCGAGGATGACCGCCGCCGAGGGGGATTCATAGACGCAGAGGTTAGAGAACGCTTTGAGTGGAAGAGATTGAAAGAAGACGTACTAACTTATGCTCGTACATGTTTGGTTTTTTAGAGGAACAAACCGTCACACGAAAATCCACTTGATCTTCTGAAACTATTACCGATTCCTAGCGAACCAGGTGAGCCTATGTCGATTGACTTCATGAGCCTCACCAAAAGCCGGAACGACAATAGTTAAGTAATGATTATTGACATATTGTGGATCGTTTCTCTAAATATGTCATGTTTATCCCCTTCCCTGCAGAAGCGTGAACAAAATTTCTCATCCAAATATTTCAGATGCGATGGGTAACAAAGTATGGTTTTCCTCTCTCCATTGTATCTAATCGTCATGCCAGGTTCACAAGTATGTCATGGCAAAAGTTTATGAAAGCATACAGTATACGACTGACCATGTCGTCAGGGCGACAACCTGAAACGAATGGACAAAGTGAGCAGATGAACCGTTTGTGTAGGCAACTTTTGCGCATATATATGAGACGCGATCAGATTGATTGGGACGAGAACTACCCAAGATAGCAAGTGCATATAATAGTAGTGTTCATATCACTACGGGGTGTACGCCTAATGCACTACACAAGGGGTGAAAACGTAAGCGTCCCATTGATGTGCTAACACGGGACCAGTTCCTTAGCTTTCCTCCAGGGACCCGATTGGGACAAAAACTTACCCAAGATAACAAGTGCATACAATAGTAGTGTTTATACCACTACAGGGCGTACGCCTAATGCACTACATAAGGGGTGAAAACCTAAGCGTACCATTGATGTGCTAACACGGGACCAGTTCCTTAGGTTACCTCCAGGGACCCGAAAGTATGCAGTATTGTTTCAAGAAGACATTAAGAAAGTGAAGGACAATCTGAAAAAAACTCAGGACCAAATGATTAAACAATCTAACAAGCATCGTCGACCATCAACATTCAAGGAATGTGATATAGTCTAGGTCAAGTCCAAAGAGTTTTCGTTGGAATAAAATGTGTCTCTGAAACTTTTGCCTCTCTGTTTTGGACCCTGGGAAGTTCTCAAAGTATTGGGGATGCAAAGGGACCGTCTTATCGAATTGATATTCCCCCTCACCTCAAAACGTATCCTGTCTTTCACACGTCCAAATTGTTATCCTATGTAGAAGGACATGAGTTTCCAAACAGACCTTCTATGATTTTGCCAGACATGGAAGGCGGATATGAAGTGGACAAAATCATAGAGCATGGGTACTTTTCTACAGGTGGATGTGGACGAGCTCATAAGCAGTTCAAGGTACGTTTCAAATCTCAGGCACCATATGAGGACAAACGGTTTAGTAAACGATAATTACTTGAAACTGCTCCTGATATTGTATTTGCATATTAACGTGGGTTAAAATCTTAGGTATTTCTGCGATGAAACTCGAAAACGGGTCGGCAGGAATGCAGTAACCCATGTTCTGCAGCTGTCTAGGCCCTCGAAACGGAGCCCAGACGACACAGGCCAAACTCGGCCTGTGCCAGGTAGTGTGACCATACACTGCCCGTGGGAAAATCAAAAGTCTAAGTCAACTGACAAATCAAAGATACCACGCCCAGACCCTTGGTGGGATAGATTCACTTGTTGTGCGCAAGTACCCATACAACATCAAGGGCAGAAGGAACTTAGTTTCAGGCCAATCTAGACCATTATTTGCATTGAGATCTTGACGGCTGAGAGATGCACCATCCCACAGTCCAGACCCCTCGTCAACGCTACATAAGCGCTGACTTCCTGACTTTGAGATTCATTATCATGATGTCTTGCATTAATGCTGACTTCACGCGTTGACGGCGACGTTGACTCGATGTTGCGACACTGGTTGGATGCTGGCTTTCCACCGACACTTGTGTGACTACGGCGACGCGATGCTGGCTCGGCATGGTGGCTGGCTGACGATTGTCTTCGGGGCATGTTGACGTGGTAGCTGCCACGCGTCGCCACTGACGTGGCCGCTGCCACATGTACTGTTGCTGGCATGGCTGGGCTACGTAACTGGCACTGTTGTTCTGATTAATCGTCACTCGGGAGAAGATCATAACTGTGGGGTGATCGTGGACACGTACCTCCTTATCTTGAGGTCGACATTGCTCTAGTACGCTGATGAGGGACTGATCGATGTGCCGCGTGGCACATTGTAATAGAACTTCAGATGTGTGTTCAGACTATTGATTATTTTGGTGGTGATTGAGGAGGGAGCCCGAAGCAGAAGTGGGCATTTGTCTTTTATTCCTAAGTGTAATCTCCCTCCTCTCTCCTTCGTATGTGTATGATTCTCCCATCTCATTATATCTGGACACGATTATGATTATTGATATTCATCTGGACTTGCATTGTTGACAAGTGTCTTCACGATCCGGGTTCATTGCAACTGGGCCCGTTCAAAAAAAATAGAAAAATAAAAATGATGACATAGACATCAGAGTTGATGTATTAACCGACGGAGGAGACATTGGTATAGTTACCAGCAAAGGAAGGATGACACATCCCCAAAGCACTTTTCGGTGCTTGCTCCCATCATGGTCCATTTGAGGGTGACGTGTCAGTTTAGCCCCATCATAGATGCCCATGGAATGTTATGCAAAGGTTTGTATGACAAACGACAGTGAGGCAAATTACGACGAGGCAACAAGGCATTGGACAACAAGCAGTTGCAAGACATATAGGGTGGAGGATATCAAGAAGGCGGGTTGACAGACTAACAATACAAAACAACAAGGAAAAAGGCACAAGTACAAGTAACAAGCCAAAAAAGCAAAGAGCAAAAAAACATGAAAATCGCTGACGACAAATTGTTTTGTAAGACTTGCACCAACTCATTAGGAGGTTGAACCCTCAACAATCTACGAAATCCTCATATTGATGCTTTGAGTCATGAACCCTTTCACCCTTGTTGAAAGCAGGCCGCCGACAGGCAACTGTTACATCGCAAGCAGAGCATAGCAGCAGATAACGACTCAACAAAACGCCAGGCAACACTGCAGTGGAACCCAACTGTAAATCGTCAAAGCTAATTGAATGGAACGGCTGCGCAGGTGGAAAGTACATCAAAGCACACAGCAGCGCTGCAGTAGTGACAAAACTAGATATCACATAAGCAAAATGCACCGGAATATGAGACACATGGATGGACAACAAGGCGACTGTCACAATGCAGCGGAGCACAAGACAACAACAACACCACATACAAACTACACAACAACACGCCAGTTGAAAAGAACGAAATGACGACCAAGTGGGATGGGCATCAAGGCAGCCGCGCAGCATGGACAAGGTAGTCGACATATCCAACATGGAGCAAAGCTGTCTAAGACCTACACCACCTTCTGAGTTGGGGAGCCACTCAAACGAACGTCGGTAATCACCCATGCACCACACAGACATCTCAAACAGAGCAGGACCCCTTATAGTGTTGTAAGCACTTCAACAAAGTCAACCACCGACTATTGGGCACTATCTGAAGGCGCTCGATGACACATTGTCAACCACAAAGGGAAAAAAAAAACAAAAGGGAAGACATACAGAAAACTGATTTTGTGCGTTGTGAGTACGTGTGTCTGCGCGTGTGTGCTGTAATCAAATATACGTGTCACCGACTTGTTTCAGAGCTTTCTTGATCTGCAAAATAATGCAGGGGAGGAAGGGAGCATACTGTTTCCCACACGTTCATTTCTCTGCATCCATAAGAGCCGCAGCTGAACAACTCTCACTGTTTCCATTACTTAAACCACCAGTACCAAGCGGATGTTGAGGCCCGAGCCTTGAATTTGCCTGCACGCCAAGCCCTGCCAAGCCTACAGCGTAGCAGCAGCATTTTGGGGTACCAGTTCCAAAACTTTATGGCCCCTCGTCGATGTTTTTTTTTCCATCGTCGTCTTTTTTTTTGGCCCCTCGTAGGGGTATCAGTTTCAAAACTTTATGGCCCCTCGAATTTGTCTGTGTGCCAAGCCCTGCCAAGCCTACCGGTGCCACTTCCCACTTCAAGTTGTCGTTGTTTTTTTTTCTCTCGCTTTGTGTGCTTGCTTGTTTGTTTTTCTCCACGTCGTCATATCTTTTTTTTTCTTTTTTTTTTTTAAATAAAGAAAGCCCCTGCTCATGGTAAGAGAACCGCCAGGATTGAGACCTTGGCTATTGGGCTGCTCCATCTATTGGTAGGGAAGGGCACCTGCTGGAAACCAGGTTCAGCATCCCTTGGAAACGGCATGGCAATACAAGGTCTTGGGGCTATAGTCATTAGGATTCCTGTTCTGGAGCTACTTTTTCCCTTCGAGCCGTGCGCACTTCCCTTACTTCCCTCTGTGTGTGTGTGTGTGTGTGTGTGTGTGTGTGTGTGTGTGTGWGAGAGAGAGAGAGAGAGAGAGAGAGAGAGAGAGAGAGAGAGAGAGAGAGAGAGAGGCGTGGTGAGGAAGCAGGGTGCAGATCTTGAATGCACCGGGATGGAAAGCTAGCTTGTATACATTCATAATGAGCTTGTGTTCTGCCCAGTTGCTATGTTTTTCGTTTTTGGTGCTTTTTGTTGCAATATTGGGGCTACGAGACCAATATTGCTGTTGGCGCCAGCCAAAACAGAAAAAAAAGTGCACCACCGCTGATGGTTCAGCAAGGCTTGCCCCGCAGTGTGAATCCTAGACAGCAGAAAGACGCTCGGATGTACTGATGGTTCAGCAAAGCTTGCCACAGTGGGAATCCGAGACGGCAGAAAGACGCTCGGATGTACTGGTACTTTAAGCGACCAGTGCCAACGACCACCTTTCACAGGCAAACTCAAAACACCAATTTGCCACAAACCACATTCTCTGGAAGAACAGTGCTACCAGACCACAATGTCTGGTGGCGCCGGGGGAAAGAAAAAAAGTCGCGCTGGCACTGCAGAAAAGCTCCGATGTAGTGGTGAGTCTGGTGACTCAAGTGGAGCTGGCCAGCGTTGGCAATGGCAGACAACCAAGATCCCATGGATCAGTAGGCAGTGCTTGGCGTGCACATGTAGCCACAAAAGCCCTCCCGGACTTCACTACTGGCTATGGGAGAAGCAGCAGCGTGCAAAAGGTGGAAACATTAGCCAAGAGCGGAACCATCGGGCAACTGTGTCATATCCACCATCTTGTCTTCTTTTTCCTTCCTCTTTCTTTTTCCCTTTGGCATATCCACTATCAGTAACAAAATAGAATCAATCCAGCAATTACGCACACAAGTGGCATTCAGGAGGTCATGGGTTCAATACCCATAGCCTCATGTACTTTCCTGGTCATGCTTTGCACCCGCCCCCTAGAGATGGCCTATTGGTCCCCTCAATCGGCATCAAGCAGTCACTCCTGATGTTCGTAGGGGGAGGGGGGGTAATTGGAGAGGCACAGCAAACGGCCCCTGAGATGATGCTAGGTCCTGGTGCTACCAGCCGACCCCTGGACGGTGTCCTGAACCTAGTCCCTGAGGGCCTGGCTGCAGCCATTTACTCTATGGTGGGAGTATACGGCTGCTATGGGTTCCCCTGGATGCAATAAGGCCACCCTGTCAGATTAGACAGAAGATTGAATTTACCTGGGCTGGACCCGGCTGGTTAGTCCGATGATAATACCTCATCGCCATCGCCCTCTCAAGAGAACAAAAACAAAAACCAAAACAAAAAAAAGGGAATCAGCATGTCTAAAGGAATGATGCCGTTAGAAACCCCAATAAGAATCCTAGGGGTATCCATGACCACAGAGGGACGGCCACCAATCAATGACGAGTGGATCAACGCCCCGGCTCAGCACAAACTAAACAACTGGAGAAACAAGCACACATCCCTTTTCGGTCGAGCTCTAGTACTTAATAACGTGATTTTTGCGACATTATGGTACAAGTCCTTGCTGTGGCCTTTAAACCACCAGTACCTCGGCCAGCCAAAAAAAAAAGCCGCAGCCGTTAATGCGCCACGACTTTAGGGGGTTCGGGGCAGGCTTGGTAGTGCGATGGAGTAGAAGCTGTCGGGCCCAAGGAAGAAGGGCGAATGGACTGTAAGACTGTAGGCGATTTTGTTTCCACATGCACGCACACAGTACAACCAAGAGAATAGAAAGGAAAAAAAAATGGAAACAAGGGAAAAAAACAAAAGAAGTACCCGCCACTTGGCAGGCAACAAAACGACCCTCATGTGGTGGTTACGGGCCATGCTCCACGACTCTGCAAATATGCAAAACAACAAGACTGAATTCTCCACTGGAATATGGATAGATACATGCCTCTGCACATGTGGCGAGTACAACCCGACGAATCCTTTTTCTTTGGCCTTGGGCCTGAATCCTTTTTCTTTGGCCTTGGGCCTGAATCCTTTTTCTTTGGCCTTGGGCCTGAATCCTTTTTCTTTGGCCTTGGGCCTTGGCTCCACTCGTCTCCACATGCACAAAAGACAGAACGACAAGGGGATGTATCTTTCCATATTCTAGAGGAGGATTCAGTCTCATTGTGCACATTTGCTTGRCCCTTYAGTGCTTGCAAAATGAGACTGAATCCTCCACTACAACAGGGAAAGATACATTGCCATATTTGTTGGAGAGTGGTGAAGCAACGCCCACACTTCACACTTTTCCTTTTCTTAGTTTTTTTTCTTATTTTAGGAAGAACTATCGTCGCCTTTTCTGACATGACTCCCCGTGAGAGACGGGGAGCAGCCAACTGAAAACTGTCGTTTTTTTTTGTTTTTTTTTTGTTTTTTTTTTGTTTCGCGGTTTACAGAAGTGCTCTTTCTTTTCTTTTGTTTTTACGCGCACTGCTCTCTCCAGAATGTATCTGACTGCACTTGTGGCCACGCCCAGGGTGCTGCACGAGTGAAAACAACGGGCGGTACCAGTGCCAGTCCACAATGTATCCCAAGTTGGTTCCCGGCCCCTCCAGGCTCGGCAGCCCTTGGCGCGCAGGTAAAAATGAGGGTCGGGCCTTAAGAACCGGTAGGTACTGGTGGTTTAAGGACAGCGGCTCAGGAGCCTAAGGAAAAAGGCAGCAGCTTTCCTATGAAGGGGGGACGGAGAGCAGGCCAACGCAATAAGCTGAGTGGCCTAGGATTCAATTATCCAGCCTAAAGCAGGGGGAGGCTGGGGAATAATTGATCCAGCCACGCAGGTGCAAGCATTACGAATAAAGTGGATCAAAAAGGTTATTTTTAGCCCCCAAAGCCCGTGGTGTGTTCTCGCTCTGGAACATTTGGCCCGGCTGGCCCCGACAACCCCCCATACGATCCATCCGCTGACATTGTTGGAGTACCGATTGTGGACGATCCCACGCAAACTCCCACACGGAAGGGATGGGCCGGATGGCGGGGCTCAGACGTTGGATAACTTCTGGCCATCTCTGCTGCAAACCCGGCGTAAACTTCCGCTCCCGGGCAGGACTCAACCCGACCGTTGGGAGGAGGTCCACCGCCAATCTCTCTTCGGAAATAGATGGGTGACAGACACGAGGGGCTGCGTCATGACGAGCTCAGCCCTGCCCTGGAAGAGTTGGGTTAAACATTGCATACTTAGGGTAGGGGATCTTTGGGACAATGAAGGCAAGACTTGAAAACAAAAGACCAGTTGCAAGCAACCTTAAGGTACTGCCACCATGTAGAAGAGCTTTTGGAAAATCTTATTGAAGCCATCCCACTAGAATGGTACCGGATCCTCAAACGTGGCCCACCTTGAGAGTAGGAGACTGGGTGGCAAGCACAAGGACCCCGCTGAGGATTGGCCAGATACATACAGTCTCACCCCAAACAGTTCTGGTCGAACACTACACCATCACCAAAACAGACACCCTCCTTTCGCATGGAGAAATAAAGCAACAGTGCACCAGTTGAGAGTTATTGAAGAAAAGGGACAAAGGGTGGCGTTCCAACCAGACAAACCAATCCAGGACCTAGCTCTGGACCTGGTGGAATGGACTTGGCAGCCTCCCCAAAAGAGGGGAGCCCCCTAAGGTAGGTGATATTAGCCTGCATCAGCTAACGGTCAAATCAGCCTACAAAATGCTCAGACCTAAACGGTATCTGAGAGACACGATTAACGATAGATGGGCCAGGCACCTGAATGTGGACCGCACCCTGCTGTCACCAATCCAATGGTTCAAGGAACAAAAATCTAAGCCCATAAAAATCACCTCTCTACTGTTGCAAATAGCCCACCGCTGTCTACCAACCAATGACTGTTTGACTGACCGTACAACCCTCGAACAAAGAGGTTTATTGCTCCCATGGTGCCAGCGGTGTCAAAGTCTCTTCCCTTCCCACAAAAAGGCGGAGACCATTGAGCATATCTTCATGCAATGTCCGATTGCCCAATTCATATGGAGATGGTGGTTCCGCATATGGCGGAAAATGGAATCCGACATTCCCTGGCCCTGGTCATGGCAAGCCATATTGGCAGGGCATTGGCCGCTGGCAGGAACAGCCTCGACCTTCGTAGGGAACATGTACAGATTGGGAAGGAGGGCAGTGAGATGGGCACTTTGGTGGCAACGATGCACCCTGGCCATGGAGAAGGTATGGTTGGAGGGGTCAGAGATTTCAGAACAGATCCAGCAGAAGGTTTACCTAATGGTTGGACACAAAATCACAATTCGACCTCTTCAGACAAACTGGAGACGTTAGGAGGCGGATCACGACATTTTGCACAGAATGGGTAGGAGGAGAAAGAAGGATGGATTGCAAAAGTAGAATGGAGCGGTGTCAGGGGAGAAGGGCCGCGCGATTTGGAGAAAATGAGAGACTACCGCCTAGTTTTCAAGGACTGGATTAACATAGAACCCTCCTTTCCATTACGCCCTCCCTCGAATTTTCCAGATCCCTTCCCACTTCACGCCCTATCTCTGAAAGAGATTCTGTCCTGAATGTGATACTCTCCTTTACATCTCCTTTCCATCCTAATAGGTGCCCACATATTCCCATTACGCCCTCCCTTGCATTTTCCAGATCCCTTCCCACCTCACGCCCTATCTCTGGCAGAGATTCTTTCCTGAATGTGATACTCTCCTTTCTCCTTTCCATCCTAATAGGTGCCCACATGTGGAACTACTCCCTGGAGCCCCCTGGGGAGGACTCCGCTAATGTTCTCCTGTTTGCATGTACTGTTGGGGTAGTCGTGCCACTGAGCATGGTTTGGAGTGAGTAGTTCTTCTGAATAGTATCAGCCCCTAACTGCTTATCTGGCGCCCTTCTTTTGGGGTTGAAGAGATACGAAGGACAATGACATCTCCCCAAGCTCTTAAAAGACTACACCGCTGGACACTATATAGGGCCTGCTCAGCCAATCCCCTGGTTTGCAGGGCAATCAATGCTGGCAGACCCCACAGTCACTGTTCTCATTTTGTCTCAGACATTCTCTTTTCTGCATAAGGGATGCTGGACCCGTTTTCCAGCAGGTGACGCTCCCCACCAATAGATGGAGCCTCTCCCCAGGCGTTAGCAGTGTTTGCTCTTATCAGCAGCACTAACACTGGTGGGGGTGTTCCTTTCAAAAAAAAAAGGAAAAAAAAAAAAAAAAAAAAGGAATGATCAATTACACAACAGAAAGTCCAGTCTTTCATGGGTTAACCTGGTACCAGCTTCTCGGATAAAGGAGGCATTCGTATACCGGGCTAGCCACAGAAAAAGGGCAACAAATCTCGACGCCCCACTGTTTGCCTGGAGAGAGAAAACACAGCCTGTTTGCCTGGAGAGAGAAAACACACCTTGTTTGCCTGGAGAGAGAAAACACAGCAGCTGCAAGATGTGCCGGTCAGACGCACGAGGCACAGCAGAGGTTCAAAACAGGCAACAGGCACAGTGGCTATTCTGGCCAGGGCGTGGCCAAATCTAGTAAAGGGCAACAAATCTCATCTGACTGTTTGCCTGGAGCAAGAAACCACAGCAGTTGCAATCCTTGGAGTAGTTACAGTTAGGAGCAGCCATGGGTCCTGTGGATGCTATCACCGTCACTGCGATCTAAAGTAGGGCCTGGCAATTAACTTTGGCTGCGGTGTACGCCCACCTGTTAAACTCTCTCCTCTGTAGGTAAGCTCTGCATTGTACTGCTTACTCCGAGGAAAAAAATTGAAATACCACCGACCAGGCCCCAAGACTCAGTCAGGCTCCGCCAAGAGGGTTACCAGTAGCACGAAGGGAGAGGGACAGTTCACCCCTTCGCCCTCGCGTCCAGAGGGAATGGTCGGGGGACCTATGGTTAGTGTCTCCTTCATTATAGTGTCATGTAGGCAAGCAACTTACCTGTCGTGTCGTGGTCTCTTATGTCGATCTCTGATCTCTGTCGGTACATCCTGCAGCTTACCGTCGGTTCTGTCAAAGGAATCATTTCGTCAGTTCAAACCATCAACCATATTGTTCAGGGACGCTGGACCCGATTTTCAGCAGGTGGTGGTCCCCACCAATAGATGGAGGCCCCCCGGGTATGCTAGTGGTGCCTGCTCCTAGCAGCACCCCTAACACCACCTCAGGCACCACTAGTACCTTTCCCGTGTGGGAAAATAGGGAAAACTGGCAGTTTTCCCAAACTCCTGAATATTCGGAGGTCGGGCCCGCCGACGACTGCCATTGATAAAACTGATCGGCGGCCGTCATTTCGTTTCGACCTCTGAAAAGGTCGGACGCCTACCCGAGGCCCGCTGTTTTCCCAAGCAGCGAAGGTACTAGTGGAAAAAAAAAAAAAAAAAAAAAAAAAAAGTTATTGAATCAAAGGCGATGGACACAATAGAGTCCTAAATAGCTGACAGGGACAGAAGCAATTGTGGCCAGGCGGTGGCCAAATCCGGTACTCGTCCCACAACTGGAATGCCCCAACAAGTCATCATCTCCCAAAAGACCATTCCACACAACTTTCGACTGAGGATTGCCTGAAAAGTCCAAAGAGAAAAGAAGATTAAAAAAAGAAAAAGAAAACATTTATCAACAAGTTAGTATAATAACAATTTATAGTGCCCCCCTCCTGCCCCTGTAAAAACCCTTGAACCCCTGTCATGCTTTGCATCAAACAAAGCCATTAAGTTTTTGCTTTCCAAATGTGCAATATGCTCTTTTAAAGTCTTTTTTTTTTCACAAAATTCAAAGTTTTCCACAAATTTTAACAGTTTTTCAACTGTTTGAATATTTTATTTTACTTCTTCATGTGGAGTTCTAGGTAATTATAACGGTCTGCATAATCCGGCTGCATGAAAAACTTAAAAAGTGTTTTTTAACTTTTTTCACTGTGCCCGACTGGGATCTCGTATGTTTCCAAATGGCCTTGGTCTCGTAGCGTGGCCCTGAATGAACCAGTCCGGAGTGCCTGGATCATTCCAACAGGGCCGCCACCTTTTTTTGTAAGCGATGTCAGGCCCGGTTTGTGGCAGTGTATAATTCAGCCATGGGCACTGGGCCGGTTTGTCAAAAAAAAAAAGAAAAGGTTTCCTTTATTTTTTTAATACAAGCCAGGAAACCGGACCTGGAAAAGGGACACTTTTTCATCCAACATTGATTGCGAGGTCCCTGTTCCCCCTCCCAAAAAAAGATAAAATAATATAATAAAAATAAAAAACCTGCACGATTCCGCTCAGGCACCCCCCGCACGGAACTCCGCACGAATGTGCGGCTCGTGCGGTTGCAAGTATGGGTTAAACACATGGTAACCCCGGACCCAGACCCCTTTCCCGCATATAGTGAAGTAATAAGGTCAGAGATTACTCGTCTGACACGGCAATGAGTTTACCACTTTCATCGGCGAACAACCGAACCCTTGGAACCTCGACCTTCCACCATTACTGATGGGGTAAGACTATGCCTTCACCATATTCACTACAGTCACCTGTAAGAACTTAGGTACGAGCCGTATGAATGATGTGTGCAAGAAAGACAAAGAGTCAGACACATCATTCTCATCACAACAGAGACACTTCCGGACTGTCTTCCGGACCAGTGTCTGGACCAGTCCGTACTGTCCGGCGATCCGAACATCGCCGGATCTCCGGACACCGGACAGTCCGGACCGGTCCCCGGGGTGCAAAAATGTCTGGACCCAAAAATAAAAAAGAAAAAGAAAAGAAAAACCAGGGGGTGAGGGGGAGGTTGGGTGGGGGTGTTGGCAGGCACTTACCTGCTTTGCACTCTGTAGTTCAGGCAGCAGAGCACGTGTCTTGCAGCATATCAAGTTTAATCAACCAGCACATTTTACTAGCAGGCATGCAGAGTTGCAAACAGTGCAAAGTAGGCACAAGACTAGAGAAACAGCGAATTCTTTTTTGAAAAAAGTATGATTAACTTTGGAACTTTGAACTTTGGATTTAGTAATTTAATTATTTAAGTTCATAACTTCATATATAACTTAAAAGTTTGAACTTTGCAGTTCAATTCAGAACGTCAGAGTCTTCAGACTGGCAGCACTGGCAGCACTGTCAGTGCTCTCTCTCTCTCTCTCTCTCTCTCTCTCTCTCCTGTCTCTTATACACATCTAGATGTGTATAAGAGACAGGGCCTGTGCAAAACCCGCCACCTCAAAAACCTGCAGTGTCTTGTGTCTGGACCTCTAGGCCATGTCCGGTGGGGTGAAAGGACACTTAAAAATCACCCCATTATTTTTTGAGGGGCCACTAGGACCCGACAAACGTCCTGGGCCGCCCCTTTTTTTTTCTTTGATTTTTGCTCCAGGGGCCTCCATCCAGACATGGGGACCGGGCCCCGAACACCGGACTGTCTGGAACCTGGTCCGGACGTCCGGCCGGTTACCATGGTTAAAAACCTTCCCACCAATGAGCCTAGCTTAGTTGGTACACCCATGAACTGTTGAAGTACAGAACTGAGTTCGAATCCGATGGAACCGGAAGAGTGAAATCCAATACCAGCGGCGAGTACATTCCACAAGGTTATCTCAAGGCCATGATCGCCCTTAAACCACCAGTACATTTCGCAGGCAAATTCGAAACACCGATATACCACACACACACCACATTCTTCCGGTCAATAGTGCTACCAGACCAAGGTGTCGGGCCGGAAGAAAAAAAAAAAAAAAAAAAGTGCTGGCGCTTCGGCAAAGTTTGCCACGGCAAAAAGAAGCTCGGAGGTAGTAGGGGTGGTTTTAAAAGTGAAAACAGTTCAAAACACACATTTTGTATTTGTTATTTTTGTTTGGCTTTTTAAAGGCCAATGAGCTTGACAAATTACTATCGTACCGACTGGACTGGCCTAGCTCAGTCGAAACACCTGTCACCTGCTGAGAAACATACCAGGGTTCAAATTCCGACGTAATCCCACATTGCGATCGAACTAACTGGCCCAGGGAATTGAGCATTCCGTCCAAGGCGGCAGGACATCGCATCCTCAGCCAAGGTGGCCTTTACAGCCTCAGGGGAACCCCAGCGAGCTGTAACCTCTCCTGCATACTGGGGGGACACTCTCTCTTTCCAAAATGTATCTGACTGTGATAACGGCCGACCGGGATGCATTTGACTACAATCGCCTACAGAAATAAGTACAGGAGTCTTAGTGAGAGGAGACTGTGAGCATGCCTTCCCTGAGAGAGTCAACCTGCAACAGCCTGGGAATGGGACTAGATGCATGGTACCAGGCAGGCATCACGATGCGCGTACGAGACTTTCTCCCCTGCCCCTAAGAACAGCAGCAGTGTCTAATATCGTGGCTTGGGGCCTCGGGCTATACGGCATTGCCTAGACAATGGGCATCAAGCATGCACACACAACCACATGAAACCAACAGGAATGGAACCTGAGACCTCCCAAAGGGCACTTGTCTGCCTCACCAACAGGAAACACCTTTTTCGTCAAAGGTTTATGTTAAAAAATCACGCTCCTCCGTCTAGCCAGTAGCTCAGTTGGTTAGGCACACAAGTGGCATTGAGGAGGTTGTCGGTTCGAGCCCCATGAACGCCGGCAGTGCACTTAGTACCAACCAACTGCGATAGTCCACTTGATACCCCTCATCAGTATTAGTAGGGTCTATGACCAATACGCGTGTGATTGTGAGCGTGAGTGGGTTGTGTGGTGTGTGGTGTGTGGGAGAGTGTTGGCCATAGGCACTGCTGCTATTTGATGGGGGGTGGGGGAAGTAGATGGGAGGCGCAGCCACTGGCAAAATGTTCGGTCTTTGTGTTAGCCGGCCGCCCCCGCAGTCGGACCCACCCTACTCCCTGACCACCACCAATTAGGGCGGCGGGCAACATGCATTTGTGAGAGGTAGCTATGCTTGCAGGGGTCCCCTGTATAGGCTTAGGAGTAGTAGTAGGTAGATAGTGAAAGCGGAAATTCAGCGAAGAACACAACTTAGTGCAAGTGGCCTGTGGCTCAGTGGTTTGCGCACGGTTTGTCAATGTGCATTGTGGTCTGAGGGTGTGGGTTCAAAACTCCACACCTTCGTGCAGAGACACCGGAGGCTGTTTACATAACGCACGGTCACTTGCATACCCCCTTGGGCTGATGCAGGTAAGCTATTACAGACACTGCCTGTGCACCACCCACCCAAGGGTTGTCCGCGGTGTTGTATGTCGGGTCTCAATGCTGCGTAGGTTGCTTGTCGCTGTTGGTTGTGGTTGTTCTGTTGATCTCCCCAGACGGGGAACCCCATAGCAGCCAGCCCTGGTTCCGAAGCACCTACCGGGCCGACTTCACAATGCCTCAAATGAGGGAACATGTGGGGGCTGCGCCTGACCTGCAGGAGGGCAATACTGGCCAGGGAACAGCCGGCAGCATCAGGGACCATGCCAACGGACCAATACCTTCGCCTCCCCTCCGCTGCCCTCCTATACGAACATCAGCAGTCTCTGCTCAATGCCGATCCGGGGACTAGCGGTCTATCACTAGGTGGTGGGCGCACCCCCTTCTCCCAATCCAAAAGCAAAATTCACATATTATTATGATATTAACAGTATCCGAGAAGCGTACATCATAGTTGCAGGGAGTATGGGCTTCAGGTGGAGTCTGACGTACACTCGTGCGCTGCTATCCTTTAGTATTCGCACACCCAACTCCATTGTGGGACTGCGCACACCCTAGGCAACAGGCACATATGCAGAGAACAACCAGACCACCGGGGCCAGACTTCTCCATCGGATACTAATTTTTATGGCAAACGGTCTCTACGGGACGATCCAAGGGAAGTGTCAACGTCAACAGGACCTCAGTGACGAGAACTTACAACACCTCCCAACTGCACACCCGGCCACTTCCACCATCCTCGCAATTCCGCCAACCCCAATTCCGCTCACCCCGCATGCAACCATCTGTCAGCTAATGCACAGAGAAAGAAACTAACGAAAACCGAAGGTCCGAAAGAAAGAAAAAGACACGTTAGACATGAAAAGAAAAGAAGCCATGGGAAAAAAAAAAAAAAGAAAGAAAGAAAGAAAGAAAGAAAGAAAAAAAGAAAAAAAAGAAAAAAAAAA
>BFEA01000238.1:2032701-2043847 GCA_003427395.1 Chara braunii
AAAAAAAAAAAAAAAAAAAAAAAACCGAACAAAATAAACTTTCATCAGCAGATCTGACAGAAGATTTGCACCCTATTGGCGCCTGCAGAGGCTTTCTTACATCTGGAGCTAAGGCCGTGCAGAGTACGTACGTTTACCGCAAAACGAACATTTGTAATCTGGTTGGACATAGATTAGGCAGTTCACCCTCGGCAGGGGCCCAAGCCCTTGTATAAAAAAAAAAAAAAAAAAAAAAAAAAAAAGAAAGCAGAAGATTAGGAAGTTCAAAGACGCCTTACTTGTCCCAGGCTGTAGGCTGCAGTCCAAAAATTGAGGCTCCTATCAACCCCTGTTTTCCAAGAAAAGGGGTTCTAGCCCCTCACATGCTTGTATCCAAAAATCACACAGGTGTACAAAAATTCAGCCACCTGCCAGGTACTCCATCAACACCATAACAGTAGTAAGCCTTCAGCGCCCCCCACCCCACCCCCACCACTTGGGAGCCAAATGAGCACAAAATTTAACAAATGAAATAGAAGGATTGTTATCGAGTTCCGTAGTTTGGCTTCACCAAACGAATGCAGACCTAAATTAAACTTAGCTAATCGAATTTGAAAACAGGAAATTCCAATGAAAAGAATCCATAAAAATTTGCAGAGAAGTTTTTCTAGCGTGTTTGCTTAACAGTTAAAACCCTGTCAGCACCCGAAACAAAATGATGGGCCTGTCAAATTATTCAATAAATATCAATTTAATTCCCACAAGAAATGGGAATTTACTAGCTTGCTCCTCTTTACGCAGAGCGACTATATACATCACTTGTGGAAAAAATCAACTAGAGACAATCTAATCCCGCTAAAGGTCCAAATTCTGTCCCTGCTGCCACATTTTACGAACATTCCCTCTCATACCCCCTCACGAAACCCCCCACCCTACCCTCTCTGTCTCTGTCTGTCAGTCAGTCAGTCAGTCAGTCAGCCAGTCACTCTCTCTCTCTCTCTCTCTCTCTCTCTCTCTCTCTCTCTCTCTCTCTCTCTCTCTCTCTCTCTCTCTCTCTCTCTCTCCCCACCCACCCACACACCCACACCCACACACACACAAACACACACAAGTGCTCGCCTTCTCCCCCTTCCCTTCTCTGTTGATCTATCTGTGTGCATTTCGCATTTGAGACACTGGCATTGTTGATTGCTCCAGTGTCCTTTGATCTCATGCAAACTGCGTTTGCTTAGGACGAGGTCCAGACCTGCCAAAATCACTTTTTGCGTAATCCCACTTATTCTTATCATTTCCACAGGATACGGGTTCTCCTCAACAATCCCACATGCATGGCTGTTGAAGCTTATAACCCCGGTCATTTTGAAGGAGTCGCCGATGACCACATAACACACCTTTCCTTGTGAGGAGAAAGTTTGGAAATAATGGTGACGTACCTGGACCAATAATTCCGGGGATGGCAGCTTGTGGAACCAGACAATGGAAAGACTTGTGACCCAAGTTCAAGGATTGGAGGCATCTGTGGCACAGCCACAGGCACCCTTAGTGGATCAACCCAGAGCTGACAGCAAATCAAGGCAATCTCCGAACGATGTACAACACTGGCCGATGGGATCCAAAATATCGCCACAATCGCCACAACCATCACAACCCCCACTGACCCCACATTCCCCACAATCAACACAGCCATCACAGCCACCAAAGTCGCAACAGCCAACACCATCACCGCCAAAACCGGTCCCGACATCACCCAAGGCCGATAAGCCATCGAGAACAGGTGCATTGTTCATTGTCAACATAACAGAGCCAAAGCCAATCGCCAATCCCGCGACCACTGCTATTGCTGCGTACTTTGTGACAGCATACTTCTTCGGGTTCGCCTGCTTTCCTGCTTTCAAGTCCGCCTTCAACTCCTGGTGCTTTTCCGGAGTTGTCTCGAAACCCACCATGACTGTGTGCTCACAAGGAACCCCCTCCTTAACGCTGATATCAACCACTTGCGCGCGTAGTTTGCTGTCGTCATGAAGCCAAGCCCTTGCAGTTAGCAGATCCATCTGCTGCTTCACAAACACCCTGTTCAGGGGTATCTGCGGCACGCGGTTGGATGTCACCTTCGAGGACCACTGCGACCCGTCAGGGTTGCTGCCAACAACCTCAACGAAAGGCGGAAATGTACCATGAAACTTCCCTGAGATGACAAGGGGGTTTCCACAAAAGAGATCAGGAACGGGAAAGGGGTAAATCTCACATCCATGTGGCAGATCAGGAATCGAGAGTTGGAGATTTGTGAGGAGTGGTGTCGAGGCTGCGAGGAGAAGCCTCTCCATCTGTTCCTTCACCTTGTCCTGGGTGAACGCCGCATCCGCAATTCCTCGGCCAATCACCGCAAGCATCCGCAGGAAGAAGTAGTTGCAGTAGTGACCTATTCCGAATGTGGAGATCCTGGGAGCTGAACCCCCACGGGCCGATGCCACAGAGTGCATCTCCTTACAGATTTCCCTCTCATCTGATACAGCTCCATCGGTGATGAGGAAGACATACGGCACTCCTCCCACTGCAGAGTCGAGCATTGCAATGGCTTGCCTTAGAGGTGCCAGGATGTCTGTGCCCCCACGTGCCTGACAAGTTGAGTCTATCCAGTCTTTCGCCATTTGAACCTTTGCAGGGTGTGCACTTTCTAGTGCTGGGGAGAATGCCATCTGTTCATGATCAAACGCTATCACTGAGAACTTATCCTCAGGTTTCAAAAGGTCAAGAGCGAGTTTCAACGAATGGCGTGCATCCTCGACGGGACGCCCATACATGCTCCCGCTGCGGTCGAGGAGAAACACGACAGAGCGCATGAAGAGGGTGACACTCCTTGGGTCTGGTGGAGACAGAGACAGACAGAAAGTACCTCTGCCATCGAGATCCCCTGGTTGCGAGTCTTGCACTATAAGCGCCGGTAAGATTCCCTGTGACCAGACCTGATACGACCCGACGAAGTCAACATTTCTCCAGTCATGCATGGAATGAGAGTCCCACTCAAGTTCCACTCGTCCCTCACCCCTCTTTCGCTCCCTCATCATGTGGTTGAATGCCCCAGTCACAACCGGGCCACCGGAGCCTACGTTTATAGTGCAACCAATCTTACCGACCACGTGTTTGTTCCTCGCTCTAGCCAGCTGTGCGTTTGGGATGATAAAAGGGATGTGTACGTTGTAGAAGCCGTTCGCAAACAAAAGGGGCTGAAACCAGGAGACTCGCACGGAGAGCTTTGAGCCGCCAAAAACTTGGCCAACTGTGAGTCTGAAGAGCTCTGGGTTGTAAGACCCCACCTCCTCAAGACCTGCATTTACACTCCCTCCAGCACCATAGCTAGCGGCTTCATCCTTGGGGATAACGAGTGTTGTGTACATCCGTCCTTCGCCCATGTCAATTTCAATTTGCGTCATTGTACCATGGTGACTCATGGGAACCGCAAGAACACAGTCACAACGAAGCCCTTTGACGACGAAGTCGAGCTCCCACTCACCTTCAACAGTGACAAATGCGGTGCTGATATGGCATTGAACATCAAGGTTCATCTGATTCACATGCAAAGGAACGAGAGATGGCACGGATGGGGGCGGGAGATGACTGCCACCCAGAGGTTGTGTGTCCTCGTGACGGTCTTGCGCCCACCGCGGATTTCCAAGCAATTTGAAGTCATTGATGAAGGCATACACAGTCGGGCAACTCGGCAACACTTTCTCAGCGGCATTTTCTCCGCTGGGAACCGGAGGTTTCATCGAGATAACCTGTGAAGCTGGTGGCATTTGGTAGGGAACACTCATTGAAGTGGTGCCCCCCACACCTCGAGTGCTCGCAGTTGCATTTTCAATGTGCTGTTGCAACACCTGTCCTGTGCTCAAAGCATTTGCGAAGCTTGAATTACGCTGTGCTGCTTGCGCCATTATATCCTATCTCTAAAGTCCTCCTGCTGCAGCTACTTTCCTTTGACTGTAATTGCCTTATGAGACAGACAGAGGAGAGAGACAGAGAGGTAAGTGAACCGTGACTCAACCCTAAGGAAAGAGAAGCCGTCCCAGTGCATGTGAATTGCGACAGCTGCACACACTTTGCAGACCTCTCTACCTTTGATGAAAACACAGGGGTGAACTTGATCATTCAGACAGCTTTCCCAAATCCGAGTGCTGCGCCTCTGTGCTAGATGTTTGCAACCACACCACTGAAACAGCATGAACCCGCATACGACAATGCCACGAGTTCATTGGACACTGGCATTGAAACCCGCTCAGTACCCCAGCATTTGTCTTCGCCATTCAGTCAGAGATTGCATGAGCGCGACATTGTCTCCTTTTGCAGGAAGAACAAGTTCCACTAACTTGCACTTTAACCACTGGCAACTGTATGCAGTACTATGCACTTAGAAGCGAGCACTGCCAATAGGTGTGCGGAAATGAATCCGATGCGCTGCCAAGATCACAGAAGAGCTATTCGACGAGATGGTTGTGTCAGCAACAACAGAACCTGGCATTGCAGAAGCCTGCATGGTGGTGGAACAGTACCCACCTTGAAGTGTTGCTTAAGCCAGGCATGACAATCTTGAGGCTAAGAGACGCAGAAACAGTGTTTTTCTTTGTCGACGATCGAAAGCAGCTTCTGCCATCGCCATCTTCGATACCCTTCAGTGCCTTCACTCCATGCTGCTGACCCACTTAGAATGAGACTTTGGGTGTGACAATACATACCAATGAAGTTCTGAGAAAGCCACAAGGAAAGGCACCGTCAGAATCGGTGACCTACAGATGATTCACGTCATCAGAGAGAGAGAGAGAAAAAAAAAAAAGAAAAAAAAAGCAGATGCTGAAGTAGCAGAGACATCTCACATTCCGCTGTGCGAAAGAAATGCAGGAACACATATATGCTTTTAACGTTGACTCGCAGAACATGTCACTATGTGATGCATGCCTATCAATATTAGATAGGCAATGCACAGACTCTAGAGTTCACCAATGTTAAATAAAAGACTCCGGAATAGCAACGCGAACAGAAATGGGGCACTGAGAGTCCAAAACAAAGCAATGTAAAACAACGTAGCACAGCAGAAGACTCGAATCATGATCTGACTTGACCGTTACACATGTAGAGAGGCAAGGAGAACGCACATACATGGATGAAAGGTCCCTCCTTGCTCACACACACAGGGAAGGAAGAAGAACGATGAATGATGGAGGTGGGAAGAGACGAAGGTGGAGGAAGAAAGGATGCAGATAACTGCCAGTGGTCTCTCCCAACAATGTCCAACAGTCGTCTCCTTTAAAATCGTTCAGAGAGTGAGAGTGAGTGATCCAAGTGAGGAGAGTGAGTAATACAAGTGAAGAGAGACAGCGAGGCAGAGAGACAGAGGGGAGAGAGAGAACATACTTACCTGAGGGAGAGTGATGACCTGGCGACCATAGCCGCTGTCCTATGAGCTTGGAACTTGAAAGTTTTGTGGTTGGGGATTAATAATTTGTGACATTCATCGGCATCAATCTCATTTCTCTGCTGTTGAGCGTGTCTGCGTGAGTATCAGTGGAATGCATGATTGCGATGGAGTCAAAGTTGAGTCGGATCATTGCAATCGCTGCATTTGGACTGGAAGTTGCAGTAAGAATATAGCCATAATGACCAGGCATTCTATTCGGGTAAGGACGGTAGTTCTTTCCTTGCTGCAGTGATGGTCGTTCTTTCTGGCAGTTCTTTGTGGTTTGTTACCTCTCCTCTGTGGGCATCGCCACTTCACATTTCGAAAGTGGTGTGGCGACGCCCTGCGTTGGTAGATGACCACCTAGCTCTGTTATTACTTTATTAAAGGCATGGTCTAGCATGCTGGGGCCTGCTAAACAGGCCCCGAAGGACCGACTTTTGCATTTGTGCCCCCAGGCCGTGCGCCCATTTCATTTTGTGTAGCCTGGAGGGCCCCGACCATTTTTGTAGGCCTAGGTTCATTTCTGTCCCGTTTGTTATTTATACAAGGAATATGCGCGAGAGCGATAGACAGAAATACAAGTTGCAAAATCACTTAGAAGTCCAGATAGTCATGTACCAAGCAGAGAGCTCAAATGCACCAAGATTCCATCCAAATCAAGCAAAGCAGTGAACTCCTGTGCCAATGTTATCGCCCTCAGGCCCCACCAACACAGTATCCAATGTCGCTCATCTCCGTCTGGTGCCCAGCGCCCAGCCTAGTCTACTGAGCCTATCTAGCCTATCCACATTCGTGCAACAGGATCACTTCCGACGTTGAAGACCAATGTACATGACGTCAACATGAATGCCGACTTCCCACATTACACCAGGTACGTTCTCTCTCCTCCCCTCATCAGACCTTGACCACCCACTCATGCGCCTCCTACCCGAAGACCACCTTCGCCCATCACCCGCAATTGCCCCTGCAGGCCGGCTATGGCTGCCGTGCGCCCGCTGCCCTGCAGCGCTCATCTCACCTCATAGTGCCCACGTGCGCCCCAGCCAGCAGTGCACATGCAGACACTTGCGCAGCAACGCAGCAGTGTGTCGCATTGCCTGCCTAGGCCAGAATGCCCAGCCTCTGGCCAGCGACCTTCCCATATGGAAGTCGCGGCCTCTGTTTCGCTGCGTGGGCCTGGCTGAGGAAGCTCCCAGTAGCTTCCAGTCGGGCCCCAGTGTCTGCGTCCAGGCCCTCTCCGAAAGTTGGGGCCTGGGCCCTTTCTGGTTGGGCACGTCCAGGGAGCCTCCAGGCTCCAAGTGTTTGCCGTCTTCTCATTGGCTCGTTGAGCCTCTGTGACGACAATGCTGCTTTCTAATTCGTCCATGGCCACTTCGTGATGTGTCGGCCTCACACTGCGTGTGCCCAGGGCCCAACCACCCAGCCCTGGCCTCAACCGCTTGACGCAGCTGCTGTTTCTGGATGGAGCCCAGGGAGGGGCTCACGTTGCACTTCAACCAACTGGTGTGCTGCAACTGTCCGATACCCGCATTGGAAAATGCTGAGACAAGGGCCTCTTATGGATATTCAGGCCCGCCTTCACTTAGGGAGGGCATGAGGCTTGCTGGGGGCCACAGCCCAGTTCATGTGCATGTTGGCTAGGGCCCCGTGAGGGCATATTCCTCACATTTATATTTATAATTTATTTTTTTATTTTTTATTTTTTTAACCACTAGTACTTCGCCCAGTGTTGGGAAATTAGGGAAAACTGGCAGGTTTCCCAAACTCCTGAAAATTCGGAGGCCGGGCCCAACGACGGCTGCCATTGATAAATCTGATCGGCGGCCGTCGTTTCGTTTCGGCCATCCGACAAGGTCGGAGGCCCACCCGAGGCCCGCTATTTTCCCACGCGGCAAAGGTACTAGTGGTTTAACAACTCAGCCCTTCTATTCTGGGGGGCATCAGTCCGGTTGCTTATCACCGGCAAGCATGAGTTCCAAAGTACAAATTATTTGTAGGAAAGAGGAAAGCCTTATCCTTGTGGCCCTAGTCGCCTAACAAGGGGGGGGTTGCTACAACCGATCCCTCTTCCCATACCATAGCCTCCCCAGGGATACTTCTGTTGGTCGGGAGGCTTCCTAGCAGCACCCAGCCACACAACGGATGGGTCCCCAGGGAAGGCCTGGCCCGGGGGGGGCCGTTCTAGCAGTCTCACGGGCCTCACATCCTGTCAGTCACACCCTCTGTTCAACCATCTTTTTTGTACCTACTAACACTCTTTTAGTCTAGATCCTTAACTCTCGTCTAATTTTTACACCAATCTCCTTTGTCCATCCTATCAGTCACACCCTCTGTTCAATCCTCTTTTTTATAACTACTACGGTAACTACACTCTTTTAATCTAGTTACTTCCCTATACCCGGCTGCCTATTGTATGCTTAAGTCTCATCTAATTCTTACTCCTGCTCCTTTGTCTTTGCTATCACCTCTTTCCTCTTGCCCTTCCCCCCCTTCTAATCCAGGCTTTTCGAACCTGACACTTCACCCTCATTCTATTTACACCGCCCTCTGGTTTTACAGCCATTCTAAAACCAGTAGCCCTCCCTTATTTTAAAAGGTTTAAGTCCTGGATTGATGAACATACTGCTGGGGATAAGACTATAAATTTTATTTTACTTTCCAGTATGCATTTACTTATCTGATGCTTGATTTTTGTTTGGGACTGACTCTTTGTGTTGGTCTGACTTGTGTCTGTTCCAGATAGTGATGTCTCAACAGGCACTGTTGTTTGGACCAGTGGATTATATTTTTCGCCGTTGGTCAGGTTCATTTATTTTTGCCCGCATCTGGACTGGACCAGGCACTTGTCCACTTAGGACCAGCCCTGCTGCATCAGCAGGGCCGCCAGGATTTCCGGTAGTAACCCAGGCAGGCCGAGTTAGGCCAGAGGTGCAGGAACGGGAGTTGGGGCTGCAATCAGGACCATCAATCAGGCTCTAGATCGAACAGTCACGATTGCAGACCAAAGGGCAGCACAGCCAGGCTCGGCGGTATATAGCTGGGCCGGTCCTCCAGTTTGAGGACAGAGTGCTGGAGCACCAGTTGCACGTCACGCTGCTGGATTGCACCGCTATTCTGGGAGAGCTGCACTAGAGTAGCAGCATAAAGTCGAAGAGTAGTCTGAAGAGGACAGGCTGGAGGAGTCTAGACTCTATAGCCATGAGGGTAAGAGAGACTTACCTGGGAGCCATATCTGAGACTTCACACCGCTCTGGGATTAGCCTTCATCAGGGACCTGCATCAGCGCAAGTCATCACCGTTCGCTGGTCAGTATGCGTGGGCATCATTATCATCATCATCATCATCATCATCATCATCATCATCAGGGGAGAATGAGAGGAGAGTTCTTATTATTATTATTATTATTATTATTATTATTATTATTATTATTATTATTATTATCCTCCTTTTCGACCTTGGCAGGTATGTACAGCTTGAGGCCTGAGGCTAAGTACCTGGCTGCAACTTCCAGGTGCAGCACACAGGTCCACCACTCTCTTAGCCCCGTTAAGGATATCGAATTCTTTGTCAATCTGAAGCAGCTTGAAAGCACTTCGTGCTCTCCACCCCTCCTCCTTCCCTTTTCGATAGTGGATGTCCCGCTTGTCCTTCGAGCCTTTGCCTATGATAGCTCTGTGCAACCCTTGACTCAGTCTGTAGGGTGAGATCAAGCCCTGGGAAACCAACTGACTGTGTGAAAACTCGCTTGCACAATCCACAGTGCTAGATGGTGAAGAGGTGAGAGAAGCACAGCACACAAGGCTCCCGGCTTGTCGCTGCAAACAGATCAGATCAAGTTCATCGCGTGCAATAACACGAGGTGCAATCAGCACACTGTAGCTTGCCACTCTTTGGCACCGCTACAGTCCCGTTGTTGGTGAATGGAGTGGACTAGGGTCTAGGGTTTAAGCATCCTGTGGGTTCCTACTAGGGGGGGGGGTTGCTCATGCCGACCTCCCTAGTAGGCCCGGGCAGGTTCTTTAAAAACAAAACATAAAAAAACAAAGGATAAAGTGTTCAGGTATAATTGTAAGAGTTGAGGGTCACTGTCATGCCTGAGTTGTCACCACAGCAACCCCCAGCAACAGATGGAAAATTACGCAGACACAAAAGATATCCGAAGTTCTACATCTTCTTGCCTGACCGGAGACCACCATGTGATTCACCTTCCTTTTCTTTTACTTTTTTTCTTTTTTTTCAAACCAAGAACTGCTTTATCAAAATACCGGAATTAACCTGGAACCATGGCTGTCCCGGCAACCGGCCGGTTGGACCCAGAAGTGGGTCAAAAAAAAAAAATTTTTTTTTTTTTGAAAACATGGTTGGACTGCGCTCGCCAAGATCTCCCCGAATCCGCAAAGAAAACTGTGAACAGAGAAGTTTCGTTTGGGGGTTTGGGGGTTTGGGGGGGGGGGTATTTCAGGGGTTGAGGGTCGGGGGTTGGGGGGTTATGGTGAGGGTGTTGGTGGAGGGGTTTCAGCAACCACAGGCTTCAGCAGACATTGACAACAACGTACCTGGCTTTCTGCAAACGTCAACCTTCCGCCCAAAAACTTTGAAAAGGGGGTTGGAGGTGTTAGTGGCAGGATAGGGACGGTACTTCCCACCCAAAAACTTTGAAAAGGGGGGTGGGGGTGATAGTGTTAGGGGGGGCTTGTCACTGTTGTCTGGTAGGGTGACGGTCCTGAGTGCTGGTCACACTGAGGTAGGATAGTAGGGATAGGGGGTGCGCTGGGAGCATTAACATGGGGAAGGGCAGCGAAGGTGGCCTATCCTGTCAGCACGACCACCAGCTGCCGCTGCCAGGGATCACTGGGGGTCTAGACCTTGGCCTCTACAACACCATCGGCCTTAAAAAAAAAAAAAAAAAAAAAAAAAAAAAAAAAAAAAAAAGAAAAAAAAAAAAAAAAGCGCTACGGCCAACCGGTGGGGAACCGGCCCGGTCGACCGGCCGGTAGGACCGGTCCAGTTCCGGTTGGGGAGGGCCCCCTAGTCCTACCGGGTTTGCAGCCTTGCCTGGAACAAACACTCTAATAAAACCATCGCGATCAACCCAGGCACCCTGTTCTTAGAAGTAGAACAAGACCCACCCATTAAAGGTTTCGAGCTTTTCTTCTTCTCACTCATCAAAAAATCAACCCTTTGGGCTAACTGGAAAAGGAGATGCAAAGCAACCTTCGAGGATTCCAGAACCACCCCTGAAACCCCCCTCATAGCCGTTAAACAAATGGTGGATACCGAAATCCAAGCATTATGGAACAGAACGTAAACGAAACTCCAGTCCCTACACAAAGCCCCAGATAAGAAACAAGACGTCATCAATAAATTCCATTCCCTGTATCTAGGCAACGAGAAACTAGGAACAATAGAAAGAGAAAGACTACGCTTAAAAGACTGGAGAATTATACCCACATCAAATATCCAAAACCCTATCAAGGTGACGCACTCTGCACAAGCAAACACTCTTATCTCCCATCGCACTTATTGCGACAAATACGGCTCTATGAACCTCTCTATCAACCCAACCGAACCACCTACCATCACACCCCCCCCAACCACCGCCAATCATCAAACTTCTCCCGAACTGAACCTTACCAATCTAAATACCTTACCATCCTTCAGGTCTCACTCCCACAACATGAACCCAACTCTCTATCAACCCAACCTAACCACCTA
>BFEA01000238.1:2051810-2064878 GCA_003427395.1 Chara braunii
GAGAGAGAGAGAGAGAGAGAGAGAGAGAGAGAGAGAGAGAGAGAGAGAGAGAGAGAGAGAGAGAGAGAGATGGGATGTGTTGTGGCGGTGTTCTCTTCTATCCCTCCAAATAATTTTGGCCCTTCTTCTTTCCTTCTGAGCAATTTTGGTATTCGGCGCAAGTCGCCTTTGTTTCTTTCGATGGGCATCTCGGATCTTTCCTTCGCTTGTCTCGTGATTGATGTATGACTGTTGCTCCCATTTGTTCGTCCCTCCATATGGATGGACCTAATTGATTGATTAATTGCCTGCAATCGAATTTTGTACGATCCTAATTGTCACCTTCTCTTTTTTTGCTTAGGTATGCATAAAATTGGACGATGGGTATTTGTTTGTTGAAATTGAATAAGCATGCTAGATGATCAGATGTCCGCCTCGCACCTAGGGTTGTCCACCCTCGGTTAACAGGCCAGCACATGAGGGATATGGGTCATTAGCCATTGTTTATCGAACCAAAGGGCAGGCCTTGTGCACGCATGTGTAAGCCCGATCAGAAGAAAGTGGCCTATGCGTGTGTTTGCAGTGCCAGTGCTCGGTCCAACCTTCCCCACAACATGAATATTGAACTTCCTTTTCGTATTACTGATCGCAAGTGCTTGAGAGATACAAAATTTCGGGAGTACTGGGAGCATGTGTTTTTTTGCACGATCAAGGAGAGAACTTCCTGAATTCCCATACCCAGTGGGAAACGAACGTAGCTGCGAGTGGGACATCGACCAAGCTCGCGAGCGTATTCCCCACCACCCGGAATTCCCCAGCTCGTACGCGTGCCATCTTGTCGCGGAGCCAGGAATAATCATTCTGGAAACCGACTTCCCTCCCCACTACCGCATACTGCCCTTCCATTCGCGGACCGTCATCCCCTAGTGTGCCATCGTTTCGTATTGGCCCCGACCCCCGTGCTTGGAGTGCTCGCAAGACCACGACTACCGAGCCTCCGGTTTCATCCAGCAAACCCGCTCAGAAGAAGAGCGACGGGCACACAGCCTTCGGCTACGGCCAGCTGCGTCAGACTCTGAGACCAGTAACACACGATGCCAGCAAGTGGTTGAACAGAGCGATAGCCATAGCGTTTCGCCGGTGCACCAAGTACGAGTCCGACCCAGGCGACGGAACCAACCGAGGTGGTAGCTCCACGCGCAGACTTTAACCCACGCCTACCCTTTTACATCTCTACCCCTGAGACTTGCCACAGGAGATCTCAGTTCCGACCTGGGACTCCCACCCCCACTTTCCAAAAATCCTTGGCACACCCCTTTTTCGCACTTCCAGGCCCACTCCCACTCCGATCAAGAAGTCGCGCTGGGCATGAGGTTAGAGCGTCACAGTGTGGCCTTTCTCTTGGCGAAGGGCGCGAGGGGTCGACGCTGATGCGCTCCGAACTTGCGTTACCGGTCAGAACAGCGCTAATTTCGGGCAAGGTCTTCGACCGGTCTCGGCGATCACGCGAATCGCCACCAAGATGTTCGCGTGATTAGGGTTGGCATCGCCTCAGAGTTACCGAGAGTCTCTGTCTTCCCATCACCGAGCCTAGTTGTGTGTGATCTCAATTACAGGTGAAGGTGTTTGTCGCGAGTGTCGTGTAAGCCCTGATAGCGATAGAAGACAGGGAATGCTTTGGTGGGCGAGCGCCATAGTGCACCCGCCATTGAAGCAGTGAAGATATCCTCAGATTATGTGCATTTACTGGGGGAGGCGTTGAAAGGGGGATGGCTGATCTAGGAACTGATGCGAATCAGGACAACGGGAGGGCAGCAGCCCCACAAACATGGACAGACATTTCGATGTCGATTGAAGATCGGATGAAGATATTGATAGCTAAATGTTATGAAGACGGTATTATCCCAGAGAAATTCTGCCATGGGGAATGGGTTGTCGAAGGCAGAGTCAGACTATTTCGAGTCAACCCCGGCTTAGATGCCCCGATCACAGCGTGGCTAAAAGAGAGAACAATCACAGTAATTTTTCAAGGAGAAGCTTGGGACTTGTCTCTTCGAATCAAGGAAGACTTGGTGCGAGCATACGAAAATGGTTGGTACAGAGAAAGAATCTTCCAACGATCAGTCAAACGAGGAAGAATTCATCTCGAAGGCCCAAACGTTCTGTCTTATGTGGCCAAATCAAGGGATGTAGCGAGGTGGATGATTTCCAAAGGCGAAGACAAAGTGGAGATTCGTGGGATCGAATATGGCATGGTTTTTAAACCTTGGATGATGAAAGCTGAATTGGAGGAGAGGCGAAGATTGGAAGATGAATCCAAGTTTTGGGTGACAGCGCTACGGGTTCCTTTGCGGGTAACGTTTCATGTAGAGAGTATGGTGGAGACATCGATGGGACGTATAATCAACTCCCTTCCTGCAGAACTCGACAAGTCAAGGCTTAAGTTGATGAATTTGAAGTGCGAGCTCGTTCGCGAAGTTGAAGAACGGTTCAAAGAAGTTCAACTTCCTATCAAGCTGGAAGACAACAAGATTTACTACATCAAGCTCGCCTGCAAGAAAACACCATGGTGTGAGACTTGCAGATGGTATTTCCATACGGCAACGGAAGGTTGTCCGCGAATGGGAGAAGGTCCGCCAGAATAGAAAACGAGAGGAGAGCTAAGAAGAAACAACAAAGAGAGACGTTGAGGTAGTGGGCCAAACAACGAGCAGAATAGAAGTATCCAAGATGCAGCCAGAGAATTCCAACAGAGAAAAGGTACTCAATCGGATGCAGGATCTGCTTCACAAGGTAACCCAAGAACAGGTGGCGCTCAGCAGCAGAGGACGGAAAGGCTGAACAATCAAGCCTGGAGCTGTGCCACAGCCCCCCTTCTTCCAGTCCATTCGCAACAACACGAAGGTTGGATGCAGCAACCTCAGGTGCAGCTTCAAACGGTCGGTCCTCATCAAACAAAGGCTTATCAATTTCAAGCCCTGCTTCATCTCCTGAATCAGGATCCACGCCTGAGCCGCATGCTACCAATGGCGAACGCAGCTACCTTACCCATGTCGCTATATCCGATGATGCCATATCCCCACAGCGGAAGCCAGTACTCCAATCTAACGATGGGGCCTTACAGAATTGCTCCACGTGCAGCGCAAGGCGGCTCAATAACAGGAGGATAGCGGTCGTTCGTTCCATATAAAGCCAATATGGCATGCCAAATGGCCAGGTGGATGGTCAAGGAGGAGGACCGGGAGTTGGAACAGAAGGGGTTAAAGAAATCCACCAAGTTCAAACAGGTGGACAACAAGGAGATTCGAGCGGCTCGCGTGACCCAAGCGGCAACAGTTCGCTTGGAGCTTCACCTGGACGGGTACCGGATGGGGTTGTTTCACATCAAGCGGGAGCAGAGGGATATGAAGAGAGATGGATTATGCCATTGGAGTGCACGATGCAAGCGCAAGTAATCCACGTAATAGGACTTGTCAACGAAGAGGGCAAGACGGTTTTGCCAGCACAAAAGATCGATGGTTTAGCCATGATAGAACTTATCATGCGCAAAGTAAGGGAACTCTTTGCTGACAGATTCATTTTTCACATCTGCACAAATGGACAGATGTCTAAACTCGACGTGGACCTCCCAGAGGGTAAAGGTATTCAATATTCCATTCTGCTGATTGACACTAAATTTCAAGATGATCAATGGGCGAACATTAGCAGAATAGGGTTGACGAGCGTTCTGATCAATGCTTTCGCAGACCCCTCTCTGGTCATGCTTGCTCGGATAGTCGTCGAACCGGGAGTTTCAGCAACAGCCTTGGGAAGAATTGAAAAACAAGATGCCCAGATGGCAGGATTTTTCATCTGGGTTGTTTGCACGAAATCTGAGCGAAACATGGTCGGAATCTCAAAATGTAGTCAACCAAGCTAACAACTCCTCCAACCGCATCCAATCGTCATGCGGTCCACCTAATGCTAATGAATAAGTTCAAGGTAGGGACGTGGAACGTGCAAGGCCTCGGGGATACAGGAGGCAAGGGAAAAGGCAAGCGACTAAAATCATGGTTGCATGAGAAAGATATCGATATAGCTATGATCCAAGAGACATTGCTCTCAGAGGAAAAGTTGGGAAGAATGAGGGAGTGTTGGGATGGTCCCCAACTTTGGTCTCTCGCCAGGGGCTCCAAAGGGGGTGTAGCAATTCTCTTCCACAAGAGGATAGAGGCTAGCTTGGTTGATTGTAATTCAGATCTAAGGGGGAGGTGGTGTCGGGTGAAGATGGCGGTAGAAGGGTAGGAGTGGGTGTTTGCCACAGTATATGTGCCAAATGATAAAAGAGAAAGAAGGGAATTCTTTGAATCCCTTCCATACCACCTCCTGAAGTCGGACAGATTAGTAGTAGGTGGTGACTGGAATGTCATTTTGGATCCAAGGATTGACGCGGAAGCGGACACTGGTTTTCACTCCGACCAAATTGCTCTCCTACGGTGGAAGGAAGCCTGGTCATTGGAAGACATCGTCAGAACAATGAACCCGTTAACTCCAGGTTACACCAAGGATTGACGCGGAAGCAGACACTGGTTTTCACTCCAACCAAATTGCTCTCCTGCGGTGGAAGGAAGCCTGGTCATTGAAAGACGTCTTCAGAACAATGAACCCTTTAACTCCAGGTTACACCTGTTTTGGTAACACCGGCCCGTCAGCAGGTGTCCAAAGAAGACTGGACTTCTTCCTCGTGTCCGGCCAGTAGGGGAAAGATGTGTTGTTGTGGCAGGTCATCACTGCCTGGCGATGTCCAGAGGGATTATTACCCTGTTGTACAAAACAGGCCACTAAGATGAAATGTGAAACTACAGACCGATCTCACTGCTTATAAAAAGCTACAAACTATTAGCAAACTTAAGACTTTAGCAGTAAGATTAGCTTGGTACCTTTCTAGTCTGATTGGGGACGAGCAGGGAACATTTGTTAAAGGCAGATCAATTTTTAAAAATGTGGTAAATGTCGTTGAAGCATTAGAATTGATCAACAAAGACGACATTGACATCATTGTGCTAATGTTGGACCTAGAAAAAGTATATGACAGGGTAAATTGGTCCTTTGTGATTACCACCCTGAAAACTATGGGTTTTGGCACTAGCTTTTGCCACTGGGCTCTATGGCAACTCCACAGCGGCCGTGTGTGTAAACAGTTTTCAAGATCGTTACGGCAAGGCTGCCCCCTTGCCCCCTCCTATTCGTGGTGCAACTCGAAGTTCTGTTGTGCAACCTGAGAGTTCGCCCAAAGTATGAAGGCATGAAGCTTCCTGAAGGGAAGGAGAGCAGATGCCAAGTGTTGGCCAACAATCTCTTTACTATTTCAAAGAACACGACTGGAGGCTCTCAAGTCGTGCTTAGATGTCTATGCAGAGTTGTCTGAAGCAGCGGTTAATTGGTCTACATCGATGCTGTTTCTGCCTGCATAGTATGGTAGTGCAGTAGAATGGGGAATGGAAAGGGTATCAGCGGGCAAGGCTGAAAAGTTTCTGGGTGTTCAGACTGCACTGGGAGGGTGTTCAGAGGTGCAGAACGAAATTATCTTGCAAAAACTGACGAACAGAATCAGAAGTTGGGGGAAGGCTAGACATATTTCACCTTTGGGAAGAGCACTAGTTTTGAGAGTGGTGGCTTTCCCCTTGCTAGGTTATGTGGGTACAGTTCAAAAATTCCCAGCCCCATTGTTAAAGTCAGTTAAAGGTCCAGCCCGCCGATTCCTGTGGAAGCCGGAGAGTCAGGCTAACCAGGGGTTCAAATCCAAGGTAGCGTGGGAAGTGGTATGTAGACCATGCGAAGAAGGTGGCCTAGGACTGGTGGACCCAAAAATTCAGAACTCAACCTCACTGGTGGCAGAAAGAGGTAACTTCATGGACTGGATTGGCATGGCGGAGCTAATACTTGCAGAAGAGTGGGAGCTGAGTAGACATTCAGACATCTGGGTAGCTATCTTCCATGACAACTTTACCAACAAACGAATTCAGTCCACATTCTGGAAGGATGTCATCTCGGCGTGGAAGAAGGTGAAGCCTACTCTGGTGAAACCTCCGACGACAAAAGAAGAAGCCAAGAAACAACATATATTTGACAACCCCTTTATTAAAGGCAATGTTGGTATTCTGTTCGCGGCAGATGCCAGGCCTGGTTGCTTTGGAATGAGATGGATGCAACGTGAGTTGTCAACCATCGGAGATCTGTGGGATAACTTGAAGAACTCCTGGAAAACGGTGGAACAACTGAAGGAGAAGTTGGGACAACTTCCTCATCAGGAAACAAGACTCAAGGAACTGATTGAAGGAATTCCCCAGGACTGGCAGTCTATGATTGGCCCACAACAAGTTAACCCTGTGGGTTCGTGGTACGTCGACACCCAAGGAGGGAGGACTCAGTTCCTCAGACTGCAGGAATGGTTTGAAGATGGCACGGGGAAGTGCTGGTTGGAAAGATTTGAGCCACTACCGCCAAACCTTCCGGAGATATCAATCTCCGGGATCACCTGGAAGTATGGACTGAATGGTCTGGATGAGATCCGTGTTCGCTGTCTTCCTCCAAGGACCCCAGCAGAACTGGAGGTGCTGGTGGTGGTGGCAAATGCAGTTCCCCTCCGGCTGATGAAGATCGACCCACAAGCATGGGGCTGGCAAGGTGACAATGACCCAATTTGGGGTTTGGATAAACTTTCATCTCAGCTGGTGCTCTATCAACGGGCGAAGCTACCACACCCGAGTGAACTCATATCAGAAAGATGGCAAAGGTTGTGCCCTGAAGTGGAACCCCCTTCCAAGAAGGAACTGACCTTGCTCTGGGTACAGCTGAAAGGAATTCCATCTCAGAAGCTTGCCTTGCTGACCTGGTTTGGATAAACTTTCATCTCAGCTGGTGCTCTATCAACGGGCGAAGCTACCACACGTGAGTGAACTCATATCAGGAAGATGGCAAAGGTTGTGCCCTGAAGTGGAACCCCCTTCCAAGAAGGAACTGACCTTGCTCTGTGTACAGCTGAAAGGAATTCCATCTCAGAAGCTTGCCTTGCTGGCCTGGTTACAGTCCCACCTGATGGTTCCTACAGCCAAATGGCTACAGGACTGTCGAATGGACGTAAATACTAAATGTGACAGATGCCCGGAGCCGGTATGGACGTAAATACTAAATGTGACAGATGCCCGGAGCCGGTAGAGTCCATGCAACATTTATGGTGGGACTGGCAGTGCCCGATCTCAAAATAAGTGGTGGAAGTGGTGGGAGCGGCACTGGATAGCTTTCTCTGACAAAAGGAATCTGACGGGCAAGAGGTGGGTTCTTCATGGTGTCTTGGATTCCGAGAGTTCAGCGAGGCGATACAAGGGCTGGCTTGAAATGGTTTGGGGAAACATGGACCCTGGGAGGGCATTTGGCCAAGATCTTTCCACAGGGAAGGTTGGAGACCACCAGTTGGCTGAAATGAGATTCCGGGGTAACAACAGTCCTAGGTTAAGGAGAGGCATTTTTCCCAAAAAAAAAAAAGAGGGTTAAGAGGAGGTAGGGGTCCTAGAATTTCTTCAGAAAACGGGAGAGGGATAGGATAGTACTATTCCGACTGTGTGGTTTTTAATACTTTTTATGCCTTGTGGATGTTTGGTTCATGAACCAGGTCCACTCGGTTCCAGTCAGCGCTCACAGTAGATTGTGAAGGGTAGGGAGGGATGGAGAGTGCTATTACAGCTAAATGGAACAGGTGTTCCTCCCAGCCCAAAGTAAGCTGGGTGCAGACCACTTGTAGGTCTGTGAGGTAGGGTAGGTAGAGTACTAAGGATAAGGGTTATTAGGTGGAGACTGCAGGGTATGGAAGTGATGGAAGAATTAAATTGAGATGACAAGTGTCGAATCAAGTGACTTTAAGCTAAACCGGCTGATGCTGCCGGGACAACCCGGGGTTGAATTGTGAGGAACCCAGGCCTCTTTCATTGAATTTTGAAATAAAACGAGGACATTTTCAAAAAAAAAAAAAAAAAAAAATCACTTAATTTAGGCTTAATGTAGGCTGTCATGTAGGCAAGCAACCCAGGTTATTTTTGAGAGCCACCTGCCAAATTTCATACTTTGTAGGTGAGCCCTGCAGCTCAGTTGGCTGCCATCAGTATCGCATGACAGACCAATCATTCAACTACAATGTTTAGGGACGCTGTGGGGCTGCATGTGCTCGGACCTCATGGACTTCTACGGGGAGGTAGGGCGTACAGGGGACATGGGGGAGTTGGTTGGCCAAGGGGTGTTGTCACTACTATATAAAAAAGGGGATGTGTTCAATATTCGGAATTACAGGCCAATCACTCTCCTGACTGTAGTATATAAAATGTTGGCAAAAGCTCTGGCAAATAGGCTGATCCCCGTCATGGAGACAATGATTCATCCAGCACAGACAGGATTTATGCAGCACAGGCAAATTCATGAAAACATTCTACTGATAAATGAAGCGCTGCAGCTATCCCGTCACTCGAAACAAAACGTGGCCCTGGTTTTCATTGATTTCGAAAAGGCTTACGATCATGTAGATTGACTCTTTCTTGACAAGTGTTTGGAAAAAATGAATTTTGGGCCGATCTTCCGTAGATGGATCCGTATTCTTCATCGCAATGCAACCACAAGAGTGCAGATTAACGGGACCTTGGCGCCTCCAATCAACTTGGAACGCTCTATACGTCAAGGGGACCCGATTGCACCCTTCCTTTTCCTTGTTATCATGGAAGCCTTATCGGCCAACCTGCGGGCTAACAAGGATATCAAGAGGCTTCGGGTTGCACGGATCCCGGAGGAAGCGGTCCCAATTTGCTCTCTATTTGCAGACAACCTGTCCGTGATTACTGAGGCCACGCATGAAAATATGGAGGAAATTCACCGACTTCTGCATATATTCACCCAGGTATCGGACATGGTCGTAAACTGGGGGAGCAAAACCCAAGGGTGGTGGATTCATTACCAAGGTGGTCAGCCACCAGAGTCCCCAAATATTCATTGGCTTTCCCATCAGGCTCCCATTAGGGTTCTGGGAGTATAGATGACGGCCCAAGGCCGCCCTCCCTCAAATGATGATTGGATTTCGGCACCTGCTTTGGCAAAACTGGCAAATTGGAGGAATAAGAACACCTCCATTTTTGGTCAGGCAATGGTTATTAATAATGTAGTATTCGCCGCTCTCTGGTATAAGTCAATGTTGTGTCCGCTAAGCAACTCCGCCTTTAAGGCGCTAAAGGCAAAGGTGGCAGCCTTTCTATGGAGAGGGGACGATGAGCGAGCCAATGTTATTAGTAGGGTAGCCTGGGATTCGGTCATCCAACCCAAAGCGATGGGGGGTCTGGGCATCATAGATCCGGTAACGCAAGTCCAGGCCCTCCGCCTCAAATGGCTAATAACCCTTATCTTTGCCATCGACAGCCCGTGGCAGGCCCTAGCCCTAGACCACATCGCCCGCCTGGCCCTGCCGGCCCCACCGGGGGTTAATCCGTTGACTTGGGTTGAGGATCGCTACTGGTCGATCCCACGAAGAATTCAGGGTAAAAAAGTCGACCAGTTCTGGCCCTCTTTGCTGAAGAGCTGGCGCAGGCTTCCTCTCCCCGAGAAACAGACACCAGTGAGCTGGGAGGAGACATACCGTCAACGCCTGTTTGGCAACCGGTGGATCACACCCAGAAATGGTCAGATTTTGATCAGCACGGAGGCCCCGTGGAAGGGGTGGGTGAAAAATGGGGTGCTCAGGGTGGGCCATCTATGGGACAGGGAGAGAAAGGACTGGAAAACGGCGGCCCAGCTACAGAGCACTCTCAGATATTGCCACCACACTGAGCAGCAGCTGGAAACCATCATTGAAGCAATCCCACTAGCCTGGTACAGAACCCTAAAGAAAGGCCCCACCATAAATGAGGGTGATTGGGTAGCCTGCCGGGGGGACGGGGCACGGGCAGGCCGCATTCACCAGACGCGCCCTACTGATGCCTTGGTAGAATACTACGCTATCGGTCCTAGGGGAGTGCTGGATGGTTCTCAAAACCCACTGGAATGGCGCGAGAAGGAGGAAATGTTTCGGATACGGGTGCTACAGGAGGAGTGGGACATCAAGGCATTCCTCCCCCTAACATCGATACACGAGCTCGCCTTCGACCCTGACGAATGGCAATGGCAGACATGTTTGATATCGGGGCTAACAGCAAAGAAAACAATCCGCCTCAATACAATATCTGTTAAATCTATGTATAAAATGCTCAGACCCAAAAGAGTACTAAAGGACCACTTAGTCGACAAGTGGGCCCAGCACCTGAACGTCGACCGGTCCACCCTCACTCCCATAAAATGGTTTAAGGAAACCAAATCTAGGCCAGTGAAGATAAATTCGCTCCAGTGGCAGATAGCACACCGCTGCCTGCCGACAAATGCCTGGTTGATTGACCATACGCAGCTGGAACAGAAGGGGATAGCACTCCCATGGTGCCACCGTGCTTGTCTACATTTCCAGGACATAAAAGAAACGAGACCATCGAACACATTTTTATGCAATGCCCAGTGGCAATCTTCACTTGGCGATGGTGGGACCGGATTCGGAGGATGGCAACAAATGTCCCCTGGCCTTGGTCTTGGCAAGCCATACTAACCGAGCACTGTCCAGAAATGGATGGTGCCGCCCCCTACTTTAGCAACCTATATAACCTGGGGAGACGGTCGGTCCTATGGGCCCTGTGGTGGCAACGATGCACCTTAGCCATGGAGGGAGTAACGATAGAAGGAAACGAATTGTATGAGCAGATAAAAGCATTGATCCAGATGGACCTGACACGGAGATGGAGAAATCTCAAACCTCAGCTTGACCTCTTTCAGACAGAACAGGACATAAGGAAAGGGATCACTGGGGTTTGCGGAGAATGGCTGGGGGGACAGAGGGAGGGATGGATGGCTCAGATTGAGTGGTCAGGAGACACAGTAGGCATAAACGGCATAAACGGACAAAGGATTGCGAGAGATTATAAACTCGTCTTCAAAGACTGGACTAACATCGACCCTTCCCTTCCATTGAGACATCCATCTGAGTTCCCGGACCCTTTCCCACCCCACCCCCTTGCCCTGGTGGAAACCCTGATTTGATGCAGATGACCGAGGTCCGGGCTGGGGTACGACAGGGACCACTGGTGCCCCCCACTGGCCCTGGGAGGCCGCAGCCTAGAGCTTTGACACACCTCAGGGGATTCTCCCCCGGTGTCCAGCAGAAAGCTTGTCATGTTTCTAACTCAGCAGGTTTGCAAAGAGGGAGGAAGGAACTAGTGCTCAGCTGCAATGACCTGGCGCCTGATGATAAGGCGAAGAGGTTCTCTCCCTGTCTTAGAAAAGCCTGCACAGATTAATGATCATCCTCAGGGTTCTTCTCCTTAATTTTCAGATAAGGGACGCTGAGCCCGGTTCTCAGCAAAGTCTTGTGTTCACTCCGGGTAGACTGTGAGGACCCCGGCCTCAAACCTTCTCATGGATAATATCAGCCTTGGGCACTGGGCCCATTTTGCAAAAAAAAAAAAAAAAAAAGGGACGCTGGACCCGCTTTCCAGCAGTGCGGTTTCCCAACAAATAGACGGAGCCTCCCCGGAGTGCTTGTGTTGCCTGCTCTTACACGCACCTGTAGCATCCACTCGGGTTGTTATGCCTGTCTCTTATACACATCTAGATGTGTATAAGAGACAGGAACCACAAACACACACCCCCACCAAAACCCACCCACACAAAAAAAAAAAAAAAAAAAAAAAAACTAACTATAGTACGCGATTAGTTCAAAGTCCATCTCTCTGTACCACACACAGACGCACAAGCTAAGTCGATCAATTCGATATCTCTCTACCCAAAATGACCGATCTGCATACGTATGACTCCTGCAAAAGGATGGATCACGCTCGTGAGTCCGAGAAGCAATAAATGACCGGGCACTTACCTAAGGCAGGAAGCGGAGGAGGAGGAGGGAAACACGCGCACATGTCCTATCGGCCGTCGATGGGTGCATGAACAACGGAAAGGAATTGGTCTAATTGGCCCCGCTCGGTAGGCCAGGAGAGCGCTACAGCTCATTCTCTATTTCTGCTTCGGCCCGACGAACAGTGAGTGATTCGCTTGAGTTCAAGTCCTCATGGACTCAGATCAACACAATGGCGGTCACGGCTTACAGATACGCATAAAGGACTCCGTCGTTAAAAATAAAACAAAAACAAAATACTTCGTCGTTGGCTTATCGCTATGGATGTCGTCCGAAGCAGAAAGATGCAGAACCAACACGAGACGCGCATGCGGTTTACCCAGATCCCGACCACTAATCAGACTCGTCGGGATCCTCGTCAGCGCCGGCCTAGAAACAAGGACGAGAACGGCAAAAAAGGTAGAGACTTAGCAGCTCCTTGAGAGATGCTGTACATCCGTTAAAATTGGAACGATACAGAGAAGATTAGCATGGCCCCTGTGCAAGGGAAAAAAAAAAAAAAAAAAAAGACGTATCGGAGGTGAAGGACTAGTGGTAGGTAGGTAGTGAAGGTGAATTGAAAGAATTTGAAAGATGATTAAAGATTTGAGAGAAGAATATACAGTAGTCAAAAAAAAAAAAAAAAAAAAAAAAACAGAGGAGGAAGTACACACACAAAAAAAACAAACAAACAGCGCGAAGTCGATGGACGGCGAAACCGCTAAGCACAAGGTTGGGCGGACAGGTGGTAATGGGTGGGGGGGGGGAGAAGACAGAGGATAGGGAGAAAGGAGGGATGGGATAACCACGGGTCTCCGAGACGAGGATCAGAAAAAGTGCGGTGTGGAGGAGGTTTTGTGGAAGGGCAGTAAGAAAAAGAGAAGCGCAAAAAAACAAAAAAAATATATATAGAGAGAGAGAGAGAAATGAACGAGAAAAAGGAAAAGAAATAAGAGAAGGGTAAACGGAAAAGATAAGCATGGGAATCAGCCTGCGCGTAACTCAAAGAAGGGGAAAAAAAAAAGAGAGAGACATATAAGGTTTAAGTTCAGTTTAACCAGCAACCAAAAAAAAAGAAAAAAAAAGGAAAAAGGAAAAACCAAAGCAGC
>BFEA01000238.1:2068130-2080587 GCA_003427395.1 Chara braunii
GTGTGCCGCAGGTCCGAAAATGACTTCCCGCCATTTTTGCATTGGGGGCGTTACCGGCCCAGTACGCCGGAGGTACTTGGGCGTTCACCTCACCTGGGCCAGATTCGAGAAAGATACATCCAAGAAATTGCAAGTGTGCCGCAGGCTGAACGGAAACTTCGAAAAGAGCCAAGCTTATCAGCTTCCGTGGCCTCAGGGCCGGTCTGAGGCCTTACCGGCCTCAGACCGGGGAGCAAGAATTAAAGAAAAGTTATTGGGGGACCTCAAATGCAGCTAGTCCATTTTGGGGAGATATCGATACAAAGGTTTCGCGGCGGGGAGCTTTTATAACTTTTCCCAAAAACTTGACACATTTTGAAAGGAACCCACCGCAGACTGATCGGCACTGGAAAAGGCATGGCATACCCGAATAGGAAACCGCCGAAGGGTGTTTCCCGAAAAGGCAAGTTGGGCGGGTGCTGTGGACCATGGCCTGGTACCGCACTGCTTCAGGACAAGTCCGTGTGTGGCTGTGCACGACCCAGTGTGGCGCGTTCCGGACAAGTGTCGTGTGTTGCTGTGTGGCCCGAGCGGGTCCGCTCAGGCAACGAAAAATTACCGTTGGGGGCGTGGGTGGATGTCCCTCCCTGCCGTTGGTGGGAGCTGTCGTCCGAACCATTGGTAGCCGGAGTGCACTGAGCGCAGGAGCACAAGCGGGGAGCCATCGCCAGGGACAAAGGAGGACGGTTTGGTGAGTCGCACGGGGTCGTGAAGGTTGTGCGGTCGACAGGGCCAGAACAGGTGGTGTACAGGGGTTGACGACGTCGCCGTCACAGTAACGGAATCGCCATGGATCCATCGCGCATGGCTGCTATAGAGAAGGAGTGGGAGGAGCTCATGTTCACACGGTCCGCCGCGATGTTCTTGAATTTGGGGGACCATGGACTCCACTTACCGGCAGGCCCTTGGGAATACCGTGCGACACCACGGGAAAATACGAATGTCCGCCACAGCCTCCGGGTACACAGAACGGTCCACGGCGAGGGTGCATGGTCCACGCCATGAAGCCCGCATCTGGAAACTAATGGACATGCCCCCCCCCCTTGCTCAATCGGCCGCCTCCTTGAAAAGGGTCTGGAAACCGGTCAGCGTCGAATTTCCAGACTGCGGACCATGTAGAAACGCCCCGTCACCATTTCCACAACCTCTTTCCAAGCCCAGTGGGGTCTGGAATTCCTTTCCGGGCCGGCTTTCCACACTGGTTTCCAGATCCAATGGGGTCTGGAAAACACCCCGATGCCCAAACGTTTCCAGACCGCCGGCCAGTGGGTTCCACCCCTCAGTGGTTAGAGCACCAGTTGTCGATCCGCATTGTGGTCTGACCTTGCTGACCCCAGCCTTGTTAGCCTTATGGTTAGGTGTTTGCCTGCCAAGTCGTTGGTTGTGTGTTCGAGTCTGGTATTCGGATTACACGTAGAAAAAGTAGGGTCACTTGCATATGGGTTGACGTAGCTAAGCTATTACAGACACTGCCTGCGCACCACCCAAGGGATGTTTATGGTGTTGTAGGTGCGTGGGTTGCTTGCTGATATCGGTCTTGCTTGTTCTGTTGATCTCCCAAGTCTCCCGTACTACACATAGGTCCCGTTAGCAAGATCACGGGTTCGCGTCTGGATCAGACGGGATTTTTGTCCACCTTGGCCTGTCATCTTTTCACATACAGTAGATGTCGCTGTCTCCATACACTGTAGACACAGTACTATACACTGCCTACGGGCACCTACAACCATACAACTTCCGCTACATCAAGGCTGGATGCTTCCAGGGGCCTACATAAACCAGTGCAAAAACAAAAAAAATGCTAACTATCGGTAGTCTGGGGGGTCTATCAGGGGGGTTATGCTCTTGCATGGCTTAAAGTCTAGGTAGGGTAGGGATATAAGTCGCTCTAGCCAGTCCGAGTCCAACCTAACCTTGGGTAAGTTAAGGAAAGGACGGTAGGATGAGCCAGTGGGCACCAGCTTGCCTTGCCTAGGTGCCGACGCCAGCTTATCGGGTGGACTCTCTGACTACTGCGGCCTGTAGAAGATTGCAGCACTCTGGTGTCCGAAGTTCTTGTACAGCAAGATTTGTCTGTTGCCGCTTCCGCTAGGGCTGGATACGGCCTAGCCTTGGTGCTTGTCACTGCTAAAGTGCACTTTCATGCAAATTCACCAACATTCAGTTTCAAAAATCTTGATTTTTTATTATTATTATTTTTTTTAAAGGTTAATTCTTTAAACCACCAGCACCTCCGCCAGTGTTAAGAAATTACGATGTCTTGGCCAATACCCGAACTTTTCGGGGTGGGACATAGGGTCGACAATGTCCCATAAATCTGAATTTTATAGTGACCTAGGCTACCAGAGTGGCCCGGGGTCACATGCCCGATCGGGCCAAAAATATTTAAAATTTTTTAAAAATAAAGAATATTTTAACATTTTATTTTATTTTTTGAATTTGGTAAAGAATTTCGATGTGACCCTGAGGCAAAAGTTGTTCAGTTTATTTTTCTGCATAACATAGTTTTGTTTCGGATTTTTTGGATGTTTTTTGTTTTTTGCTGGGACCCTCCCTTGTCCTTGCAAGGGCTGGCCACCCGGGACCCGGGCGGCCCGACTGGTAGCCTAGATAGTAACGAACAAGAGGACAAAAAAAATGCTTTCTCTACTGCAATGATGTCGGGCTGGGTAGTCCAGGAGGCCGTGCTCACAATCTTCCTCCACAGAATGCACCTTACAGGTAAGGCGGTCACATTCTGAATGTTACTGTTTTCTTTTTTTTGTTGGTCGTCTGTTTCTTATGAGTCCCCTGTCTGTGAATTGCTCAAGCTGTTTGTGATCTGATCAAGCTGTGTTTTGTCAGAGGATTGTAAGGCTCATCACACTGGCACTTAGGAAAATGTATGCATCCATTTTTACGGTCAGATCCATGTGCCCGTTTTTTCCCCTTTTTATTCTCTTTTTGGGATCTGACAATCTGGCCACGGGGCTGAGATGCCCTCATTGAAGGCACACTCACACTACCACTTCCAAGAATGTATACAACTGCAATCACGACCAAAGTGTTGTTTCCTTTTTTTTATTTCTTCTTTTCCGAGGTTCACGGCCGCAACTTTTTTTTTTTTTTTTTTTTTTTTNCCTGTCCGTGAATTGCTCAAGCTGGCCGTGATCTGCTCAAGCTGTGTTTTGTCAGAGGATTGTCTAAGGCTCATCACACTGGCACTTAGGGGAATGTATCCAGTCATTTTCACGGCTGGATCCATGTGCCCGTTTTTTCCCCCTTTTATTCTCTTTTTGGAATCTGACAACCTGGCCACGGGGCTGAGATGCCCTCATTGAGGGCACACTCACACTACCACTTCCAAGAATGTATACAACTGCAATCACGGCCAAAGCTTTGTTTCCTTTTTTTTTTTTTTCTTCTTTTCCGAGGTTCACGGCCGCAACTTTTTTTTTTTTTTTTTTTTTTTTAATTCTTTTCGTGAGAGTACCAAAAAGAAAACGAAGTGGTACCCAGGCTCAGCAAAACTCGGAGCGCCGTGAAATTCAGGGTCGACAAAAATAGGCTCGGAGGTACTGGTGGTTTAAGCCCGACCAATTCAATTACCTGTCGAATATGGACAGGACGGCCTTTCATGCCTTTTTTATTGTCGTTATAGTATTACGAGGAACCCTGTAGCGACACTGATGGGTGTTGGGGCATCGCTCTGTAAACTGTTTTTAGAAGCTTGAAGCCTGTAGGAGACTGAGGATTACTGGGGGAGGAAAGCAATCCGATAACTTGACCAATGACTATATCTCACAACATAGCTTCAGAATGAGATTGATTGGATTAGTATGGAAAAAAAAAAAAGGAGGAACCCCGTAGCAGCCACATCCGTGCTCAAGACTCCAACGAGAGAGAATGCAGGAGCTGCACCCAATCTAGGGAAAGGAAAATTCAATGCTCCGAATGAGACAAGATTTGGTACACAATAGTCTTGAAAAAAAAAAAAAAAAAGGCAAAAAAAAAAAAAAAACAAACATAAAATTTGACCTATAAACCCTTATTTTAATTTTGGCCCTTTTAGTCAGGAGCTGGAACTGGGGATCCCCGTACTTGGCCCAGCTATCGATGTCGAGCCTGAAAACGGGTTGTGCGTCGTTTCGCGTCGACCCGTCAGCGCAACAAAAAAAACTTGTTTTGGCTGGCGGCGCTAGCCTTTGAGGGTCGGTACCTAGAGCCTCCGGAAGTTCAGGGTTGTTAACTGCAACGCCCCGCGGCCAATGTATGGGCCAAGTACTGGTAGTTTAACCACATGTGCTATTCGGTCTATGTTGCCCTCGATACTAGTACTAGGTTGATGGTCCTGAGTGTTGGCCACACTGAGGTAGGATAGTAGGGATAGGGGTGCCATAGGAGTATTAAAGTAAGGATGGGTTGGGAGGAGGCATCGCCTGTCAGAACAACCATTGAAAGCCCGCTGCCAGCAATCACTGTGTCTCTCCTCCTTGGCCTCTAAAACACCTTTAGGGTGGTCTTTTTCATAATAAAAAAGGAAGGAATAACCCTCATATGGGCTTGTCTGAAAGTGACCTGTTTATCGAGGAAGGGAATCATTCAGTCCTTATTGCATCGCTACGCCCAACTCTCAGGGTCTGGCCCAATAAAACACACGACAACATAGAATCATTCGGTAAGACACCAAAGCTCCAGTTAGGTCGAGTTGGATCGTCTCCGATCTATAACCAACATTCAAGTCAGCAGACCTATGGTGTGCCAGCTTGCGGCATCCATGCACGTCGTCTTTGGGTTGTGCAATGGCTATCATGATGGATGAAAGGTTAGGTTGGGCGGGGGGGGGGCTTAGGCACCTTCCATGTTAGTTAAGGAGGTGTGTTAGGATTTTTTTTTTTTTTTTTTTTTGGGCCTTGGATGTCCATCGTCACCTGCACCCTCTGAACGCTGTCCGTGAAGATAAACTGCTAACTTTATCAATTTATTTTTATGGGAGGCTACCAGAGCGGCCTGATAATGCAACGTGCTCAGCCAGACCCAAAACAATTAAAAGAATAATAATTAAAATAATTATTTATGTTAAATTTTAATTTGGTGAGGAATTTCGAGGTGACCCTAAGGCAAAAGATAGGTTGTTGTGACTCCGTCATGGGATGCGGTGGGGATAGGTCTGGTCAGGAGTACCTCGCTTAGCTCGTTTGGCCGCAGCAATGATGTAAGAGACGTCAGGTCCAGTTCGCGGCTATATGAATGAATGCTTTAGTTGGGGGAGGGGGAATAAAAAATGGGAAAAAGTTGTTCAATTTATTTATTTGAATCATATTATTTTTCCTCAAGTCCTTGAATTTCTTTCTTTTTCTTTTGCCTGACCCAAGGATGTCCATCACCATATGTACCCTCTAAACTCTCCCTTGAAAATAAACTGGTAACTTTATCTTTTTATTTTCTAGGTTACCAGAGTGGTCGAAGGAAACTTGTCTGCCGCCCCTCCCCCCGCCCCCCAAAAAAAACTGAGTAGCATGGGTTATCTGGCCGGATAATCTGGTCGGATTATCTGGCCGGATGATCGGGGGGTAGGATCATCCGGAAATCCGGATGATTAAAAAAAAGGCCAAAAAAAGAAAAGAAGAAAAAAAAGAAAAAAAAAGTGATATTGCGCATGCAAAATACAATAGAACTACATTCCTATTTCATGAAAAGCTTGATAGGGCATTGAAGGGTTTAAAGGGGGTAAGATAGGGAATANCTATTTCATGAAAAGCTAGATAAGGCGTTGAAGGGTTCAAAGGGGGTAAGACAGGGAATAAAGGGGTTTAGAGGGGGGGTGCTTAATTCATTCTATAATTTTTTATCTAAATATTATTTTCTTCTTCTATTTTATTTTTTATCTTTATATCTGTTGAGATATCAAAGATGACCTGAAGTTAAACGTTGTTTGTATTATTCATATGAACAACATACTTTTTTTTCAGATTTTTTTGATTTTTTTGTTTTTTTAGGAAAAAAAAATATTTTGCGCAGGGCCGGATTTTCCATATCCGGAATTAATCCGGAAAATTCATCCGGATTGAAAATTTCGGATAAATTTGGTCCGCCGGATATCCGGATTTACTACCTAATAATAAATAAAATTGAATTTATTTTTTATTTTTTTAAGGCAACCCTGAGGCAACAATTGCTTAGTTTATGTTTTTGCATCACATCGTTTTTGTTAGCATTTTTTTTTCTGCCTTTCCTCGGTCCTTGCACAGTTGCTCATTCGGGCCTGCCGGCATCCCTCGTTTATTTTCAAGGGAGAGTGGAAGGCGAGCAAGGATGGCGATGGAGACAGGGATGTCCATCGCGACCTGTACTGGTTGAATGCTCGCCCCTGAAAACGACAACTTTAGTGAATTACTTTTAGAGGAGAGTGGAAGGCGCTCATGGAGGCGAAGGAGATGAAGGCAAGGTAAACTTGCTTGTGGAGAGGAGGGGAGAACAACTATGGGATAGAAGGAGGGGAGACTATGGCTGATTTGTGGTCAGTAGTGTGTGATTGGTGCGTGAAATCTGCATTTTGTGATGTGTGTTTTGCAATGAGTCCTTTGTAATCATTGCTTTGTGATAGGTCTACAATTAGTGTTATAAAATTGAGTGTTTTATGATGCATGCTAATTGATCACTACTATACGATGAGGGGTTTGTGATCGCTGTTTTCAGATCGACGCAGAATTAATGAGGCTCGGCGTCCAAGGTCAAAACAAGGAGCACATATAAGGGGACAGAATTGTACTAGTCTTGCTTTTCTACGAGCACAGAGCACCTCCTGAAGAAAGAATGCAAAGTGATCGCATAAAGCCCCAATGAGACTTAAGCGTAGTCAAACCCTATACAAACTAGAGGTTGGGAATACCATACAATCTTGTCTTAAAGCCAAGGTCACTAAGGTCACTACCCTTGCTGGCGGGTCCGAAATCCGCATGCCTGAAATGGTAATTCTTATGGGTAAACCCTTTCAGCAGTGCTATCAATTTCAAGACTTAGATAACACGGTCATAATATTTGTCATAAGCGCAATGCATTATATTGTTTGTTATTTATTATAGAAAGGCAACGATTATAAAGAATGATAATATTTATTGAACTCTCCTAAACACATATTTGTCGTGGGACCAATCAAAATCATATCACGGAACTCCACAAAAAAATATATTTAAAAAAATATATTTTTCACATGCTTCTTAGAAATTCAGAATAAATATTAATTTAATTTGAAGTTCGAAAATAATCATATTATCTTTGCTTAAATTGTCAGTACAAAATGATTTTTTCATTCAAACTAAGTGCATATTTGCAAACTAGACAAAGTTTCATGTTCAGTTTTCACGAATACCTTATTTTGCATCTTTCTATATAAATTCAAAGATAACACTTCTATTGGAATCTGATGCTTTCTTGAATGCAATTTCCACGCTTAGGATTGATAAAAAAAAAGTGCGAGGGTAAAAACATAGAAAGCAAAAAAAATAAAAACGTTTTGAGACTTCCGATGCCAGACAACAGCAGACCGTCCTAGTGGGAGGAGGTGGCGAGACAACCATTTTTTGGAAACGTACATATCATTGATTGATACGGGAGAGTATATCGCAACTAAGACCCCCGTAGAACAACTGGGTCAAAAGAGGGGTGGTAAAAATTAGAGACATATGGGACATAGAGGAAAAAAACAAGCAAACGGACAACAATGGAAACCTAGACTAAAACATTGTCACCACGTGGGGAATAACTTGGAGGAATTGATTTTTTCATGTACCTCTGGATTGGGTGCGCATCCTGCATAAAGGACCGTATCTACAAGAAGGAGACTCGGTAACAATTCCGGATGGCTCAGGAAGCGTAAGGAATGTGGTGGTGGTATACGCACCGGAAACACTTGTGAACCTCTTTCATAAAAAAAATGATAATACGTTAAAGAGGTATCATGCTGATGTGCTGAGATGGTGGAAAAAGACGGATTTGCACCTCATCCGGGTACTCCACTCGCAGAAAGACTGGTTCGCAATTCTTCTTGAAACCCACTTGCTGAACTCCCTCTTGACCTGGAGGAAAGACAATGGAACCCGACAAGTAAAATGGGGGTAAACAAGACTTTATTCACTCCGTCATTAAAATATGCCTACTGCCTCTTGATACCGAGGATAAATGTGAAAGACATTGTGAGAGAGCGATGGCTAACCCAATTGAATGCGGGACGGGACGATGTTCAACCCATCCGATGGTTTAAGGCCACGCTGCAGTGACACATAGAGCATTGCTGCCTCCCTACAAACAACTGGTTGATAGATCGAACCTACCTAGAACAAAAGAGTTTAGCACTGCCATCAACATAAAAATTCCCACGAGAAACGAAAGTTGAAAAAACATTTCATAAAAAAAAATTCCTTCATATTTAGAAATGATCATTCGAATGTTCGTCCAATTCTAAAATTTACATTTTTATTTGATAAGTTCCCGTCTAAATATGAGTTTTCCCCTCAAACTTCATCTATTTGTTCAAGATGGAATGAAAGTCTGGACGAGTTTATGAAATGTTTTAATTAAACTTTCATTCTACTACAACAAATAGTTTCTAATGTAGATTGGATTAACCTATTTATGACTGAAAATCCTTACTTAGAATAACAGTCCAATTAAAATATTTCATGAACTCATCCAGACTTTCATTCCATCTCTAACATTTAGTTCAAATAAGAAGGGATACCCCATTCTTGGAAGAAAAGTTTTCAAGTAAGACGAAAATTTTTAAAATTGGAATGATATTTTTTAAGATGGAATGAAAATTTGAAATTTAGAATGTAAGTTTACTATAGAATGATTATTTAATTCTGAAAATTTTTTCTGTTGATGGTGTCATTCCTGTTTGGCTTCTTTCCCTCACCGTAAGATCCATGAAACCATATAGCACATCTTTCCGCAGTGCCCGGGAGCGGTTCTCACATGGGACTAGTGGGACAGGATCTGGCGACGGCTAGGCACTGCATCCACATGTGTGAAGCCTGGTCCTCTCCCACGAATTGCCCCTTCGAAAAAAATATGTTCAGGATAGGGAGGAGAGTTGTTATTTGGGCCCTATGGTGGAAACGGTGCACACACACGATTGAAAGAGTCATAATAGAAGGGAAGGATGTCACCGAAATCATTAGGCAATATATTCAGGAAGAAATTATGGCACAGTGGCAAAGGCTCGGAATAAAAGTCAAATTGGATATATTTCATATAAAAAGTGATATAATGCAGGCCATTGAACAATTTTCCAGATAACGGTCGAGGAGGGATGGCAGGATAGGTCATATTCGATGGGAGGGAGGGAAGTTTCCGGAATTGGGTAACGATGAACTTAGAAGGGATTATGATATTTGCTTTAATGACTGGGCCAAGGTAGACATTGTTGTTCCTCTGCGTCCTCCTTCAAAGTCCCATATCCCTTTCCTCCCCACGGTCTCTCCATGGTGGTCCTACAGTGGTAAGGAGCGATATAGGAGGTCTCACCCTTTGGATCGGCAAGACAATGGCAGTACTGGACCAAGAGAAGAGTACCGCCAAGGAGTGGATAAATCGGATAGTATAGACGGTCTGTCGGCACTAGTATGGAGTATGCAAATTTGTTGGTTTGCTGCATCAGGAAAGGAAGGGGACTAGGTAGTCAGGTTTGTCAGGCGCCCAACAGAAGGGCTGAAGAGGCCTCCCTTGTCAATTCCTCGCGTGTGTATCCTTTCACCTACTCTGTCAATCCTCTGGTTTTAGGGTAATCAATGCTCATAGAATGTCAGTGAGTTCAGACGCAAAACTGCTCACAGGGACACTGGACCCGCTTTCCAGCAGGTGCTTCTCCCCACCAATAGATTGAAGCAACCAGATAGTCAACCAGGGAGGATGCTCTTATCATCTCTTATAGCGGAAGGATTGGTTTTCAAAAAAAAAAAAAAAAAAGTTTTAGAGGACTCCAATACGAACAACTTGTCGCTAAGATTTACATATAAATTCATATTCGAATTGGATGTAAGTTCAAAGTACTTGTACAAGAAAAACATATATGTATATAGTTTTTAACTTGCTTTTTTAAAATAAAGTTTGTTCCAAAACCGAGGAAGAAAAAGAAGACCCACACATAAAAGGTAGTTTATTACAAAACTGAGCAAGAAAAAGAAGTCCGTAACATTAAAGGTGTAGATATTCACCCAGACATTGACTAAGCTAGGTGAAATTAAACATAAATTGCAACTTATTGAATTTTACGACCCTTAACTTTTCCTCTTTGATCTTCATCTTTACAATACTTTTTGTTTCATGTGTAGTTGTTGTTTTGGTCTTAACTGCAAAAAAAATTGTCTACGTTTTTCATTGTAAGCTATTGATGGCGCCTTGAGCTGTTTGATTTGCCTTTTGAGCGTGATGTTCTGTTCAACCACCACTATCTCCGAGTCTGAGTTTTTTTCTCAAGTCGGATATGTGTTGTGCACCCTCGATCTGGTTCAATTTGTTTTTGGAAAAACTTGGGTGCAGTCTCGGTTTTCAATTTTAAATGTGTTTTCGTCACGATTACGCGAATGTTGCTCCAAAGCGAGGAAAATCGTGAATGTAGGTTAATTTACTTCACATAAAATTATGTTAATGTAGGAGGTCTAAAAAGTGTACTATCAGAATCTTTAAAATTTTTCGTGCAAACCTAACAATTTTTTTTGTTAGTTTTTCACGAATCCTATGTTTCATTATTAAGTAAACTATAAAACCCTTGTCAAAAAATATATGTTATGTAAAAGAAGAATTCAAACACTTTTTGCTTGGGAGACATCTTTAAATTCTTAGCCAACCACAATTTAGAATAAAAAAATAAAAAATAGTTAATAAAAAAAAAAAACAATATATTCGTCTATGTATGAGAGAACATATCCAAGCGAATATATTCGTGAGCAGGAGAGCATGTGTGTGTGTTTGGGAGACCCCCAAAAAGGTTCATCGTGCTACCTACATTATATACCTATAAATATGATTTTTTTACATAAACAAAAAATTAGGATATTTTAGTTCCTGAACAAACGATGTTTTGCAAGGAAATGATTTCTTGTGAAAAAACTTGCTTCTCTTCTTATTATTTCTAGTGGTTCTGAAAAAGATTTTTTCTAACCACTCAGTTTGAAAGAATAAGTATGCAAACAATGGGACCACAAGTAAGGTGGGCTTGGTGCTGGACAAACTGATGATCCTAGTAGTGGGATAAATCAGTCCCACCTCGTGAAAAAAAAAACGTTGTGGATGAGGAGAATCAATGGTTGTCGCCCTCGTAGGCTTAGACCAGCACCTGTCACTTTGCAGTAAAGGGGATGGCGTGGTTACCTCCTAAGGTTGAAAACAATACCATTTATGAAAATTTTTGCTCCATCATAATAGTGAACGATGAAACGTGGAGCCTTGCGTCATGACACTTCTCATTGTTCATGTTGCCTTTTGCCCTCCATTTGACCATCGCCTATGGAGACCTCTTGAAACTTCACAAAGGCTAACATGCCAACCGAGTGATGTTGACCCTAGTTAGGTGACTTGGATGCTTTTGTTGTCCATCGACTACATTTGTTAAGCCATCAATACTTCGTCAAGCGATTTTTTCCCAGGTTGGTCATACATGTGCCACAATTTCAAAACTTAACTATTTTGAGGTGCAGGCGGTGCTATGTATCTCAAAAAGATATGCCCGTGAGTCCATTTCTGTGCACCCGATCTCAACAAGTACAACTGCCTGCTCTTGGCTCTCTCTTTCCATCTGTTATCCTTGTTTGAATTGTGCACAAGTGCAATCGATACATTCTTTTTTTCTTTTTTTTCTTTTTCAAATATACACTTGTCTTTTCCTCATATATGGGGGACAAGCTGTATTTTTGCTACCCTGTTTCTTCTCTCAATCTTGTATCTACCTCACCCTAGCTACCTACTTAACGGGTCGTACCTATTCTAGAGGAAGCAATGTCTTTATTTATCTATTCATGAGCCAACCTTAAAGCACCAGTACATGCCAGCTATCAGTCATGGGCCCCTTTCGGAGGCTGCCCGCCGCTGATTAATTTTATCTGTGGGGGTCAGCCTCCTAAATTTCTGGAGAGGCTAAAAAAGGTTCTCTAGTTGTCTGGAGGGTTGTCACAGCCTCAGCCCCGGGGGTCCGGTGCAGTGGTCCCCTGACCTCGGCCTGGGAGGGGCCAAAAAAAAATTAAAAAAAATACAGGGGGGTGCGCAACGAAAGCATGCACCCCTTGGGCCTAACTGCGAAAATGCAGTTTTTGCCCCACCTCGGACCCCCCCCCCGAGGCTAGACCCTCCCCTGGTGAGCCTGGGGTGGCCCTCGGCGCAGGGCCGGGGGTGGGGCCGAGCGGGGTGCAGGGCGTGGGATGGTTGGGAGCGGGGGCGGGGG
>BFEA01000238.1:2130549-2141115 GCA_003427395.1 Chara braunii
ATTAAAGTCACGAGATTGTGCCACATGGGGGAGAGAGAGAGGCAGAGTCTTATGTGAGAGAGGGGGGGGAGGGAAGGGATATAGAGATAGGCTCCCGAAAGAGTAGCAGCCGTGCATGCGAGAGAGAGAGAGAGAGAGAGAGAGAGAGGGAGAGAGGGAGAGAGAGAGAGAGAGAGAGAGAGAGAGAGAGAGAGAGGCAGTCTTATGTGAGAAGGGGGGGAGGGAAGGGAGATAGAGATAGGCTACCGAAAGATCAGCAGCCGTGCATGTGGGAGTGGGAGGGAGAGAGAGAGAGAGAGAGAGAGAGAGAGAGATTGCATTGGGCAGTTGCCTACACCATGAATGCATCACCCATCATATTTGTTTTTGCGCGTGAAGCTGCAACAGGTCATCTAGTATATATAGTTCTTTCAATCCATGTGTGTGAGGGAGAGAGAGAGAGCCAGGGAGCGAGAGAGCTAGAGCTAGGGAGCGAGAGAGATAGAGCTAGAGAGCGAGAGAGCTAGGGGGCGAGAGAGAGAGAGAGAGAGAGAGAGAGAGAGAGAGAGAGAGAGAGAGAGAGAGAGAGAGAGAGAGAGAGAGAGAGGGAGAGAGAGAGATGGGGGCTTGGCGACTATCTGAGGGAGACGTATCCCGGTTCAGGTTTCAGAATTGCATTTGGAATTTTAAGTCAGCGACAAAATGGGAGGAAACTCAGGAAATGTTTTTATTATTTAGGCTGATCATATATGGGCCTTCTCTTTATCTTCGTCATCTCTCTACCTCCTCATCCCCCGTGTGTGAGCAAGAAGAGACCTTTCCTCCATAGACATCACCCAGGGACCTTTCCTCTATGGATGTCGCCCACCTTGGCATCTTGACTGTGGATGCTGAGCGCATGGTCTAAGTCCTGTGTGCAACACATACGCACACACATGCATGTTGGGAAGGAGGGCACTTTCGGCACCTGATTATGCTCCCCTATTAAACATTACTCTTTCTATTAGTTTCTAACATAAAAGTATGAACACGTTCGTCCAAATACAGCACCCAAGGGTTCCTAATGTTTGAATGTTTGGATCTTCGGCCAAACGTCTTCATCCAAATCCGACCCCTGGTTACCCTGCTTGTGACATCCAGCTCCTTGCACAAGTGAAGATAAGAACTTTTTATACGAGTTGCTTAATCCTTGAATAGCAATTAACATTGAACGATACATGCAAAAGGAAAGCAAAGGTTCAAGCAATGGCCGCATATAAGGAAGGTGAACAGCAGATAAAAGGTTACAAAAGATGTAACATCACCTTCCCTGTGCCTGGCGGCCCTTGGATCAAAACAATTTCTTGAGTCAGTGCTGCCTTCAGCGCCTCCGCCTGGGCTTTGTCCAACGTTGACTTTGCAGCCAGTTGATCAACAGGAAAGCTAGCAGGTTTGTCCATGGGAACGGACCCTAGGTCAACTTGTGCAGCTGGCTCGGCAGTCAACGCACAATGTGCCATCTCCAAAAGCTCAGCTAAACCTGTGTGGTGTTTAGAATGGGGAGATGCACCCCGTGTCCCCTCCACTGGACCCTTCCCAGCCTCTCCACCAGGTAACGATACAAGAGGCTTTAAATCATACCGAGTGTTCCGAGTGATGTAGGCTGGCAAAGAGATTTTCGCACCTTCTGCAATTCCACAGATATAATCAGCAAAAGGCACAGTCAGCTCATTGTGTGTTTGCAGGGCCTTCAACACCGGCTCATAAGCGAAGAAGTTAGAGGCAGCCTCGAGGAGCAAAATGTCTGATTTAAATGATGATCCCTCGTTCTCAGTCCCCACTTTTTGCCCACTGCTGCTTCCCTTTGTAGATGTTGCCTTCTTCCCATGTGCAGACTTTTTCCCATGTTGTGAGGATGAGACATTCTTCGCATTCACTGCAGCTGCTAGAATTTCCATCGCCTTTCCACTGAATGGCTGGTTTCCACACATAGACACCCCTACATGAACCCGCCCTGCGGAGGGATTTGCCAAGTGCTTGATATCCCTGATGGATATTGTTCCAAAAAGTAACACAGGGGTTTTTTGCACGGCCTCCTGCCCACTGCTCTCTTCACTCTTCTCTGCCCGCCAGAGGCAGACCAATGAGCCGTGCTGCAGCCGTTTGCTCCTGTCCCAGAACATCTCTCTCTCCTTGGTCGACATGCCCCTTGGCAAGATGTCATCAAATTCCACCATGTAGGAGATTCCAGTACCGCGATTAGCCACTACGGCCCTCACAGTGACGTTCTGGAACATGAAAATATCAACATCATCAGTGGACCGCCCACCCGAGCTGGCCACCGCCCTCACATGTCTGTTAAATATCAACCTCCCACGGCGCAAGTTGAGTCGCTGTTCCTCCTTGAGGGAGGAAAAGAGCAGCACACGCTCCCGTAGTGGTGCAAGCAGATCATAACGCAAAAGCCTGAAATGTATGTCCAAGTGACGTATCACAGGACGATCCTTCTCGTGATGAAGACTCATCCCACTGGGATCATTCTTTGGCAGATAAGGTTGCTGAACACACAATACTTCATCTGGTGTAGGTGCAATTGCAATATCCGTAATGCTCACATGGTCGTTACTATGACGTGGCTCTCCAGAGTATGAGAGCTCCCCAGGCCCACTGATCTCAATCCGCCCACATCCTGCAACTCTTGTTGATTGGGCCTCTGATGGGAAAAGCATATCTTGTCGCTGTTTCTCTCGTTCTCTTGCTTCCCGCCGAAGCTTTTGCTGAAGAGTCCCATTCACCAGGCGGAGGAGCCTTTCCGAAGCCTTCACGACCTCTCTTGTTCTGTTTGTGTGAGGAAATGGAACCTCTCCCCCACAATCGCCAACATCCCCTGACCCTCTCCAGGTATTCACTAGGTCACTCAATGTAGTTGTGAATTGCAGCTCGCTTTCACTGTTTTGGTTCTCCCAGAAACGCGGCACAATCTGTGACTTGTACATGATCACCGGGAGGAAAACATCCTCCCATGTGGCAGGCAGCCAAGCTACCTGTGTGTTCTGGCAGTCCTCATATAGGACATCATCCTTCACCTTCCTCTTTCTGGTGATGAAGCCCAAGCAATCAAGAATGTAGTCACTGAAGCCTTTCACACAATTGACGGCTGCATAGATGCTATTAACTGCATCTGATGCAGGACAGTTGAAGAACTCTGGCTTTGATAGGAGATACAAAAGCGGTACAACCACTGCTTGGAATGAGACAGGCTGCGAGCGCTTCCCAGTCTCTGTGGACACCGCACCACCAGTAGACACTGCCTGTTCACAAATGCCCCGGATAAGATTCCGTCCAGCACTAGACTCAGAACCTAGTGTCAGTGGGAGATTGGCTATGTCTGGCTCGGAAACTGCAGCTTGAATAAAGCGCCGCATCTGATGCTGATTCGACCACGATGCTATTTTCAGGAAAGTTTGAACAGTGTATACCCTGGATGCTGGATTACCACCCCCACTACTTGCAGCAGGACTTTGGATACAGGTTGGAGATGTGGACCCCTGCGAATGCATGCTCTCATGTGCAGGGGATGTCCTCGAGTGACCGCGCCCCCATGATCCATCTCCTCTGCCCCCTCCCGACCGAGAACGTCCCCGACCTGCTTTCCTTGGACCCATTCCCCAATCAGCAGGGCCAGCAGGCCATTCTCTTCCCTGCTGAGTACCACCATGCATACTTCGATCCCAATGTGCCATGTCTCAAACAGACTCCTTTCACAGTTTCTGAAAAAACTGGAATGTCGTTCGCATGCAGGTGCAAAATGAGCTCTGTTTCTTGACAAGTTCTCAAGCGAGGGAAAATATGGAAGTAGCCGAGCTTGTTATCCTCTCTCCACCTGCAGACCACCACCATAAGTCAACTCTAAAATAGTCCATACATTCCAATGAACATATTCAGAAATTTTCAAACAATTGTTCCACTGTTAAGCGGAAACTGCAAGCAAATCATGAACTACAGCAACATCAAACCAATTCACCCCCTGGAACCCACAGGAAGTAAGCTACATTATTGACTTCAAAGCTCAAAAAGGGAAAGGACCACCTCCGAATAAAAAAGGGGTCAACATAGCCATCAGCTGTGACACAATCTGCCTTGAACACATGAGAAACGGGGCTCCAACTCTGATGATCTCCATGGCCAACACCTGTCCAGACATGATCGTCACATACCTCATTGCAGACAGTTATGGCACAGACCCAAAGAATCACCAGAATCAACAAAATCAACAATCGACTGCAGCGGAAGTCTGAAACCAACCAATCTGGCTAATAGCACACAGGACTCAGACCACTTGGGTATGTGATGCGTACAGGGGAGAAAAGCAGTCGTGGCCGTGCCAGGTTTTCTTGTTGCAAATACAAACTACAGAATGCTTCCCTGTTGTCCGTATTTGGAAAAGGCAACATAAAATTGAATGACAAACGAGCACACCCAATACACAGGCTAAAGCTACAACTAAAACCCACTGGCATAAGAAGACACCCACCCAGGTCAAGAAGCCCAGCACTCAACTACACCAGACTTCTATACTACTTGCGGCCAAGACCAGGGTAAAAGACCCAGCTCAGGCCAACAGCACCTTGAAAGTGTGGCAAACATAGCTATTGCTTTTCTAGGTCTACAAATAGACTCTGCCAGCTACACACCCAGGGCGGCCCTTAATTCATATTTACAGCAAGACTTCATTAATTTGTAAATGGCAAACACGGCCAATCATCCACCACGTCAAGCTTCTCCATCAACGGAACAGTCGAGTTAGCTGGTTCAGGTCACATATGAGGGAGGATCTCATGTGAGGCATGCAAGCATACTATCTTCAGAGTTCCTTGGACCTTCCTGCTCAATGGTGCGGTCATGTGCTTACGAGTGTACACAAGAGAGAGAGAGAGAGAGAGAGAGAGAGAGAGAGAGAGAGAGAGAGAGAGAGAGAGAGAGAGAGAGAGAGAGAGAGAGAGAGAGAGANAGAGAGAGAGAGAGAGAGAGAGAGAGAGAGAGAGAGAGAGAGAGAGAGAGAGAGAGAGAGAGAGAGAGAGAGAGAGAGAGAGAGAGAGAGACTATGGTATGTCCTGGTGGTAAAGAGGAGATTAAACAAGGGCTGAAGAAGAGATGAAGCATCCGCTGTAGTTGCATCTCATCGATTGCTGCAATTGTATAAGCCGAACCAAGAGCAMGCTACTTTGCTGGCCTGACTTAGACCAAAGCCTAACATCCGAAGTCAGTGACTCTCTCATTCAGGGTAGGCATTGGCAGACAAAGGACACTGGTCTTATTGGCGGTCAATTAGTTTTTTTATTTTTAGCTTGAGGAACAGTTTCGTGTGCACTAACRAGTACTGTAGAATCGATGTAGACTTCTTTCGATGSTCCTCACCCGTTCTGCTATTACCCCCCCAAGAACATGCTTCTGCCTGAGTATCCAGTTTCTCCGTTCGCTAATGGACATCTCAGAGGAAGGATGACCAAGGCGGGCCATCCAGTTTCGTGACTAATCGACAGCCTAGTGCACCAAAGTGGGGCAGGTAGAGGCAGGTAGTACCCGGCTGGGAGGTACTGGAGGCCAGGAGGCAGCTAAGTATTCTGTATGTAATGATAGTCCAGGTCTGAACGGATGCAGGAAGTCGTCTAGGTTCAGGACCTGTAGGTAAATTTCAGTCTGAAATGTTGTTCCTGCCAAAAGGAGGAAACACCCGGAAGACYTAGTGCACTAAAGTGGGGCAGGTAGAGGCAGGTAGTACCCTGCTGGGAGGTACTGAAGGCCAGGAGGCAGCTAAATATATTGCATGGGTCCTGGAGACCAACTCACGCCAGTGTGTACATGTCATGCATCGTCCTTGCACACAACGATCAAAAGTCTCACACAATAGACAAAGGTAGATGAGAAGAGAACCGAGTTTCATCCCTTATATTATCAAAAATATGATTAAAAAGAGTTTCATAGTTCCCTGAGTCCAGCGCTCAACAGAGCAATGTCAATTCAGCATCAACTCATCAACATGACTTCCAATACATCAGYGCTACTCCTGCAGATTGTCTCCAAGTCATCAATGTGGTCACTACTCATCAGYGCCACTTCTGCAGTTCAAATCCAACTCAGGTAAGTATCTTCCATAGCCACACCTTGAATGAACACTCTCTGCCTYRGTCCCTTCCTCCTACGWTGCATACACACTCTTCTCTCGCAAGGATCTACTCTGAATGCTACTCATAGCTATCTACTAACCSTCTACACTACTATTAACTCGCTGGGCAGCTATGGCTGCATCCCTTCCAGCGCACAATCTGTGTCCAGCGCATCTTCTCCTTCAGCGCAGCCCCTACTGACCAGCGCACAAGCGCAACAGCACTTCCACGCATTGAAGCCAGTGGAGATCTGGCGAGGAATGAGGCTGGCTGCTTAGAGTGCTGGCCTCTCCTCGCTGGGTCTGCATTGGCTCAGTTCAGCCTTTCCTTCGTCCCGGACCCTGCATTGCATGTGTCCCAGTACAGTCCCAATGAAGCTCAATTGCTGCTGAGGCCTTTCGGCCTAGATTTGGACTTGAAAGTCTGGATCTGGACTGCCCCCTTGACTTAGACCAGAACTGGGACTCTTCCTATTGACTTACTTTTGGACAGGCACATCTTTAGACGAACAGACACACTCACTGCCTGAACAGACACTCCCAAGGTGTGAATAGACACTCTTCTTTGCACGAACAGGTGCACTGACTGCAYGCACAGACACACCATATTCCGAACAGACATGGCATGCGCATCTCCTGGTGAACAGGTAAGTCTTTTGACAATGCCCTTTGCTTTAGATTTAGATGTGCCCGTTRATAGAGAACTTGACCTTTGACCTGCTTTCACGTTTCTGAGCCCTGGCGAGATACCCTTTCACGTTGCTTTACTTTTACAAAGCCTGAGGCCTGCATCGGGTAAAGACCCTTCTAATATCATTCGGTCCAATGAGCATACCGCTCATTCACCGAGCTCCAAGAAGGAGGTGGAGCTTGAGCATGATGGTGAAGACCTCCATGGTTATGGATGCATAGTAGGGAAGATGTTGAAATATACCTGGGAGATGGAGGGGAGGGAGGACCTYTAGCTAGGCTATGGGTAGTGGTAGAGGTAGGAGGAGGAGGAAGGAGGTTTGAACCAGGGAAGGAGACTCACCTTTGGCTACGGTGGACTTGCATCTTCATCTCCAAGGTTGGTGCTGCATCTAGAAGGCCCCTGAAGGGGTACCGATGTGTTGAGAACTTCATCTGCTAGTRTAGGCTTGGCGGCTGAAGTGGGACAGGACATGGAAGTTTTCGCTTTGTCCCATGAACATCCAAGCTAAGCTGGGATGTGCYGCCATAGCCAGATACCATACCAAGCAGGCAGGGAGGTGTAGGAGGCCAAAGGGGGGCTCTTTACGTTGCCGGCAGTAAGGGGTAGTAGGAAATTTAATTCTGGCTGTTTCACACGTTGCTGTTGTTTATTATTGACAATAAGATGATGGTGGAGATGACGAGGGGTAGATGATGGAGGCAAGATGGGGGTGCRATGACATTCGTTCCAGGTTGTTTTATCTTCCTCTTCCTCTTCTATTCTTCATTCTTCTTCCACCCTTGTCCTGATCTTCTTCCAGTCCCTTTCATTTGAGTTGCGGCCTCAGAAAGGCACAAAGCGCGTTCACCACCGACAAGGGCGCCTTCGGCGCCAACAAATATGCAATCCCCGGATCGGCCTCYCTCAATAACGATAATAAGAAGGTCGACAGAGCCGCCATAGTAGGGGAACTGAAGGGCGGCAGTCACGAATCGATGGCGCAATTGAATGGCATTCTCTCTTTCTGAGTTTTACATTGGGAGCTGACCAGGATCATAGCACTTGGAAGGACGTAGAATCAAGACAAGAAGGAAAGCAGCAGCAGTCCACAAGATTAAACCAATGTTGTCTTCTCGTCCTCTCCCTTCACCATCTAAACACAATCATGAATGAAGCAATGAACTAGAATAATCCCCTCTTACTGCCACAACTCAAAGAGCACTCCTTGACATCTCTCTCAATCCTCTCGTCAAGGTTTCATATCTGCCTCATCCATGTCCAGCAGGGTAGTTCCACATAATGCACTAYTATGATGCCTCTACCATATCGTTCCACCATAGCRCACGCCAGGATGAATTCCATGTTCAACCTGTTCCCCATCAGGGGCCTTTTAGRTGGAGTGCCAACCAAGATGAAGGTCAACCATAGCCAAAGGTAAGCCTCTTTTTGTTGGTTCCCTAACCATGGAGGCCCTCTTCCTCACCATCAACTTCTCCTTCTTCAACCCAGAGTTCCACATAACTCTCCCTTAGGGAGGAGCAGCATCATTGACTGCCAGGTCCATGCCCGGACTACTTATTGCACAAGATGGTATGCTCATGACTTCTCAGTCTCCAGRACCTCCACCGGTACACTAGGACCTACTGCATCATTCGCCTACAGAGCCAGAACCTAAATTCATGTCTAAGGTCTACCTACATTTGGGTCATGCACCATGATGACCTGCTGACAGCTACCCAACATTTTCGGCCTACCTGAGTTACCACAAAAATGTTACAATGTCCGTTTCAAACTCTACTCTTTCTACTGCTGTCTTCGTCCATCCTAAAATTTGGATAAGTCCGTACAGCATCCAATTTCAGTCCTCCCCCTGTAATTATATATATGMGGAAACTGTGGCTGTGTCACACTTTTAATGTGAAATAGGCAAGAAAAGACCAAGTGGCACCGAAAACCTCATGGCCATACTATCGTCAGGTTGACAAATACTCCAAACCTAATCTTTCCACCTGCCAGTGGTAYATGGCCCCCAAACGACACATCCTTTTTCTTWTCCCCTCAAAAAGGAAAAGAGAAMRGTTTGGATCATATTCAATTCTTTCTACCGTACCCATCAACAAAGTGTTACGCGGGAGGGCCCATGGAAAAGGGTGATACGACCTGTGGAATTCCATCCAGCTGACGCTGACCCCAACATTATTGAACGTAACTGGATACCAACTCGTGATCTGTTCAGATCCTGGGAAATCACCTTCCTCCTTCACGATATAAGTCAAAATTGGAACCATAATAGAGAAGATTGACATGGAAACAACTCCCCCTCCAGCAACAGAACAGACGCAAGGTCTCCAATGTATAAACCTTCTTGATCCCTTTGGATTTCTAGGCATCTCAGTAACATGAAGGGAATTACCTTCTTCACCCGAATTAAACATACGATCACTATGTGGCAGACAAGCTCCTCTCTCTCTCTCTCTCTCTCTCTTGCGCGCGCGCGCGCGCGTGTGTGTGTGTGCGCGTGTGTGCATGTGTGCATGTGTGTCAAGCTTGATTTCAGGATGTGGCAGCAACATCGAAATACCATACTCGCGCACGTGTGTGTGTGTGTGTGTGTGTGTGTGTGTGTGTGTGTGTGTGCGTGTGTGTGTGTGTGTGTGTGTGTGTGTGCGCGCACGTGTGCGTGTGTCAAACTCGATTTCAGGATGTGGCAGCAACATTGAAATACCATACTACCTTCTTCCCCCGAACACAACGCGCCCTCATTTTGACTGTATCAAGCCAGAAACATACCTTGTATACGTTCATTTTCAGGGTGCGTTATGTTCGGGGGAAGACGACAGGAGGATACTACTAGAAAACAGAGAAAAGCTAGTTGGTTAGGTCATGGTTGGTTTCAGGTTTATGTCCTATTTGGTGGCACCTCCCATGCTCTATGAATGACATTCCTTGTGAGCACTCCGTCAATTAATTATTGTCGATCTACATGGAATTCCGATATTTCTCCTGAGCATTCCATCAATTGTTTGTCATCTACCTAGAAGGCATTCGGAAWTTTTTTTGGAATTTATAGGACAAACATGAAGATATGTAGAAGAACATACAAATACTAATGTGAGATTGATTAATAAAACACGAGCAAGTAAGTATTAAATGCAATTAAATTTACTGTGAGGATTCGGATCCTYGGCAGGCCTAAGGGGCCCCTGTTGTATCTGTGCCCGCCCTAAGTGAAGGCGGGCCTAGCAAATCACGAGAGGCCCCCGACTGTCAATTTTGCATTTGGGGTCAAGTTTCGTCGTGCCAGTTGGTTGAAGGAAACACAGGCCAAGCAGCGAGGAAAATTCCCAGGCCATCTAGGCCTTTCCGWAAGCACAGGCCCTGTGCAAGATTCGCAGCCTCATACACAGGCAGTTAAGAGGCCCAMCCGAATGAGGCCCAGTAGCTGCACCAAGGGCGCAGCATCCTGGGGCCTACCGGAAGCTTCTGGGTCCAGGCCAGTCCAGCCAGGCTCTTTCCATATAGGAAAGAGCTCGCTGCCTGGCGAGACATTCAGGCACTCGCATCCTGGCGGCAGCTCTGCTGGAGCTGATGCTTGTGGGCTGCTGCTGGCGCTGAGAGGCGAAGTGCTGCGCACGTGCGGTCGTGTGTGGAAGCAGGGCGCTGCTGAGGGCAGCGCCATAGCCCAGCCTCCATAGCTGGCTGAGGGCTTGGACTACAGTGAGGCGCAGGGGTGGTCTTCGGGTATACAGAGGGAAGACGTGGGTGTAAG
>BFEA01000238.1:2156402-2168678 GCA_003427395.1 Chara braunii
TGTTAATGGACTGCGAGGAACGAGCCCTCACAGGGGCCCTTATCGGGCAAACACATGTTTTGGGCAGAGGCCCCCAGCAAGCCGAGTGCCCACCCTAAGTGAAGGCGGGCCTGAATATTCATAGAGGCCACAGTTCGACATTTTCATATATGCGTATTCAGGCTGTTGCAGCCCGCCAGTTGGTTGAATGGACGCGCGAGCCTCACTAAGCCGCATCGTACAGTTGACCCAGGCCTTGGCAGTTGCACCTGGGCACATACACACAAAGCAGGGCCGATACATCATGAAGTGGCCACCGGCCTAAGCAAAAGCAGTAYTGTCCATGTACCTACCCCGGGKTCCTGTGCAAATGCAGCAAACGGCCCAAGTCCRGAGACTCAGGGCATACTCACAGGAGGACCAAAAGACCCAATATCCCAAAATTTGAGTCATTTTTTGGGTCACATTGGAGAGGCTCGCTACCCAAATGCCTCAAACGGTGACCCTTCTGTCAGCGGCCTGCGGGGCCGCGGGCAAACCCTTTTTCTGTTTTCGCGAACTGAAGAGAATCGTAGACGAAGAAGACTGCCCGCCAAACAACTGAAAGCACGACCAGGAACATTTAAGTTGTAGATAAGGCGCAAGCGTTATCCTAGCGTGAAAAAAAAAAATTAAAAAAAATCCATCTTTTCATTTGGTCCTCCCCCCGCGGGTGCACTTGCACTGAACGCAAAGTGTCAGGGTCGCCACTTCGTCCTTTCTGGACGAGGTCCACCCRTGTGACCACAAGGGGACCAAATGCCTCAAAAAAGCCGAACCAAATGCCTCAAATTTTTGAGACTTTTAGTCCCCGTGTGAGTATGCCCTCAGGCCGTGCCCAACTGTAAAGGGCCCAGRCCCTCAACTGTAGTCTCTGGCCTGGGAGCAGGAACTGGGGCCCAACAGGAAGCTACTGGAAGCTTCCAGCCAGGCCACACGCAGCATCCAGGAGGCTGCCACTTCCATACAGGAAGAGAGGCGGCCCCGGCCAGGCATTCTGGCCCGCCSAGGCAATGCGGYCACGCTGCTGCGCTGCTGCATTGGATGCTGCGTTGCGGCCGGTGCGCTTGCGGTGCGCATTGAGGTGAAGTGGGGCGCGTTGAGGTGAAGTGGGGCGCTGCAGGGCAATGGTGCACTGGCAGCCATAGCCGGGCTGCTGGGTGCTAGAGGGTAAGGGGGGGGGATCTGGTGGTCTTCAGGGAAGGAGGCAAGTGTGTGGGCTATCAAGGTCTGATGAGGGTGACGAGATACGTACCTGGTGCATGAAGAGAGGTCGGCTATGGTGTTGACATCATGTACATTGGTCTTCAAGAATCGAAGTGAGCCTGCTGCGTGAACACAGCTGTAGGTAGGATAGTCAAGTGGGGTAGGCTAGGCGCTGACTTTGGATACTGTGTTGGTGTGGCCTGAGGGCTTGAACATTGGCTCATTACTTCATTGTATTGATCTATTTGGATGGATTCTCGGTGCAATTGTGCTCTCTGCTTGTACACGACTACTTGGACATCTGTGTGATTTCGCAACTTGGTTTTCTGTATATCTTTCACACTCATATTCCTTGCAGGACGCTGGACCCGGTTCCCAGCAGGTGCCACTCCCCACCAATAGACCGCAAGGTCTCAACCTTGGGACACTCTTAGTACACTTGATCTTAGCCAAAAGGCCGAGAAAGGTTTCCTCAGAGGCACTCTTACTGTCCCAAGGCTGAGGGCGCGCGTACTGATGTTCAAACCCCAAAAAGAAAAACGGGAAAAACACCCTGGCCGCTGAAAAACAATGGCAAAATTTCTGACGACATATTGGATACGTGTTCTGACAGTCAAGCTTGGGGCGATAGTGGAACCATGCACCAAGGGCCTCGCTACACTACTCACCACGTGCACAAAATGGCTTGGACTCGGGAGAATGGTCAAATTTGACGCACAAAATAAAGGCCCGAAGGCCAGGGCACATTCCCGCATATAGTGAAATTTTATTTGAGCCTAGGCAACCCGTCACGCATCTTCAAACATTTTACATATATTATCACATTACATATATATTGTCACACTGTAAATCAGAGCGCGAAGGCCGAAAAAAGCAAAACAAGGAAAGGAAATCCCCAACTGTTCATCACCTCTTACGTACAAGGCCAGCCACGTGGATGACAGGTTGAGCGCTGGCTGCCCCCATCCCCATGTGTCACAAGGACCCACTTGCACGCAGCCAAAAGGCAAAGAGGTAAAGAAAAGGAGGAAACCAAACCTGACAAGGAAAGAAAGTGTATCAGTCAGACAAAGCAAATGACACATCCCACAAATAATACAATTGTCACAAAGCAAATACCACATCCCATAGATCAACATACTTTTTCTTTTTTCTTATTTTCTGGGTACGGAACCGGGCCGCACGGCCGACCAGCGCCTGCCCGGGGGAGGTCCCGGGCGGCCTGGCCGGGCGGGTGGCCCGGTTGGGGGCCGGGCACCCCCAGCACACCTTGTCGGGGGGGGGGGTTTCAGACCCCGAATCGCCGTGAGCTGGTGTCCCCAGGGCTTACCGGGTTCGACTAGGCCTGAAAAAAGGCGCGTCGTGCCCGTGAGGCCAGCTTTTTTTTTTTGAAATTGTGACGGCCCTCCGGCCGTCGATCATCCATGATCGACGGCCAGAGGGCCGTTTGATGTTTGGAGGGAAAACGACGACCCGTTTGAACAGCCAAATGGCTGCGGCGGCCTGCATCGGCTGTCCAAACGGGGCCTTGGTCTTCCCCTGCCGGCGCAGTTCGTGGTTCAGCCGCCCATCGTCGTGGATCCGCCCGTTGTCTCCCCCGTCGGCGTGGAGCCGCCCGTCGCCATCGCCTGGGAGCTTCACTCCCCCGTCGCCGTGGAGCCGCCCGTCGCCCGTTGCCAGCGTCTTGGAGTCACCAGCGCCGTACTCGCCCGTCGCCCGTCGCCGTGGAGCCGCCCGTCCCCCTCTCATCATCATCTTCTTCTTCTTCTTCTTCTTCTTCTTCTTCTTCTTCTTCTTCTCTTCCGACTATCTTCTTTTTCTTTTTTTTTTGTTCCATTCGTCAGCGATAGGTCGCGAGATGAACGACAGGTAAGCAAAAAAAAAAGAAAACTGCTCCCTTCTTCTTCTTCTTCTTCTCTCCTCCCCCGCCTCCCCCTCATCTTCTTCTCCTTCCTCTTCTCTTCTCCTCCTCCTCTTCCGCCCATCTTCTTCTTCTTCTTCTTCTTCTTCTTCTCCTCTCCTCCTCCTCCTCTTCCGACTATCTTTTTTTTTTTTTCGTTCCATTCGTCAGCGATAGGTCGCGAGATAAACGAGAGGCAAGAGAAAAAAAATATAGAAAACTGCTCCCTTCTTCTTCTTCTTCTTCCCCCCCGTCTTCTTCTCCTTCCTGTTCTCTCCTCCTCCTCCTCTTCCGCCCATCTTCTTCTTCTTCTTCTTCTTCTTCTTCTTCTTCTTCTTCTTGGACCGCCATACCCTACCGCCCTGCTTGGACCGTACTCTACCGCCCTGTCGCCACCATACCCTACCGCCTTGCCTCCCTCTTCTTCTTCTTCTTCTTCTCTCCTCCTCCGCCTCCCCCTCATCTTATTCTCCTTCCTCCTCTCTCCTCCTCCTCTTCCGCCCATCTTCTTCTTCTTCTTCTTGGACCGCCATACCTCCCTCCCTGCTGCCGCCGCCGCCATACCCCAACCTAGTTATAAAACGGAGGCATCGCAGAGCCCCCAACCTCGTATATACTCGGTATCACACATGCAGCAAAACAGCAGGCAACATACATGCAGAGTCCCCAACGCCCTTTTTTTTCTTTTTCTTTTTTTCTTTTTTTCTTTTGTTCTCTTTAACTGTCCCCACCTCGGCAGATAGGACAGCTACGGTGAGGATGATGTGGATGTTCATAAGGATACCCAAGGACGGCTGCGCCAGCACAGCATTCAGCAGGACGGCTAGCACGAACCATCCCATCAAAACCGTCCTGACAGAGGACATGTTGTCCACATGTCAAAAAAACAGCAGGACGTCCATCACAGTGCAGCATCATGCAGTTCTGATAGCGTCCTTGGGCACAAAAGGGACAACGTATATCTGGGTGACAGGGATGTGAACAATGAGGAAATGTTGGACACCCTTCAGTACAGACGGCGGCAGTCGCAATAGATTGGTAATGGCTATGGCATAGATGATGAATTCCACAGCCAAGGCGCACCGCGTCTCTGTCCCGACAGGTGTCACACGAGAGTGGGTCAATAATCCAGAATAAGTATGATTGGACAATGCACCCAAAAATTCATTAACGTCAAAAATAGCTTGACTCGTCGTCCCACCATCCCACAGTTCCCACTAGGCAGCCGGGTCTGTGTAAAATGCAGGCAGAAATATGAGGATGGTTATTAAGGCCCTCGCCTGGCGTCGCATGATGCATAAGAAGGTGGCGGCCGTGAAACGGTAACTGTTGGACATTTACAGTAAAGCCTCCTGAGGTAGTATAGTTACTGCCTTCAGGAGGTGGACTATTATGAGCATACAACAACTGATTTTCAACAGCGTCAAGCTGATAAGCAATCGTAACAAATTGGGATGCAGTATAACATTGACGCTGATAAGCCTGTAGGCAGACATTTGTGGCTGTCAAACCACAAATATTTGATAGGTATCCCTGCAGATCCGAATCGGTCACCACTGGAAAGCCAGATCTGATCTGGCGGGGTCAGCGCCATTGACGTGGTAGAGCAGGCTGCCGGTGAGGCAAAGAACCCCGCAGATTACCATCAATACAACGCCGAGGGGGAGGGGGACTGGGAGGAGGGGAGAATGAACGTAGGAAGACATTTGTGGCTGTCAAACCACAAATATTTGATAGATCTGCCTGCAGATCCGAATCGGTCACCACTGGAAAGCCAGATCTGATCTGGTGGGGTCGGCGCCGTCGACGTGGTAGAGCAGGCTGCCGGTAAGACAAAGAACCCCGCAGATTACCATCAATACGACGCCGAGGAGGAGGGGGATTGAGAGGAGGGGAGAATGAACGAGCCTGGCCGACGTCCCAATATGGACAACGAAGATAAGGGAGGGTCAGGTCTCAGCCGGCATGGGGAAGAAGAAGAAGAAGAAGAAGAAGAAGAAGAAGAAGAAGAAGGAGGAGGAGGAGGAGGAGGAGGAGGAGATGACAAGATGCAGGCAATGTGGGAGGAGAAGGAGAGGGAGGGGGAGAGGGAGAGGGAGAGCAAGGCAGAGGGGAAGCAGAAGGGGAAGGAGAGAGAAGAAGGGAGAGGTGGAGAGGAGGAGGGGGAGGAGGGGAAGATGGATAAGGAGGGGGAGGGGGAGGAGGAGGAGGATGAGAAGATGGAAAAGAGGAAGGGGGAGGAGGGGGGGAGGAAGAGGAAGGAGGGGGGAAGGAAAGGGGAGGAGAAGGTGGAAGAGGACGATGCACGGACCAGCGAAGCATACGTCGAAACCACTGTGTAAGACGAGTTTCACGTACAGGGTGTCGACGCTGGCGAGCCCGAATGTAATGTTGACGGAGCATGGCCACGAGAAAGCAATCGGCGGACAAGCATGGTTGCCAAAGCGCTGAAATCACGCCAATTGTCACAGATCCGCTCAAACCGCGTAAGCTGACCGGTGAACACACCTGCAGGCTGATGAGATGGAATGTTCGACGTTGCACTAGGATATCGTATAACAGGAAAATCCCATGCAACAGTCTTATCAAACACACTCAATCGGAGAGATCCGTCTGCCCGTGTCTGCAGATTCGCACCTAAAAAGGTGCACGAGCCATCAACCGCAGTGGTCTCTTTCCATTCAAGACCATAATAGGCTGGCGATGGTGGCAGACGATCAAAGGTAAGAACATCATCAATGAACCGATAAGTGAAAACATATCGGCGGACTGCAGACGGATCCGCACGCTGCAGGTTGTCCACATACTGCGCCTCATCCCAATAGAGTGTGAGGTTAGCAATCTCAGAACCAGCGTTTGTACCCATTGGGATACCAACTACTTGGTGTCGAACAAGGCCATCCGCTGTATATAGATATATATCAGACACAGAAAGAGTGTCAGGTCCACTTTTTCAAATACGGAAGCGTATCTTCCCATGGTCTAGAGGAAGATTCATTCTCATGTTGCACATTTGCTGAGTAGTGGAGCGAGGCCCCAAGTCTCCAAACTTGGCCAATGGCAGTGGTATCCAACGTGTTTTGGTTGGAACACCATCAGCGAGTCTGTGCTACGGAGATACCCACCAAAACGATGGCCCACTAACAAGTTAACGATCGGCGGGTTCTTGGAGAGAGCCCGTGTACTGCTAACTTTCCCCTTCAAAAAAAAAAAAAGAAAAAAAACACCGCAGCCTACAAATGGGTCCAGAGCTGGCAACGGTTCACAACAGCGTGAGGACAGCTCACGGAGGGTACTACAGCTTGATGGGCATGATGCTGGTGATGACGATGACGACGGTGATTGGATGATGACTATCGTGGTGCATTCTGATCGATGACTGTATTAACAATGGCTACCTTCTTTCCCCGAATACAACGTACGGTCATTATAGCTGTATTTAGACAGGATGATACCCCAAATGCAGCTATAATGACCGTACGTTGTATTCAGGGGAAGAAGGTAGGAGGAGGAGGTTGAAAATGATTATGAAGATGACGATGATTACATTGACAACCATGACGATGATGATGATGGAGATTTAAAGCCATGCCACTGGCGATGGTCATGGTTCATGATGATGCTGAAGAGGGTGGTGACAATGACGATCGTGAGGAGGAGGTTTATAATGATTACGAAGATGATGATGATTACATTGATTACCATGGCCATCATGATGATGACGATTTAAAGCCATGCGGCTGGTGATGGTCATGGTTAATGATAATGCTGATGAGGGTGGTGACAATGTCGATCGTGATGATGATGGATGATATTGATTTTTTTTTTACCCCGATGACTAGGCTGATTACGATGATGATGATGGTGATGATGATGATGGGTATGTGACTGCCTCTTCTCCTATTGGTCGTCCACGCTCCCCGTCTTCTCCAAATACCCGCCACACCCCATCGACACTCCAAATACCCGCCACACCCCATCGACACTCGTATTGCTCCACGTGGCATCCTCATCATCGTAATGCCCTTACATGGGCCCGCCCGTACATAGTAGCGGCCTTTACCGTACAAGAAAAAAAAAGTTTTCACGTGAGTCGCAACCCTGTTCTCTAACCAACTGTCAAAAGGGAGGTACCAACTTAAAAAAAAAAAAAAAAAAAAAAAAAAAAAAAAAAAAAAAAAAAAAAACAAAAAAAAAAACCGTACATAGAAGCGGCCTTTACCGTACATTAAAAAAAAAAGTCTTCACGTGAGTCGCAACCTTGTTCTCGAACCAACTGTCAAAAGGGAGGTACCAGCTTTAAAAAAAATAAAAAAAAAGAAGAGTGCCTGTTCCCTCTGTTGATCTGGGGATGCCCTCATCTGGTAGAGTTTAACCGAGCGTACAAGTCAGTTCAACACAAAGAACAAGGGAAGGGTCTAGAATAGCAGAAGTCGAAAGAGACAGTGATGATCACCGATGATGACGATCACGACGACGACGATGACGAGAATGTCGACGCTACCTTTTTCTTTTCTGAAAAATGACAGACGTCTTGGCTTGTCGCACAAGTCATCCCAGAGAGATGGAGGAGGGCAGCGGCTGGGCAATAGTCGTCATTTTTTTATTACTATTAATAATTTAATACAGTATTACACGACCATAAAGGCGCTACCGTGGCTACCGTCCTTTCGACCTGATGCCCCACCTTCACGTGTTGATGATCCATTCACGAGCATCCGAAACATGTCACACAAAAGATTGAGGGCATACTCTCACAGTAGGACCTTTTCACTTATTTATAGACGTAATTAGGGTCATATACATCCAGGTCCTACCGTAAATGCGATCAGATACATTTATGACAGAGCGGTAGTTTGACTACGTTTTACATGCGATACTACACACGATAATACCTCCAACGACGACGAACAGAAAAGCGGCATCAACGAAAGGAATTATTTTTTTCTTTTTTCCCCAACTCGCTCTCCAGTTTCCACTGCTATGAAAACCATGGGGGGGTTCCCCCAAAATAAAAAAAAATACACAGGGGGGGGGGGGGGGGGGGGGGGAGGGACCCGGAAAAGCAAGACCTATCAGTTCTCCAATAGGGTATTACTAAGATACAGCGATCTCGTGAAAACTTCTTTTTGTTTCTTTTCTTGTTTTCACTTCTTTGAAATTGGGCACATGGGGGGAACGCAGTCCGATGAAGCGCTGCGCTACCCGCCGTATTCGCTGTCCGGAGACGGCAGCGCTCTGCGTCGGCAGCAAGGGCGGGATTCAGGTTGTGGGGCGGAACGATGTATTCCTCGATGATTTCTAGGTTCGGCCATCGCCCTCAGCTCCGACAAGGGGCTGTGCCTCCCTGTGGAATACCAGGGAGCAGGGCGTTTCCAACTCCAACGGACTTCCTACGTCGAAATCTACAAGAGTCAAGTAACGAGTGCAGTGTGAACATGACGAAGGGAGAGCGAGTCAAGTACTGGGCAGCGGGCACATCCAACAGCGGCACCTCTGGAGGCAGTGGGTGGGCAGCCGGTGGTGGTGGGACTGGTGTTGGGAGGAGCACGTGAGAACTACTGTCGACTATCTCGACTGGGAGCGTGAAGACCTGAAGCTCTACGGGCGGCGGCGCCACCAATGGGAGTGGGAGTTCCTCTGGTGGTATTGGGAGCGTCCCCGTTGGAATCAAGGGCACTGAGGGTTAATTAAGCCACTCTCTAGTACGAAATAATATTTTGAGTGCATTAACCCAGCCATATTTTTCTACTCCTTATGAGTGGTTTACTTCATGTCTGTGGTATACGATAATATCAGGAAATACTTTCACCTGCTCTCAAGCTCTTCGTACTATGTGCTTTGGTGTCACTGGCGGCAATCCTGATCGCATTTAGTCAGTATTCTGTATCTGGGTGTATGTTTTGCTTGGTGCACTCTGCTTTTGTTATTCTTATATGGAAAACCTCATGTTAGTAGTGCAGTATTTTGCTCACACTCTGCATTGGGTCGTAAGGTTGGATTCAACCCTCCATCCCTATCCCTAACTCAGAGCCCTAGTATAATATAGTAATTCCAAAATCGCGGGTAACGTTTATCTCACCGAATCTCACCTAATCTAGAGGCTATTTTAAGGAATCTTCTCTACGGGTTCTTGGCTTTATTTTGGTTGGTAAATGGGGAAGGTTGGGGGTGTTTCGTAGAAGGCAACGGAACTATTGGAGTTGGTGGGAGACCTAATAGTTGTGGGAACGTAGCTGACCTACTATGGCGCAACTGAATAGCATTTAGCTGGCAGGAGAGCAAACTTGGGTTGTACCCATTGAGATCTAGGGTGCCTGGGAGATGGCAGTTCCTACAGAGGTCCAAGGGTGCAAGGTGGGAAACCTCGTCACGGCAACCCAGGCTCCCCACAGCTACTAGCTGCTCTGTCGGGCCAGTATTGGTGCTGTATTCGGTGGAAATTACTCGAGCTGCTCCTTGGGCCAATCCTCTTCTTCAACTTTCCAGTTTCCCTTCCAGTTCATAATCTGTTATTTGGCTTTGTTTATTAGGGTTTAATTTTTCAAATGGCAGTTTACCGTCTTCTGGCCATCTGCATAGGCTGGACTTGCTGTAGATTTTCGAACATGGATTTTGAATTGCTGGAAGGTTAAGGGTGTTGTCGATTTAGACACTTAAGATTACAATCCCGTAGGGTTAGCTGGCTTTTCAGCTCTGGTGCTTCACGCTCAGAAATGCATTTGAAACCCTTTTAGGATGCCGGATAGGTATTAAGACCTTTTTACTGCGCTTCAGGGGAATTTTTTGAGAAGCTTCTTTGAGATAACAGAGTGGGAAAATGGGACACTGGACCCGGTTTCCAGTTCTGCCGAAGCTGGGTAATGGCCCCAGTATGTTCATCCGGGTTGAATTGTGAGGTCCCCGGCCTCTTCTGAACTTCAAAAAAAAAAAAAAAAAAAACATTGGGCACATGCCCTCGGAGGGTCATTTTGCCATCACTTTTCGTTTGATGGTTTAGCAGCACCTGTTTGGTGCTCATTTTTCGTTTGATGGTTAGCAGCACCTGTTTGGTGCTCCCTTGGTAGGATATGCTTCATGTAGGGAATCCTCCTTGCGTAGGAGCCTATGAGTCTCGCCGCGCCACTGACCAAATTTGAGAAAGACAACAAACATGGGGGGGTGTAGATTTCCACCTTCTAACTGAAGACGGACCCGCCATTTCGCTAATGTGGTTGAGTAGTGAAGCATCGAGGCCCTATACGTACAGGATGTTTTCCCTGCCAAAATACGAGGCTAAATTTCCCGAGGTCAAAAAACAAAATCAGCTTCAACGAAATCTCTCTTGGATTACGACTGAAGATAAACCCGCCATTTCACTGATGTGGCTGCGTCGTGCGGAAAGGCCCTATATGTACAGGGGTGAGGTCCCACTAGCCAAGAGGGTTGGATAAATATCCTGAATCTGGACGTGTTTTAAGCAGAGATGCGGAAAAGCAGTTCAATCTCGACATTCTGCACCTTTCCACAAACAAGTCCAGATTCAGGTGTTCAATCTCGACATTCTGCACCTTTCCACACACAAGTCCAGATTCAGGTGTTCAATCTCAACATTCTGCACCTTTCCACAAACAAGTCCAGATTCAGGTGTTGAATCCAACCCTCCTTGCTAGTGGGACCTCGCCCCAGGATATTTTCTCTACCAAAATACAGGGCTCAATTTCTCGACGTCAAAAAACAAAATCACCGTCAACGAAATATTTCTCGCATGACGATGACGTCACTCGTAGTTGGCGTACCTTCCTTCCCTTCAGGTCGTAAAGGGGCACGTGGCAGCATCTGCTTCGTTCCCTCCCTCGCTCGCCTGTCTAATCCGGATTGCCTGATCTCTGCGCTGAACCATCTGGTCTACGGCTGCCTTCATCTATGAACTTGGTCCAGACCGCGAACCGTACCACGTCGACCTACGTACATGGTCTTTTTTTCCCCCTTTAATAACGGATGATCTTACGACCCTTTTCCGTGGAGAATGCTTCCCATGAGGTGCTTTCTGCAAATAAAAAGGAAGGGGGGAAAAAGAAACACAAAACGTACCTGGCCTACTTAGCCGGTCTTATGCACTTGTTTCTGCGCGCCTGGTGCCTACCTAAGGGTCTGATCCCACACTACATACCGTAGGTAGTAAAGTCGATTTTTCGAGATCCCACTGTGCTCCGAAGTCTTAGGCGGCCCCGTCGAGTTAGGAGGTATGTGGAAACGTTTGTAGTCGTGGCGCTCTGGGAAGGAACGGCGCCGAAAAAGTCGTAGGAAGAATTCCCGAAATGTGAAGAGTGGTCGACCCGTACCCGGCCGCGAAAAAGCTGGAGCCCTTTTCTTTTTTCTTATTTTCTTTTTCGTTTGTCCGTTGGCTGCTGGGTAGTTTGTCCGTTGGCAGGATGCGCGACACAAACGTCGCAACAGAATCTAGAAATGGGTCCAGCCCTTGTCCGTCGAGTTTGCCACTTTTCAGAAGCGCCCAGCGAAAGCCGCCGATTTTTTTTTACGGGCCGAACGGCGCGGGAGCAGCTTTTTCGGTACTTTTACGGATTCGGTTTCCGTATGTAGTGTGGGATCAGACCCTAAGATGCTATCAGTGATGACGCCACTCGTTTTCAAGTCCCTTTTCTTTTTCTTTTTCTTTTTCTTTTTCGTTTTGCTCCATCCTCCCCCCCACAGTTCATAAAGGAAAGGAAGTGAGCCATCACTACGGTAACCTTGCTCCTTCCCTCGGTGCGTCTATCTGGTCCGGTTTGCCTAATCCCTAAGCTACCCCTCTCTCTCTGTATCCGATCCAAAACTACCCTTGACTGGCGTGCTTGGTTCATACTCTACCTTGATCTACGGACCAGGTCTACGTACTTGGTCTCATCTAGTTGTTCCTCCGCTTTTCGAAAACTTCCTGTTTCGATCTATAGACCTGTGGCCATACTAACCCGATCTATGTATCTGATCACACTCTACTTACCCTGTCCCACGCAGCCGGTCCTCCGCGACTTCTAACCACTTCCTCTTTTTCTTCCCGCGCCTCCAGACCTGCCCCGATCTACGGACCTTTCTCTAAACCACCTGGACTTAGGCTTTTGCTCATACCTCCTCATCACTCTACTTACCTCGTCCTACGTAGCTGGTCCTGC
>BFEA01000238.1:2183287-2202432 GCA_003427395.1 Chara braunii
ATCTATCTATCTATCTATCTATCTATCTATCTATCTATCTATCTATCTATCTATCTCTATCTCTCTTCTTTGTGTGTGTGTGTGTGTGTGTGTATGTGTGTGTGTGTGTGTGTGTGTGTGTGTGTGTGTGTGTGTCTATGTTGCTCTTCCTGCCCAAGGCCATCAGAAACACCCGCTGCCTCTATTAGAGATGGTGATAAGAGCACCCACCCCTAACAGAACAGCAGATGACCCCTGTCTATTGGTGCAGAAGGTCACCTGCTGGAAATCAGGCCCAGCATTCATAATAATAACAGATACATCGTAAGGATCATGAAGTATCCCCTGGAGCCACACATTTAAAATGTGTGTCATTGGGAGACCCCCCCACACATACACACGACCATCGACCTTCAATTAGATGTTATACAACAACACTGCTCCCCAAATGTCTATGCAGGGTATGTGCACGCTTTGCCAACATTACGGCTAAGCCCAAGGCTCACAGGGGGGTGAGGAGTGTTGAGAGAGGGGCGGAGCCCCTTCCCTCCCACACAAGACCATCCCCCTTCATGCAAATGTTATACAACAACACTGCTCCCTAAACGTTTATGCACCCGAGCCCAAAAGTTGAAAGGAGGGACAACTGTGATGTGTCAGCTTCTGTGTCTGAATGACCTTCTGAAACCCCAACTATTGTTATTCGTGCTAACGGGCCTTACTAAGTTAGAGACCTTCTTTTTGGTTGATGAATGGTACCTGGAATTAATGGCTGACAAGCCCCACTAACGTTTTCGACTTACTGTTTTCTTTCTTCGGAATATTTCGCAGTTTCTTTACGACAATCTGCAAAATTATGTCGGAATTACGTGCGCCTTCAAGTTAGCGAACGCGCTAGGAATTTTATTCAACAGTTGGGAATTCCATAATTTGTGGCCGCGTCTCCCGCTGACGTGTCCTTTCTTGGAAATGAATTCGCCCTCGAAGGCTCTGTGAATGTTTAGAGAGGATCTGAATAGACGTATGATTTTTTCTCGCGTTCAATCTCCGGCGCAACTATTGTTTTTTAATTTCTCAATCTTGAATTAGTTTTAAAGTTAAAATGAATGGAACATAACTGTTTTGGTGCCTTTTTATTCTTGCATCGGTGTCATGCATGCAAACTTCCCCCACTTCCTGCTATACGCATGTCATCTTCACCTTTTTTTTTCACACCTTCTCTCATTCGCTCGTGACTGTTTTTCATCCTCTCTCCCCCCTCGCTCTCTCCCTCCCCTTTTCGTATGAATCTTGCCCCTGCCCCGCACTACTCTTCGCTCTTTCCTTCTTCTCGCCTTCATCCCCATACAGAAACTCCCTACCGATTCCCCCCCAAAGTGTTCGAGCTATCAAACAACATCGTGTAAGGGGGATACTTTCCTCACGCTGTGATATGATTGGCCGCGGAGGAACTCACGAGATCGATATGGCTTTCCCTAAACGATTATCATGAGCTCTCTCCTCACCCCTTCCTACCTCTGCCCCATTCCCTCCCATTTTTTAATATCTCCCTCTTCGCAACTAAAAAATTCGCAAGCGGGTCCAAAAAACTCTTTCTCAACCCATCTGCCAACTTTCAGGAAGTCGTGGCTAGGTGATGTGTATGCACGATAGGTCGAAAAGTCCAGACTTACTTACTATAGTTTTGCAAGGTTGTGCGTCGGGTGGTCGTGATGGACCACGAGATCTGCGCAAGTAGGTGTAGAAGTTGAGTTGGCAGGGTGACAATCGTTGTGGTATGGAGGTTGGTATGTGGCGGTTGGGATTGCCAGTGTCGGGGTAAGGAAGGTGTAGTATGTGTACGAGTGGTTGCATGGCCAGGGGCCATAGTCCGAGAGCAGAAGGCTTGCGCATGTGCGAGGCTTTGGGTGAGGCCATTCAATCTTATGGAACATATCCGGTCCTCTGTCAGGTTCGTTTCTCTCTGATCAGTTGTGCGTGGCATGAGTCCAAGGCCATCCAATCTTATGGACCATGCCTCGCCCCCAACCAAAGTTACTCCCTCAGAACAAAAGCAGGAAGAGGCAAAGCCATCCAATCTTATGGAACTTGCTCAAACCTCCTCGTTCAGAAACCAATGGAACAGAGTAAAACCCAGTTAAACAAGGCAACCAAGCCATCCAATCTTATGGAACAATGCTTGGCTCCTGAAAGTCAACCACAGTCAAACCCTCGCAAGTCATAGCAATCAAACCATCCAATCTTATGGAACCGGTCTGATCCTCAATGCAATCCGAAAAATAAACCACAGCAGTCAGGCCATCCAATCTTATGGAACGTGCCTRACCCTTTAAGACCCTTCYAATCTCAAGCAAGACCGCCTTTCTCCCACCCTTCCCCCAGATGCAACCCCTTTTCTTAGACAACTCTGCTTTCAGACAGTCAAGAGAACTGAAACTGTCGCTGCACACGTATTTCTCTACTTAGTCTGACTTGTGTCTCAAAGGTCAAACCAAAAGTCAAAGTAGGGGTACACACAGTATACTCAGTCAAACTAAAAACGATGTACAGATAAGGGTTATACTCGAGTATATAGAGGGGAAGCAATAATTATCTACCATTTCCCTGCCTCCAGAGCCTCGCCTAGGCTCTGACAGAGCTCCCGCAATCGGTGGGTTGACTCCCCACAGAGTCTTGCTGCGGTCCTACGGGTTACAATCCCGCCTGCCGCCTTCCTCCCGTAACCAAGACAAAACTTAGATTAAGAAAGGCAGAACATCGGGGTTTGAGACTCTCGAGATACAAGAGAGGGGCAGACTCAACTCCCAGGAGAGGGCCTTGATATCTGGATACGCTTGAGGGCCCCGCAATGGTGGCCAATGCGCACAACAGTTTGGTCAACTGAGGTCAAACTGACGCTGTTTAACTCGCTGGTGACTCCCCAAATCGCAACAATAATCCCCCTTGCAGCCTGACCTCCTCCTAACAACATCACTCCTTCTACAACAGCAGTCGTTACACGGTCCCCCGTAATGTAGGTAACTTTGCGAACCTCAACAAGACATCGCATGTCCAGCACTCGCGTGCAGCCGCAAGGTGTCGTAGCAGCGTACGGTACCAGTCTTCATTGCGTTATCATACCGCGCACGACAATCACAACCATCGTTAATAGTTGCAGCGTGTCGGGATAAGCTGGTAAGAAGGGTAGCGGGCGGAGATGGTGGTATGGCAAGCTCAACGTGTCAACGAGGCCCTCCTCATACTGCAGTAGCGGCACCTCACTAGTTGACAACCGCGTCTACACCTTATAGCTGGTCCGTTGCTGCTCTGCCTAACATTCCTCAATCCTGCCTGCCATGCACCCTTGTCGTGGCGCAAAAACCGTCAACAGTACTACATAAGACAATGGGACGGGCGGACTAGTAGGCTGGCAACTGTGGAGCAGAGCACAAAACGCCAGCAACTAGGCGACCAACTTACTAGATACATGCGGAGGGCTCGACCAACGGATGGACAACACAATAGTGGAACCGCGAAGCGCGCAGCAACACCCACAACATAGTCACATCGCACGGTGAGCAGATCAATCTGCAAAGAACCTCATGCGAAGTACGTGGGACCCGCGCAACAGCACAACAACGGGGCACAGTTGAGGACGCCTACACAGTTAACACGGAGCAAGGCAGCAACTGGGCAACTCATATCACGATTGAGCCCGCAGACTGTCGGTTCCCACCACAAACTGAGCCGGGGAGTCACTGCGACAATCATCCGTCATCACCCATAGGTAACACAAACTTCTCAAACAGAGCGGCCCCTACGTCGATATCCCCGACATGTGGGCAGCGGGAATTCGTTCAGTTGGTTGTTCCAGCTCGCTCGGCGAAGCCCACCTTCCGACGCGACTGATCTCTGCACCTCGATCCCTAGGTAAGCGCCCGTTCCTCCTTTCTTGACTAATTGTACCCTCACCTCTTCTCTATAAGATAGGCTAGCTCGGAGTGAATCCTCTACTGAGGCATGGGCAGTATGCCAAATTCTGCACCGTGTCCGCCTTCGAGACTGACCGCAGTCTTCCTGCCTGTGGCATTACAGAAAGATTCTCATATTCCACGACCGGTCTCCCACCAGTTTCACAGAAGGGAGGAACACAACCGAATGAATCTTCCGCTACAAGTTGATCGGATGCATGCACGCAGAGAGATAGAAGGACACTGCTTCCACCGTTGGGAGCAACGCACCGGTCGACAGGTAAATATCCTACCCCTGTGGTTCACTCCCCACTACCTCAATCGATAGGATGAAAAAACTGAACGAACCTACCGTCGAAAAATGGCCAGATGCATCAGCACTTCCACGGCCTCTTTCTGGCAATAACACACAACTTTTCACTTTCTAACCTTTTCTCCTTTAACTTGTTGATCATTCTAATTTCAATAACAGACTCGCCCGCCCAAAAATCGTTGAATCATCTCCTTTCATTGCTTGTTTTGCTTAGGAATCGGGCACGATCCCTCCTGGATCTATGGCTCTCCTGCTCAGCTTCACGCAGCCACTTTCCTTACTAACACCCTTTCTACTAATCTACGACTAAATCTAAGTGCGGATTCGGGGTCGCTGGCCCCGAAACCCCCCACTTCGACCTTTCTCTTACCCAAATCCATCGTGAAACGAGCATGCCATCCCCTTTCCTCCTTTTCACCACTCTGACTTCCGCCATCCCCCGCGCACAACTTTCTTTGCTAACCTCTAATCCTACTGATCTATTGTCGAATCTAACCATAGATTCGGTTTCGCTGCCCCAAAAACCCCCCACGTAGCACCTGCTCTCGCCCGATTTTGTTGAGAAACGGGAGAGCAACACTCTTCCCACCCCGCCATAGTTTCTCACCATCTCCTACTTTGGTCTGTATGAACCTGACTCATTTTTGCGTCAGGGTTCATCTTTCTTTTTCCCCTCTTCCGTTCACCCAACTCTTTACCGACCCCGACACTCCCCGCTGCCCCTTTCCGACCATCGCCTGCTACTGCAAACACAGCCCCCATTGCCTCACCGCGGGTTCTGCACTGCCTTGGCCCCTCTACAAACGCGCATGCACCCAACGCCCGTCTGATGTCCCCGCGTTGCCGCCGCTCGTCCTCGATCCCTGAATCTTCTTAGCGAAAGCGTGATACGGTAGCCAATAGCGCTAGGCCTGAACCTAGGTCCAGCTCTGGCGGACGCCTAAATAAACAGGCACCGCTCGACGCGCGGTCGACCGAAAACACCTCAAAGTCACATTGTTGTCGATGTCGTCCTCCGCACGTACGCACAAGCCACAGGCAAGCACATTAATCAGCGAGACATAATCTTTTTAATCCCTGTTTAATTAGACAAAATTTCCCAGCCGGCGACCACGCCGACCATTCAGTCATCAACAATTAAAAAGATAACGCGCGCCTCAAGTCTGCGTGCCCACACACTCTCTATTCTAGTCAACCATTTGATACACGTAAATCACAGACCCAACCGCCCCTAGCGCGATATACTTAAATTTTCAAACTTATTTTTTGTCACTTGCAAAAACCAGGGCGGATACACTTGTAAGGGTATTCGCGCCGACAGCTTACCAAACCACATTAAGCGACGTCCCCGTCGCTTTGCAAAATTGAAAAACTATCACATTACCCAAGATGCTGACGAAAGAGGAACCAATCCGATTAGCCAACAAACACAGGGTAGGGGCCTTCATCAAACCATGCCTCCACAACTATATGCTGCCAGGTTTCTAACCCGGGTTCTCACAGCCCCGGCATTAGGACGCTGATAGTATAAGTTCCAAAGACCTCCCCAATCATCCTCTCCCCGTTCCTAGACAATCTTCAGCTTCTCGTTGGGTGTCCCTAGTCCTGGCCAAAACTAGGGATGCGGGCCCTAACCGAGACCTTTGAAGGCACTCTCGCCTTCCTTTTCAGAGAGTCTCTCGCAATCAAATACACATAAGTATATTTGTATACTTAATATCCACTCAGCTCTTTCTGCAGTCTAGTACAGAAAGGTTAGGTCTCCATCTTGGCCCACCATAGCCTGGCTGATCGGACCAGGACTACGGCCCACCGCATTGTTATTTTAGCGGCAGTACCTTCGTTAATTACGCAACGATAGGTTTTCTCCTAAAAGGCATTCAATCAGGATTTCCCAAAAGCCTCAACCTTCACTATCCCACGGGGTAATTTCCCTGGGGCGGGCGATTCCCCTTAAACTCTTATTCCGCGGTCCATCAGCCACGTTGCACCGGCTAGCAGCCATCCACTGGGGTTACGCCCTAGAGGTGCTAATCTTTACCGCTTAGCTTGGTATTCCTCCAATATGTTCTAGAACTAGCGCAAGTGGTTAGACGGAGCGTCGCAAAACCAATCACCGGCCCACTGAGAAATTACGCAGGGGTCTGAAGGTATTTACCAACTCTCCCACAAAAGGCATGACATCCTTCGCACAATTACAAATAAAATCACCGCTAGGTCTACAAGGCCGTGACCCCTGACTTGATCAGAGGCAGCAGCCACCCATCCTGAGACGTCTCTCGCCCTGCACTCTTTTGCGACTTTCTCAAACATCTCAAGCAAGCATGGTCCCTTTTTGTCAGACTTTATCAACTCAAACACTGCTTACCATGCCCTTTAATCCATTAACCACCTTTCACACGAAGGAGGTCTTTCTCAATAGGTCTCCCAACCATCCCTCTTTTCCTAGGATGAGCTATCACACGCCCCTTTTAAAACACCTCAATTTTTGGGGATGAGTCTTCCTATAAATAACATTACCACCTTCTTTAGTCTGAAGGGGTCTCAATCATAGAACAACTCAACCATAGAACCACTCAAACTGAGAGACCTACTTATGGGTCCTTTCCACAACTCAACCACGAACCACTCAACTGAGGGGCCTGCTTGTGGGCCCTCTTCGCAACTTAACCGTAAAACATTCGGCATGGTAAGTATCCGAGTCTCAGAGACTCGCAAAACCTCGCAAAACCCCTTAGGATTCTCACTCCTTATACTCGACCCTATTTCCCGCTCGTGGGCAGATCGCACGAGTATACCGGAGAGTAGACAGTTCACATCCAGTCATTCTTACAAAATCTACACAAAATCACCATTCATCAGGATAAAGTCCACACATGTGGGAGTGATTGTGATCATCATATACAAAAGACAGTCTCGGACAAGACCTCAACTCAATATATATACAGGGGTACAATACTCCAACTCAAGCGTGAGCCAAATTTCTCGAATTACATATATACACTCGGAGTTGAACAATCTCAACTCAAATCGTCACTGGTATCACACAAGAACAAATGCGATCTCCCTGACCAAAACTATAGCTGAAACAGTTTGGTCATGACGTAGCCGTACTTCTCAATCCAAAGGGCCCAAGTAATCCAGGACATATCCAGATATCCAAAGAAAAGTAACGCTAGGAATTGCCCATACACCAATCTTGCAACTTTCTCCCTAGGCTAGATGACCTATCTCCCCCACGCTGAGGTTTCTTCCCAAACCTCCCCTACCTCTCACACCTATACGTCTATCTAGGCCTAGGTACGACGCATGCCCCATATCTTTTTTTCTCGATCAATAGGCCTAATAGAACAGATCCCTCATTTGTAACAATGCCCTCAGGGTCACTCCTTGCCCTATCTACTTGAGACATCCCAATAACATGATGTGGGGCAGACCTAACATTTCCCACATATACAGTTGTTCTATTGGGGTTCCCCCTACCTATAACTCAGGCCACCTTACCGAACCACATTACGAAAATCCTTTCCCTCTGTACGTTGTGCCTATCTGTAGCAACTATATAATTGGGACTTTTCGCTTATACTTACAGTCTATTTAAATTTCTAGGCCCTTCTCACACAAACCCTTCTCCTTCACGACTACATTCATGAGGCAGTGCTCGACGCTCCATCTCGCCGCAAAGCCCCCTTTCGTGTTCCCCAGGGATGGTTGGGTCGATACGCTCCCCAGCCCTGTCGAAATCACCTCCCTCAATATTTGTCCTTATTAGACCGCTTGCTTCATCGGCCCTTCGTTTTCGACAAAACTTCATTATGTGCCCTTCCTTGACACAATATCTGCAAATGTCTTTTTCCCAACCCACTTTCTTCCGCCATGATGCTGACAACAACCTGATACGCATAGCGGGCAATAGATCACCAAAAAGTGATTTAAGTAAGCTTAGGCAGACAAAGGCAAACTACTAACACTTAAATCACGCAATCTATCATTTTTCTCATGCAATGAGGCCTCAACCCCTAGTTACCCTGACTCTTACCTTTATAACTACAGAAATGGGCAGAGGGACGACCATAGCCAAGTTAAAAGAAGCGCATTTAGTAGGAAGAGAAGACATCCCCTATCGGCCCACCGCTGCCCAAATCTTTTCCCAGTCTTCATCCCTTTCATCTGGGTCATGAGTACCGGCGTATGCGTCAACTATGCTAGCCATGCCCCTGAGCCACTGACTAGGGGGCGAAAACTTCAGGTCTAAATACAATCCATATATCAATTCACATGTATAGCGCCCATACCCCCACTCCCGTGTTTTCAAAGCGGCGTCAGCTGATGCCACTGTCCTCGTATGTCCACCAAAACACTTCTCGATAAGAAACTCGGGCAGGATGAATCGTAGTGGTGCTGATGGAAACACAACCTCCTCAACACACCTGACCTCTATACGAGTCAGCACTTGCTCCTCTTCATCGCAAGACACTTCCTTCGCCCACTTCACTGCGGCTGCCTCAGCCACTCTCAAAGGCCTCGCAAGCAGGCTCCCGTGCCCAAGTGCCAACTCAACCCCATGCTTGACCCATAATGAGGAGGAGGCGTACAGAGCTACCCTCACGACCGCACATCCCTGATCATCATCGAGACCGGACTCGATCCAGGCGAAAATATCGTTACTTATTAATGCAACCCCACTAGGAAGAGATATACTCTCCCTCCTTGACACGCCTTGGCAAGGAAATCTCAAGCCCATCTTCCTTCTCGACTGGCAAGGTCACACTGGGATCTTCCCTAGCATAAGGCATCCTGAATTGCCCTCGCTCTGGTCTGGGTTTTGCCCATCAGAGAAAGAACGTCCAGCATACGCTTTCTGTTACCATGCTAATAGTTGCGCTCTACAATCGCTGCCCCTGAAGCCTCAGCTTCAACCCGTCTCTTTCTAAAATGCATCATTTCCAGTGCTTTCGATCACCCAGCTTAGAGGAACATAATAATGGTAATATATCACATGAATAATATATCCCTAGACCTTTAAAAACTCTTAATCATTATAACTCATAGAAGACGATATACTACCATAGTAACTGACATAACAAATACTCATAATAACCAGACACATCATACCCAAGCTGGTCAGTTACCCAAAACATACACAGATACCTCATAATAGCAAGCCTATATCAATAGACATACCAACGATTAACACCCTCAGACATAATACTCGTGAGAGTACCACACTTTGCTCCCCGACTTTGACAGAAGTATATTGTGGCGAGGGGCAGTGTAACCCTTCTCAGAAAGGATAACATCTCAAATCTCCGAGCCCCACTCAAAGATCAAGCCTGACTGCTTCTCCCTCCGATTCTAGCATCCGCTTCTTGCAGACCTTTGTCGATAAAATAAACAACCTCACCACACACGCTTCGGGTGGTACCGTCCCGTCCTGTGCTGGCGAACCTACTTGACACAAGAATAGTTGGTGATTCATCCCCCCCCCCCCTGTGGCAGGTAGTAGCCGCTTCCCTTATAGACCATGATCTGACAAGGCTCAAACACTTTCCTTCTATTCAGTAGTAGTATAGTTATTTTATCCCTAAAGATACAACAACATCACCCCACTATGGACGAGGAACATAGTTTCAGCGTGGGTCTCACTACTACCTACAAGACAAGGTTATAACTTCTTCAAAGCCATCTCTTAGAGGAACAATAACATATGACCGCAACCTTCCTTAGGGTAGACCTTATGCATCGACGACTCCCCGGAAAATATTTATCTCAAGAAGCGGTCACTCCATTCACCTATGAATCCGCATCAGACGTGGATTCTGCGCAATGATTCTACCCTCTTTTGAAGAGCAATCCAAATACACAGACTTCAATAGGCAATCAATAAGCCAACAATCGGACTTGGGACACTTGTACAAGTTTTTACAATCCGGAATGCCCAAACATAAACTTCAAATACATAACTCATATCAAAAAAATATTCCTCACATGAATAATCATTCAGATCCCATTATAATCAAACACACAACCTCACATACTTAGACATTAAGACAACTTACTTTGGATAAGATCTGGCATATACGATGGGTCCAATATATACATATAACCCATAAACAAAAATGTCATCAGAAAAGTAGTCTCAAGTCTTTAGTCTTGGCTATATAAATTCAAGTGGTTGGTCGAATCATGGAAAGGTTCAAGCGAAGGTCTAGCGCCAACTACATGTCGTTGCCCTATCAAATGTAAGTGAAGCAGACCTTCACTTGTTACCCCACTTGCCCCCCTAGGATCAGATATCCCTTTCGGGAATAAGTTGCTATACATGCCTACTTCGTCCCATAGTCACCTCCAGTGAGGTCACAACGAGACATCCCCTGCACCTGTCTGCCGTCCCATTCGTCTAGTTCAAGCCTATCACATGGGGCAGACCTCATACCTTCATGACTTATATAACTCAAACGACCGCTAAGAACCCAGACTCGAAGATCTTAATCCATATTCATAAAACCTTCAGTCTCCTTAGCCTAACTCTCCGCGAAGTTTTCCAACGACTTGTACTATAGTAGGCCTCTTTGCTCATCCTCGGCCTCACTCTAAACCCAAAGTATCCAATCGCTCTCCTGGCCACTTAGACAACTCCTTTAGCCATAATGGGGACCTTACGAGACTAACTCTCACAACCACCACACTTAGCTTTGTTGATACCGCCCCATCCTACCTTAACTGTATCAAACATACCAATCATCGCCCGAACCCATCAACTATCGAGGTTAGAAGAGGCATCCCCTCCAACTACCGTCATAGTAGTCAAAGTAGTCAACGTACGTGGGCACATAGTCAAAGCTTATCCCTTTTCCGCCACCCTTGCTGCACCGAACAGAACCAACTCGCACAATCACCCCTCACTTGGTCTCTATCCAATACCAACAATCAGTTGATTAACCATCAAAGTCAAGAGAAACTTCTTATTTTGCCTATTTCTCACATTCCAATACCCGGATGTCGTTCCACCAGGGACAACGGTAGGCAACCGTTATCCCCGACAACGGCGCCGCCTGTCGAGCGCATCGGTCCGGCATCGCACGTGGCAACGCGGAACCCTCTCGACCGCGTCACGCAAGAGTTGGACCAACCTCGACACGAACACGCAAATGGAGGTTCCTTAGGCCGCTCCGGCCGAGTGCGCCAGCCATACCTCTGGCGAACCACTACGACAGGATAGGGCCTACGCGAGGCACAACTTACCTCCACCTTACGGGAGTTGTCACCTCCCTTCGGTGGGCGTATCCCCGCTGAGCTACCAGTCCACAGTACGAAAGCTACTCGGTTGCAATCGCAGAGGTGGACCAGCCGAGGGCGTTTCTCGTTCGCTGTAGCATTGGGGGTAGGCGCGGTAATACGCCTATCGGGCCCGCACGTAGTTGACATCTTGGGGGGCTGAAGTCCCAAGCGCGGCTCGTCGTCGGTCGACTAAGACGCATCCCACACACCACGTGCACACCACTTTACGAACACAAAAATAAAACGCATGCACACACGCACATCGAACAATGCAACAACATTCCTAGTCCCTTCAGTAACCGTCCCATAATTTCCCGATGCGGAAATCGAATAGGCGTCGCGCGTGAGACTCGGTATAAAACCGCGCGGATGCAGGGCTAACTCATATCGACTCGCAATGCAATTGTACGCAAGCAGTCGCAACGATGACGTACTATGTAGTGCCCATAATCATGCGGTCCTCGTTAGTCTCGAGGGTCGCATTCGACACTCAAGTGGCGGCTGACACGCACCTTGAGGGTTAATCTCTCGACGCTGGATAACCGCCAAGCGCGGTTGAAGACCACACACCCTCGTCTACACTCTGTGCAGAGTGAGGTAAATAGGCTCTGCACGGGGGCAGATTCCTTCCCTGCAGAGTCTAGGGATTGGGATATCCTGGACAAGGACCTTGAATCCCGGCCCAGGACCAACGTTCGACCGTGAAAATCTCTAAGAAGCAAAGGATAAAAGAAGATCTCCCTTTTTCTCTCAAGCCATAATCTGACTAACCCTTGCGCACGATCACAATAAGTTGCCCGCTGCTCAATGCGCATATAAATATATACATAAGGCTTATTTACATAGGACGATCACTTCTCACAGTCACAGTGAAATTTCTCTCAGCCATATATGTATGTAATCGCGAGCAGTCACATCCAGAAGCAGAACCACAACCATACCTGCAATCACATCAAAGATTCACCCAGAAGTCCACGCACTACATGGGGTCAACTTCAACCATTCCTTGCACTCATACCCCTCGCTTTAGCCATACCGTGACAAGCCTCACTCGTGCAACTCTTAAATAAGTACTCAGTACTTGTTGGATGACCATTCAATAAAGTCCGGGTGAAAACACAACAAAACAGTTCAGTTACAAGGCTTAAGCCTTTAGGTTGGGTGACAGGAGTGAATTGTAGCTGAATCGTAAACCGACGAATCGGGAACCGACCTGTTATCAATGATAACAGAAGTTGATCCTCGTAGGATCAAGCTGACGCTAGCTCAAATCTTGAATCAAACGGTCAAGAGGACATGTAACACATGACAAACCAATCCCCAAACTAAAATCATAAGTGTATGGAAAATACAACTCCATAACACATTCTCATCCAAGATCCTTCTAATTGACTAATCCTGAATCTACCTTTAAGAAGTGCCCAAAACAAAGGTAGACCCTGACATAATCTCCTCTATACAGAGTGGATCGCCATAATCGTCACCTGTCAAAATATAATCTATCTCCTTTAAAGTGAGGAAATTTCGGCAGCGCTTCCCGTAGGAAAAGTGCATTTTCTGAATTTATATCAGCCCAAATATGAAACCAAAAATAATCTTTGACTTTCCAAAGTTCAATTTTGTCTAACTCCCTGAAATAACAAAAATTTAGGCAGCACCCTTTTTAGAAACGGAGACTTTCCAGATTTTTACTAAGTCATATATAAACTTTAGACAAGTTGAACTTTGACAAGCCAAAGTTTGACTAACTCCTTGGATTTGTAGAAATTTCGGCAGCGCTTCCCGTAGAGAAAGTAGCTTACCAAAATTTATACAAGATCAAGTATAACAAAAGATCCCAGAAAATGCGAGAATTGATCTAAGTAAAAAAACTTAGCTTAGAAAATGCAGAAACTGAAACTAACTCCTATCGCTATAGCAAGTGGCGAGCCTCTAAAGCAACTGCCTGTCAAACTGAAACTCAGACCAAGTAGTAGCCTCACTCAGTCACATGCAGGCCAAACCACAAAGGTAAGTGCTCTCGCCATCCCAAGGTATACCTGAACAAACAATAGTTTATGGTTTTTCAATGCTTTAACCCTTCATACCCTGCTTACATAAGGCGTAAAGTCAGGCCATCCAATCGTATGGAACATGCCTGACTCAGCCATCAAGTATACACGAACAGGTTCCACAACTACTTCTTTCTTCCTTTGGGCACATGACTAAGCCATTCATCTTAGAAACAATGCTTAGTCGCCCTGAACTATTTAATACCCAAATTATATATATCTCTCTGAACTTAGTCTTCAAAGGGGCGTAGGGCTGAGCCATTCATCTTAGAAACAATGCTCAGCCGGCCCAGGTTTACCTTCAGTAATACTCTTAGTTATACTCTCTTCAAATTCATGGTAAGCTATTGTCAGGCCATCCAATCTTATGGAACCCGTACCTGACTAGCCTGTTCATAGATAAAATAGTAATAAAATATAGCCAAATCATAACCTTTTGGGTTCCAGCATGTGCGAGGCTTTGGACCAGACCATCCAATCTTATGGAATATATCTAGTCCTCTGTTAGGTTCGTTTCTCTCTGATCAACTGTGCGTGGCATGAGTCCAAGGCCATCCAATCTTATGGAACATGCCTCGCCCCCAGTCAAAGTTACTCCCTCCGAACAAAAGCAGGAAGAGGCTGAACCATCCAATCTTATGGAACTTGCTCAAACCTCCTTGTTCAGAAACCAATGGAACAGAGTAAAACCCAGTTAAACAAGGCAACCAAGCCATCCAATCTTATAGAACAATGCTTGGCTCCTGAAAGTCAACCACAGTCAAACCTTCGTACGTCAGAGGAATCAGACCATCCAATCTTATGGAACCGGTCTGATCCTCAATGCAATCCGAAAAATAAACCACAGCAGTCAGGCCATCCAATCTTATGGAACGTGCCTGACCCTTTAAGACCCTTCTAATCTCAAGCAAGACCGCCTTTCTCCCACCCTTCCCCCAGATGCAACCCCTTTTCTTAGACAACTCTGCTTTCAGACAGTCAAGAGAACTGAAACTGTCGTTGCACACATATTTCTCTACTTAGTCCGACTTGTGTCCCGAAGGTCAAACCAAAAGTCAAAGCAGGGGTACACGGAGTATACTCAGTCAAGCTAAAAACGATGTACATATAAGGGTTATACTCGGGTATATAGAGGGGAAGCAATGGTTACCTTTCAGTTCCCTGCCTCCAGATCCTCGCCTAGGCTCCGACAGAGCTCCCGCAATCGGTGGGTTGACTCCCCACAGAGTCTTGTTGCGGTCCTACGGATTACAATCCTGCCTGCCGCCTTCCTCCCGTAACCAGGACTAGACTTAGATTAAGGGAGGCAGAAGATAGGGGTTTGAGACTCTCGAGATACAAGAGAGGGGCAGACTCAACTCCCGGGAGAGGGCCTCGATATCTGGATACGCCTGAGGGCCCCGCAATGCTCGCCAATGCGCACAACAATTTGGCCAACTGAGGTCAAACTGACGCCGTTTAACTCACTGGTGACTCCCCAAATCGCAACAATAATCCCCCTTGTAGCCTGACCTCCTCCCAACAACATCACTCCTTCTACAACAGCCGTCGTTACACGGTCCCCCGTAATATAGGTAACTTTGCGAACCTCAACAAGACATCGCATGTCCAGCACTCGCGTGCAACCGCAAGGTGTCGTAGCAGCGTACGGTACCAGTCTTCATTGCGTTATCATACCGCGCACGACAATCACAACCATCGTTAACAGTTGCAGCGTGCCGGGATAAGCTCATAAGAAGGGTAGCGGGCGGAGATGGTGGTATGGCAAGCTCAACGTGTCAACGAGACCCTCCTCATACTGCAGTAGCGGCACCTCACCAGTTGACTACCGCGTTTGCAACTTATAGCTGGTCCGTCGCTGCTCTGCCTAGCATTCCTCGATCCTGCCCGCGATGCACCCTTGTTGCCGCGCAAAAACCATGAACAGGACTACATAAGACAACGGGACGGGCGGACTAGTAGGCTGGCAACTGTGGAGCAGAGCACAAAACGCCAGCAACTAGGCGACCAACTTACTAGATACATGCGGAGGGCTCGGCCAACGGATGGACAACACAATAGTGGAACCGCGAAGCGCGCAGCAACACCCACAACATAGTCACACCGCACGGTGGGCAGATCAATCTGCAAAGAACTTCATGCGAAGTACGCGGGACCCGGGCAGCAGCGCAGCAGTGGGGCACAGTTGAGGACGCCTACACAGTCAACACGGAGCAAGGCAGCAACTGGGCAACTCATATCACGATTGAGCCCGCAGACTGTCGGTTTCCACCACGTACTGAGTCGGGGAGTCACTCCGGCAATCATCCGTCATCACCCATACGTAAGACAAACTTTTCGAACCGAGCAGCCCCTACCTCGATATCCCCGACATGCGGGCAGCGGGAATTCGTTCAGTTGGCTGTTCCAGCTCGCTCGGCGAAGTCCACCTTCCGACCCGGCTGATCTCTGCACCTCGATCCCCAGGTAAGCGCCCATTCCTCCTTTCGCGACTAATTGTACATTCACCTCTTCTCTATAAGATAGGCTAGCTCGAAGTGAATCCTCCACTGAGGCATGGGCAGTATGCCAAATTCTGCACCGTGTCCGCCTTCGAGGCTGAGCGCAATCTTCCTGCCTGTGGCATTACATGAAGATTCTCCTATTCCACGACCGGTCTCCCACCAGTTTCACAGAAGGGAGGAACTCAACCGAATGAATCTTCCCTTAGAAACTGATCGGATGCATGCACGCAGAGAGATAGAAGGACACTTCTTCCACCGTTGGGAGCAACGCACCGGTCGACAGGTAAATATCATACCCCCGTGGTTCACTCCCCACTACCTCAATCGATAGGATGAAAAAAACTGAACGAACCTACCGTCGAAAAATGGCCAGATGCATCAGAACTTCCGAGGCCTCTTTCTCGCAATAACGCATAACTTTTCACTTTCTAACCTTTTCTCCTTTAACTTGCTGATCATTCTAATTTCACTAACGGACTCGCCCGCCCAAAAATCGCTGAATCATCTCCTTCCGTTGCTCGTTTTGCTTAGGAATCGGGCACAATCCCTTCTCCATCTATGACTCTCATGCTCAGCTTCACGCAGCCACTTTCCTAACTAACACCCTTTCTACTAATCTACGACTTAATCTAACTGCGGATTCGGGGTCCCTAGCCCCGAAACCCCCCACTTCGACCTTTCTCTTACCCAAATCCATCGTGAAACGAGCATGCCATCCCTTTTCCCCCTTTTCATCACTCTGACTTCCGCCATCCCCCACGCACAACTTTCTTTGCTAACCTTTAATCCTACTGATCTATTGCCGAATCTAACCACAGATTCGGTTTCGCTGCCCCAAAAAAACCCCATGTAGCACCTGCTCTCGCCCGATTTCGTTGAGAAATGGGAGAGCAATACTCTTCCCACCCCGCCATAGTTTTTCACCATCTCCTCCTTTGGTCTGTATGAACCTGGCTCATTTTTGCGCCAGGGTTCATCTTTCGTTTTCCCCTCTTCCGTTCACCCAACTCTTTACCGACCCGGACAGTCTCCGCTGCCCCTTTCCGACCATCGCCTGCTACTGCAAACGCAGCGCCCGCTACCTCACCGCTGGTCCTGCACTGCCTTGCCCCCTCTGCCAACGCACATGCACCCGGCGCCCCTCGACGTCCAGGTTGGCCCTGCCTACCTTCCTTCCCTCCGTTGTTCGTCACTTCTCCCCCCGACAACGGTCCGCTCTGCCTTCCTTCCCAAACTAACGTTGCTTCCGACACCGTACTGACTGGCCAGCCTTTCGACAACAGCAGTTATCCCAGGGAGGCTTCCGAAGGGGCCGAGCTACCAGGTGGCCTGGTAAGTCCTTCGGCCCTGTATCCACGTCCGACGAAACAGCCTGCCCAGCGGCCACCCATTTCTGCCCCGCACCCTGCTCAGCTAGACATCCGGATTCACTCCGCTTTCCGCAGTCACCCTCCCTGCTAACCCCGGCCCCCCTTCTCGGCCTTAACACTCCGCCTCACTTTACTGCCCCTAGCGCTGCCCCACCGCTGCTAACGCCGTGCTGCCCCTCGAGGGTGCAGGTCTGCCATGTGCCCGGGCGAGGGTCTAGGTGAAACGACCGGTAGTAGCGAATATTCAAATAAGAACTTTGAGGTTCGAGGTGGGGGAGAGTCCCACGGGCATACTCTTACCCATCCCCTCCACCGCGGGCAGCGGGAAACGGACGGCGCCCCAGCAAAAGTCCTACCGCTCGAATCCCTCCCGGCTCGTGGGCTAATCCCCCGCCAGCTCGCACGTTCGTTGGACCCCTCGGCCCGACTTTTCACGACGGCCAGGATAGGGGAATTTGGCCGTCCCTCCGAACATGCGGGGATTCGTAAGTCAACAAAAACGAGGCGTGTGCCCGAGGCTTCCAGTCGTCATGGCGGCCACAAAACTCTGGCGCCACGTCCATGTAAAGAAGGATGCCGGACCGTAAAAATAGTACTATCAGAATAAAAACTATTTAGAAACTTTGACCGCACGAAGGCGGTGGACAGGGAAAGAATGAAAACGCTAGCCTCGTTTTAGCGCTGCCGACCGCAGGCCAAAGGGAGTAGTTCCGCCGGGCTCTTCGCGCCACTCTGATGTCCCCGCGTTGCCGCCGCTCGTCCTTGATACCTGAATCTTCTTGACAAAAGCCTGATACAGTAGCCAATAACGCTAGGCCTGAACCTAGGTCCAGCTCTGGCGGATGCCTGAATAAACAGGCACCGCTCGACGCGCGGTCGACCGAAAACACCTCAAAGTCACATTGTTGTCGATGTCGTCCGCACGTACGTACAGGCCACAGACAAGCACATCAATCAGCGAGACATAATCTTTTTAATCCCTATTTAATCAGAAAAAAAATCCCGGTCGGCGACCACGCTGACCATTCAGTCATCAACAATTAAAAAGATCACGCGCGCCTCAAGTCTGCGCACCCACACACTCTCTATTTTAGTCAACCATTTGGTCAACGTAAATCACAGACCCAACCGCCCCTAGCGCGATATACTTAAACTTTCAAACTTATTTTCTGTCACTTGCAAAAACCAGGGCGGATACCCTTGTAAGGGTATTCAAGTCGACAACGTGAGTTAGGTTCAGGCTTGGGCTTAGCCCTATAGGTTACGGTTTTAGGAAACCCGGGGAGGGGCGCCTACCGTTCGCTGAAGCCAAGGGCTACGACGCCTGTCACTCGCCGCGCCCGTTCCGAGGTCCTCAGCGACCGGCAGGCATCGAAGTCGGGGGTGCCCTGTCATGCTCCTTATTTTCCCTTTCTTCCTTTTTGTAATTTAGCAGCTTCAATCAGCAAGGAGTTCCAACAGTCAATTGGTATCACGGGTCAGTACGTTTCAGTGATTAATTAACAATTCAACCGATTCACGCACTAGGGGTTTTCAACAATYATCAGCCACCYCACGCAATGGTGAGTTTTTAGCASTCATCCGGGAACAGCTACTAGGCYACCACAGCAAGTTTCTTTCTCTTTCTCTCCCTTTCGTTGTTCTCGCTCCCTTACTCACGCTGTTCTCGCTCCCTTAGCCTCGCTGCTCTCTCTCTC
>BFEA01000238.1:2203807-2226138 GCA_003427395.1 Chara braunii
GAAAAAAAAAAAAAAAAAAAAAAAAGGTCGAAATGCTTAATTGGAGTGCATCACTGAGACTGGCTGTTCCCTCATCGAGCCTCATCGAGGGCTGATTAGGTCAGATCACTGAAGCTCGCTGTTCCCGCCTCCAGCGGGGAAACTTAGTTAGACTGTTTCTCTGGAACTCTCTCTTCCGCACGGCTGCCTTCTCTTCTCATATGGAGAGGGCTGTGATCGCCTAGCCCGACTTCCTCTGCCCCCGTCTGTTCTCACTGCGCCTCACCATCTCCCTCAAGCGAACAATCACCCACACAAGCTCATCCACCTCATGGATTCCCACTCCCCTCGCTCACGCAGAGTAGCCGTCCGAGAGCGGACGCTTCTGCCCCGATGTCGGACGCAGGTACACCTTGCTCGCATTCCTGGGCCCCCCCCAGCGCCGTCTGCCCTGGCTCTTATCTCTTGCCACACCATTCCCCGCTTAGCATCCAATCTTCGATAGATCATCACCCACACGTACGAAACGTGCACCATGCCCAGTGAGCTCTACCACTGTGCACGCCGTGCACGCTAGTCCACGCTCCTTCCAATTCCCCCTCGTTGTCTCGCCCCCTGACTCTTCTATCTCCGCGGCCTTAACTGCAGGTACCAGTAAGGCTCACTGCCCTCATGACTCTTCAGTACCCAGCTCGAGACGGAATGGTGCCATTGGTTCCAGCGGTACAAGGCCTACGGGTCCGGTGTACCTGTCTCCAGCAGCAGTAATCCCGTTGGTACCGCAGTCTTGACCCGGTAGTCTTGGATCAGAGCCCAACGGTTCCATGAGTTTCATGATCACTGTCCGAGTGAATTTTTCCCCGGACCGGATCAAGTACTGTACTATGTGATAACAGCGTCGGCTTCAATGCCCCCTCTCAGCTACGAACCAGCAACCTTGTAGAAACATAATAGCTCCGGACTGCAGTGGCTGCACTGGTACCAGATCAACGCCAAGGTCGAACCACCGTCCATGTCAAAACAAAAGAGGCAGACTGGAACACCCCCCCCCCCGGGGCCACGTCGTGCCGTCGTCAATTCAGTGTCGGTGGCCAGGAATAAGTGTGCCAGAATCGTGAAAACTCACACCGTGTCAACCTTGTAGCGTTAAATTGCGGCCTGTACCATCACCATACCTGGGCCGTACCTGTCCCAGCAGTCTTACCAATTCCGAACCTGCAAACAAGAACCAGTCTGCAATGCCATGCCAGCCCGAACTAGCGGTCATTCCGGCCGTCTGGACAACGAATAGAAATAGCCCGTACCGACACCGTCCCAGTGAAAGTACTTAGCCAACTCCGAAACAGCAACCATGGTCACAGAATATAGCGCCCTGCCGGCTATGGCCCATGTCAATACCAAGCAGAACGTGCCGAACCTGAATTGCCACCCTGAATTTCAACAGCCTGTGCCGTCGTCACACCAGTCCGATGCCGAATACCGTTTTGTGGATAATGTCTCGTCACTGTAACGAACCTTCCCTTTTATTCTGCCTCCTGAAATGACTTGCAAGTGGGTCGTGAAGGCACACGGGGATGCCGAACTCGTATAACCGTGCCATGTTAATTACGTACCTGTCCCGAACCTGATATAGAATGCCGCTACGTTTCCGGAGCTGAAAACTAATTGCCGCCAAGGTTCCAAACCTGGAATAACTGTCGTAGTGGCCCCGGTCCTGGAAGTAAATCACCGCAGCTGTCCCAAACCTGAAAATAAGTCACCGTAGTGAGAYAGCTGTTACCGGGCCCATACCGTACYTGAAGCACATCAGGCACCGTAGGRCGCAGCCACTCCGTAACAACCCTCGTATCCGTACCGAACCAAACACCATAGTCGACCCAAGGCAGCACCACCCCATGCTGTCCATGCGACTCCTGCTCTCAGCATATCTCAACCGCGGTAATGTTAGTAATCAAGCAAACCAGTGAAAGCGATGCAGCGAACCTCGACCATCGGCAACAGTGAAAACTGTTAAAATCCGGGGAAAATGTTCAATCTGGGCTCTGAGCTGATGGCGGGTAATCGAGCCGAAATTAGGCCGATCTTCGAATAGTCATGGGTTTCCGTCCCCTTTCATCGTTTTTAATCGTTCTTCGTTTTCCTCAATTCTATTGTCTGAAACAGTAAATTAACCGTAAATTCCCCAAAATTAAATTCCGAGAGAGTTTGGATAAATGGCCGAATTCCTTTTGTCTCTTTTCTCTTTTACCATTTTTAATATTTTCCCATGTTTTTAATTTCATTGTCGATTACATAAAATAACAAGGGTTTTCCTCCTAGAATTAAATGCCGTGAAAAATAAAGAAATAAGGAATATTATGTTTTTCTCTTCTCCCTCACTGGTCTTAATCCCTCTTCCCCATCTTTAATTATGGTACTAAAATAGACAAAAATTTAAGGCCTCATCACAGCCCCGCTCGTATGCGGCAAAAACGTTGTGGCGAGGTCAGTTCCCCCGATGCCTCCCCGCGGCAGGCCATTTCGGGTCTAGCCCTCTGAACGGCCAGAAATGACAGTCCCTAGACATGTCGAGTGCGGCCACCCATCTCGCCATCTTTGAGGATTACTCGCAAGGCTCAGTGCGCCCAAAATCMGGGGTGCCCTGAGTTCCCCTAATTTTTGCTGCCTGGTCATACGAGAGTACCATCAAATCACGGACTTGTCCCGGAGCCTAAGTCCCAAAACTGCAGATTTCAGGCGGCGCACTGCTTGTGGCCGCCTGACAACGTTATTGGACTTACACGGCTGAGGTATGGGGTTCGAGGCCAGTAGGCGGCGGCACAAGAGCGAAGGAGCATTGAAGGAATTAAGGGATTGAGGGTCCCGCGGGACTATCCTCCTTAGTTTTGCTGCGGACCCGTTCATTTCAAACCTTTTATTTTTATTTTTTTTGTTTTTTTTTTCCCCTTTCTACTCATATTCTTGGGTCGGTACTGGTTCAAAGGCAGGCCGCGAACCCAAGGACCTACCTCAGTGGATACATTCAAAAACTGTTGAAGCGCGGACCTATGCTGACACCACGGATGAGGGAATCAGGGGAGGTTCGATCCAGTGGTTGTCCCCAAGGCTGCCGCGCGCCTGGTCCTTCGGGACATCCGTTAAAACTGGAATGGTACAGGGAAGATTAGCGTGGCCCCTGCGCGAAGATGGCACGCATAAAACAGAAAACGACTTTCCTCTTGTCTTTGCTGTCTTACCTTGCTTGACTTCTTGTTCGACCAGGCTTCTGCATGGTTCGGGTCGCAGTGCGCTGGTTGTGTTGGCTTCAGCACGAGGCAGGGGAAGTGACGGGCGCAATAACGCAGCGGGTAAGGCAGGCGACTACAGACGAGAGGAAAGTGTGAAAAGGGAGAGGGCGCCAAGCCATAGAGTGAACAGTAAGAGGATGGCGAAGGTGAGCGCTGGGGCAGGAGAGGGCGGAGGCAACCAAGGCCGTGAGAGAACCGGGGCGCAATTTCAAATCAGGTACATGCGAAATCTGGGATGACGGAGTGAAGAAAGGGAAAGAAGGTGACGGGGGGGGGTTGATAGTAGAATCCGCCGTTTCTTGATGAGATCGGGCGGGGTTGGAACCTACTCGAGGTTTTTTTAGTAGGGCGATTGCGAATCTGACGTTAGTTTTAGACGAAGGATAGTGTGGGGAGAGTTAGGAGAGAAAGTAGGTGCGCGAAGTGCTGACGGGAAAAGGGCTATGGCAGGTGGAAAAAGCTTTTAGTATGTTCGATTCCTTACGGAGTCGGGCGAACCAGGATGCGATTTTGGCATTTTAACCCCAGGTGGGTCCATTGACGGAGCTAAGTTAGCATGAAGCTTAGTGAGATAGGAGTTAAAAACAAAAGGGACTGCGTAGACAGTTGGCGGGAGCCGGCTATGGCAGGAACGAGAAAATCGAATTCTCACTCGATTCTTAGTGAAATCGAGCGAAGCAAAATGGTAAACAGGAGTTTTTGGACGTTGTAAATTGATAGGCGGCGGCAATTTTGACGAGGGACTGGCGGTCTTAATGGTATGGCCACTAAGAGTTGCACTCGGGAGTAGTTCCAGAGGAGTAATGAACCTATCCGCATTTTAGCGGAAGATTCATTTTGACCTTCGCACCTCCTACCGCGAAGAGGGAGAGCGGGACGACTCGGAGAGATAGAGAAAGGCAAGAAGAGGATGGACAGTGAAGAAAGCATGTGGTACAAGTTTGAATACAAGGGAGTTGAGATAAAGGTAAAACGACGAAGCTTACCTTAGCTACTGGTTGCTTCGAGCACAGGCGATACACGGCGGAGAGCCGAGTACGAACATGTTGGTGGCGCCAAGTGCAAGGGATGAATTACGTTTGTGCTGCTACCCAGTTGAGATTCGCAGAGGGATGGCATGATGCTGATTGGGTTCGGACTGCGCCCAGGCTGAGCACGCAGAGAGAGAGAGAGAGAGAGAGAGAGAGAGAGAGAGAGGAGAAGAAACACCTACCTGGTGAAGTTGGAGCAGTGGAGAAGGGGCCGACTGTGAGAGGTTCTGCTTACCAGTCGGGTCGGGGCATTAATCACTCCGACGGACAGAGGTCGAGAAGAGGCCAAAACGTGAGGTTAACGACTTACCTGTCAAAACGGATGCCACCAACTCTATTGGAGCCGGGTAGCGGGGGGGCTGCAACCAGTGATTCCATATGTGAGGGAGCTCCTTTGGTGCTTGATAGGGGATTCAGTCCCGCCTTACTCCTCTTGATGCCCTGAGGCGTAAGTAGTGAAAGACAGAAAGACTGACCTACCTGGGGGCCGGGGAAGCACTCGGTCTACTGAGCAAAGCAACAACGGAGCAGCCGTGGGAAGACATGCTTGATTGTTAGCAGGGAGGGTGCACGGCCTGTCTGGGCAGTTTAACAAGAAGGAAGGTCGCGGTGTTGCGGGTTGCTCTGATGATCAAAGTAACATTCAGCCCCTGGTCGAAGTTGCAGGGGCCCAGTCTCAAGGCGCGGGGCTGACTGTCTAGCAGTCTGATTTTGGACTGGTCAAGCTACTGCCGCCCGTTGAGCACCACTATCACTAGTTTGGTTGAGCATAGCTGAGCGTTGCTGCTAGCACCCAGCGGCATACTCTGCCTTGCTGCCTCTACTGGGCACGGGCTGCTGCTGGCCGCTGTTGGTTTCGGCAGGCCGTAGAAGGTTGCTGCATACGGCAGACTACTGTTGGTTGCTGCTGAGTACTGCGACTTTGACTGTGGACTGTGCACAAGCTGCTGCCTACTATTGATTACTGCGTACTACTGCATATTACTGCATACTACCGCCGGCTGTTACAGTCGGCTGGACAGTAGCGATTGTTGAGCTTACTACGGACTGTCGCAGGGCTTAGAGTGTGGCTGTTTAGTGTTGGGTGACTGCAGTTGGGCCACAAGAAACGGAGGTGTAGTCAGGGTTGCGAACAGGGGTTATCACTATGATTTAAGAGTACGTCTGGAGACTTGAGCTCAGCAGTTTGACTCCGGCTTGACCAAGCTGTTACGTTTGGCTGCCATTGCGGGGCCCTCAGGCGAATCAAGGTAACAAGGCTCTCTCTTGCGAGTCCGAGAGTACCCTTCTTGGATCTAAGAGTCTCAAACCTATCTCTATCTGCCCTTCTTATTCTGAGTCTAGTCCATTGGTTACGAGAGGAAGGCGACAGGCGCGATTACAACCCGTAGGACCGCAATAAGACTCTGTGGGGAGTCAGACCACCGATTGCGGGAGCTCTGCCGGCACCTAGGCGAGGTTCTGGAGGCAGGGAACCATCAGGTAATCCGCCTTCATCTGTACACCCCACTACCCCCATGTTTGCCTATCCCCCCCTATAACTTGTTTGATGTATGCCTGCTTGTCCCTATAATTCTTGCTTTCTATGGAGGACATAACCAGACTAAATAAAGGAAAGCATGTATAATGTAAGTTTCAACTTCTTTGTCTGATTGAAAGCAGATTATGGGGTTGCATCTGGGGGAAGGGTGGGAGGAAGGCAGTATTGCATGAAGTTTGACCGGGTCAACCAAAGGCTGGGCCAGTTCCATAAGTCTGGGAAGGCCTAGTGCTATGTTTATTTTGTATTGCCTGGAGAACCAGACATGTTCCGTAAGTTTGGGTGCTCTGGTTGCTCTGACTTGTGAGGGGTGAATATGATTGTTTTTCAGGGGCCAGTCAAATCCATAAGTTTGGGTAGTCTGACGACCTTGTTTATTCGGGTTTTGACAGTTTCTTTAGTTTCTGAACGAGGAGGTGGGTGACTCAACCTCTTCCTGCTTGGGTTTTGAGATAAATGAACCAGGCTGAGGACCGAGACATGTTCCATAAGTTTGGGTGGTCTTGGTCCAATGCCTTGCACATGCTGAAACCAGAAGGTTATAACTGTGATATACTCTACTATTGTACTATCTATGAACAGGCTAGTCAGACAGGGTTCCATAAGTTTGGGTGGTCTGACTATAGCCTATCACCAACTGAAGAGAGTATTAATTAAGGAGTAAAAATTGTGGTACGAAGGGGCAGGCCGAGTCTTGAGCTGAAGATGATCGGCTCAGCTATATGCTACCTCAAAAGACTAAGTGCAGAAAATAATATAAATCTTGGATATTTAAACAGTTCAGGGCGACTAGGATTGCCCAGTCACGTGTCGAAAGAAGAAAAAAAATGTTGTGCCCTTTCTCTTTCTATACTTCTTGGCTGACCTAGACATGTACCATAAGTTTGGGTGGTCTAACCTTATGCCCTATGTAAGCAGGGTACCAGGGAATAAAGCACTGAAAGACTATGAACTATTGTTTGTTAAGTTAACTTTGGGGGTGGTGAGAGCGCTTAGTGTTGTGGGTTGGCCTGCATATGATTGAGTGATGTCACTTCTTAGTCTGAGTTCCGTTTGATAGGTAGTTGTTGTAGTTGCTCGCCACGTGCTAGAGTCATAGGAGTTAGTTTCAATTCCTGCATTTTCTGAGCTCGTTTCCCTACTTAGATTCATTTCTGCATTTTCTGGGATCCTTTATTTATACTTGGTCTTGTATAAATCCTGGTAAGCCACTTTCCCTACGGGAAGCGCTGCCGAAATATCTACGAGACCAAAACTTTGGCTTCGTCAGGATCCAGTCTTGATGACGTTTTGACTTAGAAAAAATATGAGAAGCCTCATTTTCTAAGGGAAGTACTGCCCAAATTTTTACTAATTTAGGGAGTTAGGCAAAATTGGGCCCTGACGGGTCAAAGTCATTTCAGATTCTAGACTAAGCTTTGTATAAATCTTGGATTAACACTTTCTTTATGGGAAGCGCCGCCGAAATTTTCCTAAATTAGAAGGAGTTAGCTTATATTGCGACAGGTGATGACGTATGCAGGAGAGATTATGCCATGGCCTACCTTTGCTTGGGCAGTGGTTAGAGGTAGACTTAGACTTAGTTAAGTATGATGACTTGAGTCGGATCGTGATATGGATATTACTCTGCATGAACTTATAGACTTAGCTTGAGATAGGCGTGTCTTGTGTTACAGGTCTCCTTGATCGATTTACTCGGGACTTGGGGCTAGATTCATCTTTGATCCTACAAGGATCACCTTGTGTTATCACTGATAACAGGTCGGTTGCCGATTCGTCGGTTTACGACTCAATTCCAACTCGCCTTCCATACTCAACCTAGAAAGGCTTTAGCCCTGGTGATTTTGATTGTTTTGTAACTTTTGTTAAGGTTTCACCCGGAGTTTTCTTGAATGACCATTTAACAAAGGTACTGAGTATTTAGTGATGGTTAGTTGGCTGGAGGTTGGGGCTTGCATGGCTAAAGCAGGGGGTATGAGTATAGAAAGTGGTTGGGGTTGACTTCGTGTAGTGTGTGGACCTTTTTGATTCTTTAATGTGATTGCAGGTGTGTTTTGTGGTTCAAATTTTGGATTTAACTGCCTGCTGTCACACATGTACGTATGGTTGTGAGGAGCCTCACTGTGATTGTGAGAAGTGATCGTCCCCCTTGTATATATATATATATATATATGTGTGTACCTATGTTGGAAGTTCACATGGCCCAAAGGGCCAGCGTATTGAAGGTTAAATGGGGGTGAGGTAGGCAGAAACCCCCACCCCTTGATTGTATACTTCTTCTGAGTTCTTAGTCGGACATTGGTCCTGGGCCGAGGTTCAAGGTCCTTGTCCGGGACATCCCAAGCCCTAGGCCCTGCAGGGAAGGAGCCTTCGCCGCGCAGAGCCTATCTGCACTGCCCACCGAGACACCCAACCCAGAGGGCGAAAATGTCGCGGGGCGCTGAACGGCATGTCCTTCAGCCGTTCAATATCGTGAGGGGTAACCCCCTCGCGATACGTTCCTTCAACCATTCAATATCGCGAGGCCGAGACTGCGATCACCGCGTATAGTTAGCATCGGTGGTTGGTATAAGACAGACCTGCAACCGCACAACTTTATATCAAAGGCTTGCGCGCGACGGTTCGCCGCCTTAGTGTTTGCAGTTATGGGATCGAGAGACCCGACCGGGCTCCCAAGTGTTCAATATTGGTATAGGCCGTGGAGCCAACCGCAAGAAAAGCGGGGGTACCCAAGTTTGTGATTCTGGGGCAGGGAGGCCTTCGGCCTACATTTGCTTTTTGGGATTATTATGGTTGGAAGTTGTAGTCCATGACAACCGTCAAAGTCAAACCCCTTGACTCGTGTCCGGGCTTGAAGTGGGGCTTATCTCCAGGGCAGCAAGCAACAACTGCCACCTCAGGTATGGACCTGTGTACCACCCACTCAGCATAAGGTGCAGAAGAGGGTGTGTGGTTTTCAACCGCGCATGGCGGTTGTCCAGCGTCGAGAGATTAACCCTCAAGGCGCGTGTCAGCTGACACTTGGGTGTTGAGTGCGACCCTCGCAGATTAACGAGGACCGCATGAGTATGGGTACTACATGGTACGCCATCATCGCGACTGTTTGCGTACGTTTGCATTACTATGAGTAAGCCCTGCATCCGCGCGGTTTTATATTAAGTCTCGCGCGCGATGTCTATCCGATTTCCGCATCGGAAAGTTATGGGATGACTACTGAAGGGACTAGGAGTGTTGTCGCGTCGTTTAATGTATGTGTATGCATTTTATTTTTGTGTTTGTAGTGTGGTGTATGCGTGGTGAGTGGGATACGTCCTAGTCGATCGAAGTCGAGCCGCATTTGGGAACTCAGCCCCCTAAGTTGTCGACTCACGTGCGGGTCCGATAGAGGCGTATTACCGCGCGTACCCCCTATGCTACAACGAACGAGAAACGCCCTCGGCTGGTCCACCTCTGCGATTGCAACTGATCAACTTTCGTACTGTGGACTGGTAGCTCGGCGGGGATACGCCCACCGAAGGGAGGTGGCAACTCCCGTAAGGTGGAGGCAAGTCGTGCCTCGCGTAGGCCCTATCCTGTCGTAGGGGCTCGCGAGAGGTATGGCTGGCGCACTCGGCCGGAGCGGCTTGCGGAAGCTCCATGTATATATTCGCGACGAGGATTAGACCAACTCCAGCGTGACGCAGCCGGGAGGGTCCCGCGCTGCCCTTGAGTAGTGCTGGACCGATGCGCTCGACAACGCCATGGAGAATTGATGGACAGAGGGTGGGTGGGGTCTCAGTAGGAAACTACTGAATTGTGGAAAAAGAAAAATGTTATAAACACAGTGTTGACAGTAAAAATTATGGCAGTAATGACTATTATTACGATGTTGATCAGTGACCTATTGTACAGGTAAGGCGATGTGCCTACAATCCGAATAATCCCAACCATTTTTTTAGAGTTCAACCATACATGTACCCGCAAATCTTGAGAAGTACCGAACCACTATTTCGTTCAATATCGATCCAGGCAATACGGGTCGCATGAGATATTCGTTTTGCTTAGATTGATATCTTGGGAAACGATCTCCTGGTACTCACCGAGAATCGCGGTATGTAGCCGCGACTTTGAAAAAATGGTTGGGAAATGTTATGGTGGGTTTAATAGCCCACAACGATGTGAATCGGGTGAACGAATGATAATCGTACATATTTGGTGGCACTTGACCTATTTCAAGAGGATCGGGTTTGGCTCTATTCAGATAGCTCGCTTGACCTTGAACTATACTAAGCAATGCTCGTTTTAAGTATTGATTAGTTATAGTCTTGTGTCTTGGATAATCCATAAATATACAACTTTGTTTTTCCTTGAAATACGTCTACTTGATTTGTAAACCTATGCTCGTTTTAAGTGGTGATGAATTATAGTCTTGGGTCTTGGATAATCCATAAATATACAACTTTGTTTTTCGTTGAACTATGTCTACTTGATCTCTTATAAAAGAATGAGTCGATCACAATATGTAAACCACCAGTACGTGGTCCGACTACTTTTTCCAAGTTGGGTCATTAATGAGCCGAAACCTTCAGGGTTCGGACTGAAATTCATCAACAGGTTTCCAAGGAGCCTAAGCCCCTGAAACTCATGGCACAATTACGTGACCGTATACCGAATCAGGTACTGGTCATCAGTCATTAGGATGTGTAGAGTGGGTAACAAAACTCTTAAATTTTAGATTTTTTTCGGGGTCTTTATAACAAACCTCACATATCTTTTAAATCAAACTTGTCACCAATCCATAAAGTGGACACTACATAAAACAATAGCAAAAAAAAAAAAAGGCCAATAAAGCTTAAAATCTGAAGGCAAAAACATATTTTCGAGCAAAATTCGCTCTTTCCAATTTTTCAGGATTGTCAGGATTTTTAGGGCTTGCAAAAATAATCATCTCTAGGAACCCAACAAATACTAAAATTGGCTAGGTAACCTGATCGAACGTCCGTGACCCCCCTGACGGTCCAGGGTTTTCCGATCGGAGAACTGGTCAGACATCCGTCCATCCTCCCCGGCCAATCTGTCCGACCCGAATGAGAAAAAAAAAAAAAAAAAAAAAAAAAAAAACCTAAAAAAAAATTGAAAAGAAACTATGTTATGCAGAAAAAAAAATTGAATAACTTTTGCCTTATGATAATATCGAAATTCGTTGTCAATTGTAAAATAAAAAATAAAATTAAAGACACCCCCAATTATTTTGATTTTTTTTCGTGCTTTTAACTACTAAAAATTGAGTTGTCAGGGTCCGAACATCCGGGAGCCCCCTGACTGTCCAGCCAGGATGTCCTGCCATCAAACAACTGGTAACATAGAAAATTGGACACAACACTGATCTTGACCAAAAAAAAATAAAAATAAAAAATAATAATAATAAAAACATCTTCAAATGTACTTTGAAGTGCTTTTGACGTTAACCTGACGTTGAAAGGTGGGGGTCTCAGTTAACCACTTGTGTGGGATGTTGGTGTTCTAACAGATAGGATGGTGACTCATGTGGACATTATAGAGGTATGGCAAGAGCAAATTTGTTGCCACCATACAATTTTAAGTATAAAACGTGCTGGTGGTACAAAGCACTTTCCTTTAGTGTTTCTATGAGAGAAAGGGCGAATACTTTGAAAATAAGCATCAATGATGATGGTCAGGGAAGCCATACCGCACCCAGTACCCTTGCAATTGTATTCCCTTATGTTTGCTCTTATAAACAACATACCTTGTCCGAGTTAATATAAAACCGATAAAACTTTCGTGAGTGATCATGAAATTTGGATGCACAACCAAGTAAATGACATAGGTTAAGGGTCAGCCCGGTGACAACTACGGAATGCATCAAATATATCATACAAACCTATGGTCGTGAGAGAGGAAATAAATATATAAAATTCTAGAAAGATTCTCACGCCCGACCGGTCCTGCCCGGCCGGGCACCCGGGCGTGACGCCCAGGGTACCAGGACGTGCAAAAAAAAAAAAAAAAAAAAAGATTTTTTTTTTTTTTTTTTGGTTTTCTGCGCTCTCCCAGAGGAATCCAAATTCGGGCTCATTTTGTTTTTTGCGAGTTGGCCATCAAGGGGGGGTGAGGGGGTATAAATTGGGTTTAAAGGGGCTAAAAGGGTCTAAAGGGGGGTGCCTTTTAGTGATTCTGTTATTTTTTTTTTTATCTCCGACTCTGTGAGGAATTATAATGTGACCCTCAACAAAAACTGGTTTGCATTTCAATCCTACACAATATATATTTTTTTTTCGGATTTTTTTGAGTTTTTTTTTTTTTTTTTTTTTGGCGCTGGGGCTGCCCGGAACCCTGCCCGGGGGTCATGCCCGGGCGTGTACCCGGGCAGAAGTTGGGTGCCCGGGCTCCCGGGAAAACAGCCTAGATAAAAATTACTTTAACGAACGTATGGGTACGGGGGCTATCCGTACGAAACGTACATGTAATATCTTTATGAGACCTCTACGGTCCCATGTATGTCATCTCGTGCGTTTCGTGCGCCAACTTAAGGGGAAAAAAAAACTAAAAAATAAAATGTTATGTACCAATACGAAACAAACAATATGTGGTTGAGCATCATTTGAAGATTATTATTTCAATATGAGGGAAAAAATAAAAACAAAACTAGTGAAAAAAAAAAAATTTGTTGCAACAAACTTTCTACGGCAGCAAAGAGTTATTTAAATGGCCAGGCTCCAACTGGATAGTGGCTCCTACAACCTGATGAGTAGTTGCATGCTCTGGATGTGTTTGTTAAAAAAAAAAAAAAACGTGTTTTGCTTTAGTTTTCAACACTTTTATGCCATACCGCTCCCCATAATTGAAGTGTGATTCATCGACGTACTATTTGGGGGCATTTTTATACCATACCACTCCCATAAGCATGTTTTTTTCATGCGTTGTTTTCTTTTTTGACTCCACCGACACTATAGAAGATCCCGTCATAAAAATAAACGTTCTACGGAATCCCCAACGTAAAAGCAGAGTACGAGTACAGGAGTACGAATCCGTACTTGTACGGGGGTGCGTAAAGGTCGCAACTCAGAAATAAAATATCATACGAAGTATCATATATGTGTTAATGCATTTTGTGTAGCGATGCTCTCGCATGGACAACATATATAATTCAGAAATAATTGTAATCCTTATTAAGAAAAAAAAAAACAAATTAAAAAAATAAAATAAAATCATAGTTCTTTCAACAAAGATGTAAAAAAAAAATATTTAATCAAAATACTAGTAATTTGCTATAATCCTAATTAACACATCGTACAAATTAAAATAAAAATATCTATAAAACCATAGACGTTCAAAAAAACATTCAATCAAAATACTAGTAATTGGTCTGATTGCTTATTAAACTTCCAATGTAAAAAACAATTAAAAAATAACACTCATATGAGTATGTAACATAAAACTTTGACAAAATTTCATGCTTAGAACAAAGTGAGAATAAAATTCTAGATTAAAAAATGAGAATATGCAAACAATTTTTTCAACTCAGAGGATGAATGGTTCGATGTCGATTTCAGAGTAATTTCCCAAGGAACCTCTTCCAAATGAGAGTATTGAAACAAGAAAGAAAAAGAAAAATATATTGCATTGATTATTGAAGCAGAAGGTAAAGCAGTGAGCTACCCTAACTCAAAAGTATGATGGCTTATGAAAAGAGCAAAATACATGAATCATTGGGAAGCAATCCACATTGAGAAACTGGAGGAATGGACTGAAAGAGCAATAACTAAAAAACGGAAAACTGCTCGCGGTTGATATTTTTAGTTTCAAATGTGCAAAAACGCGAGGACCCCCGCCCGAAATTCGTTGATAAACTCTCTAGCCCGTCGCAGGCATTCTCGCTCTTTCATGTTTTCTTCTGTGCGCGCTCTGAGTTAGACGGTGACTGTAAAACCTTCGTTCACTAATTGTTTGCTTTCCTCAACCCCAACTGATGTCCGCTCTAACATTCCACCTACTCACGGTCCTCGAATATATACCTCACGTCCTCCAACCCAACGTATTTGTCCTCGACGCGCCTCAGATAATAATCAATCAGATCGATTGGCCTCAGACAATCACCCAACAAGTCGCGTCAATCAGTACCCTCACCGTCTCGTAGTCGAAGTGCCCCCGCCGCACACAGACGGCGAAATACTCTTCCTTGAATCGAGGCGCCAACCCCAATCTAAGTGCGAAGTGAGTGTCGTTAACTGCTCGACTCAAATTCCTAACGCCTCCGTACGTTTGTTCTATCACGAATGTGGGGTGGGCCCACCTCCAACCTTGCACAGGGTAGAGGTCTGGCCTCGGGGGTCTAAATATGAGGCGCACCAATGGCTGACTACTTCCGGCTAGAGCGCTCGCTTTCCTAGTCACAATACTCCTCGCTAGGGTTTCGTACCTCCACCACTTCGGCCAACGCCGACAAGTGTTAGCCCTATCTCGAGCTCCTGCGACTTTTCGAATACAAGATGTCTGATGACCCCCACCTGCCTAGCACCGCTCGTCTCTCTAACCTCTGGGATCACTGTCCACAAAAACACTCCTTCCGCTTTCCACGTTCTCGTACACCGAAGCGACACGCTCTCACTCTCATCCAATCGCACAGGGAGAGGAATGCCGAACCCAAGAGCAGTCTCTCTGGGTTTTGTCAATCTCTTCGGAGTCACCTTGTAGGAGTCAAAATCGCGTAGTAGCAGAATGCCCACCACGCGCACGCCACCCAAACTTTGACAGGTTCCTCCCCATAACCGGAGGAGCTGGAATGCGGTCGAATACTTCAATCTCTGCACTCCAGCTAACCGTCTTTCTCTCTGCCTCTAATCAACCCTTTTCAGCTTGCATTAACTTGGCCACTCTCTTCCAACTGCTCCCGTATAGGTAGCCTCCTGTTCGTCTCCTAGGAAGATATACCCGCACGTCGTACTCGTCTAAGCTGATGATGCGGTAGGTGGGGACATACAACCGCTCGTGTTCTAGGCCGCCCTTATGAACATACTCATACTTAATAAGCTCGTATGACAGTATACGCCTCTTCGTCCTCTCGTTCAAGTTATGTATCACTTCATCGATCTCCTCACTAGTCGACCCTCGCTCGTCAGGTGACCTACGACTCCAACATACCTGTCTAAAGAAGATCGCGTGTTTGCCCATCCATAATCCCTTCGACTATTCCCTTCCTCCTTATTTTCAGCGACGTACTGCGCATATCTAGGCTCTAAGATCGACCCATATCCTCGAGAAGTGGATCGAACCTACATCGACGTCATCCTCCTCCACCTCCTTCTCTGACTCGGAGTCCACCCAGTCGGGCTCCCAGACCTCCTCGTCATCGTCATCGAGCTCCTCCACTACACGATATCCCGGGACATCGATGGCGTCGTAATATCGGGTCAGCTGATAAATGGCTATAAGAGGATCAGCATCACCAGACCCCCACCATGAGTCCCAGTGTTCTATGAAGAGCCGTCCTATCGACGTGGTATAGTCGAGCCCAACCCGAAGCTTGCGGTGTAAAAGATCCCACACGTAGGGCGGCGAAAGTTGTTTCCAATCATAACCCTCGCCCCACCAGGGTCCTGGGGAGGTAGGTGCGATCGACCAGATCAACTCTATAAGCTGTATCCTCTCGTCTCCCCACCGCGGTCCAACGGTAACCAGGAATTAATAAATATAGTGGGTATCCAGGTCCCCTTTCAACAAATGCTCGAGCTCTACAGCCGTAAGATAGGCCTCGACAAGGCCTCCTATACTCCGAACGATGCGTCGACCACGAATGAAGGGACCGTCGTCCTCAGCCTACAACGTGAATGGGGGAAAACCTCGTCACGAACGACGTGGAGCTCTCCGGTAATAATGCGGGGAGGAAACCTGTGGAGCCATCCTGTCGCGTCCTCCTCCGATTCCTCCTCACGCTGAAAGTCCTCAACCTCCTCCTGCAGTTATCTCTCGGCCCAACCGATGATACCCCAAGCCCCCAGGTCACAAGAGCCAAAGCGGCCTTTTTGGCCACTTTCCAACTCAGGTACAAATATGCTGTCTCACCGGGACGTCGACCACGCGGACCCTGGCTGCTGTTAAGCTCCCTATACATCCACAACCAGGCTCCAGGCCACAGGACGATTGACCTCCACTTGTATCAGCCGTCGTGTCAGTCTGTGGGTCGAGTCGGTAGAGTGAGCTCCACTAGGTCTCCCTCCACGAGTTCGGGGGGCTCAATCTTCCACCATCGCTCAACAACATATCCCTCAACTGCTGAGGGCGGCCACATTCGCGTAATGCAGTAGGGATGCACATGAAATAATTCAAAAAGCCTAAAATCCTAAGGAAAAATTTTGACAGCACTTCGCCTCCCCACCCTGGGATGGGGTTCGGGAGGTCGTCCCTATGATAAATGTTGTCCGCATGTGCAACCTAGGTCCTTTTGTGCCCTACATAAAAGGGGAACAAAATTCCAAACTCAGATTGGGCTCACAAGCCTTACATTCGAGTTCCCTCGAATACAAGGCGCGTGCTCAACTCGAGGGAATTCGGCCTACTGTCTCCGTGAGTGCGTCCTTGAGCAATGGGTCTGTCCCCGGAATAAAACCCAAAATTAGAATGTATACTTAATTACTAGCAGGCTTTTTAGGCCATTATTCTATCTTTTGGGGATTTTAAGAGTTTTTAATTAATAAAAATTCAAAAAAAAATACCGAAGGCTCACTTGCACGCCCCCAATGTGTACGGAAAATGATCACAAACGCAATAGAGCTGGGAGGCAAGACTGAAGTGCTTTTTGCCCTTCCGTTTGGATTTTCCCTGAATTTTTATCAATTAAATCTAAAATAAATTATTTTAATTGACTAATATCCTTGTTCTTCTCTCCCGGTTTTAGAAAAGCCCAAACCAACTCCCAATCGAAAATAAACAGGTCTAGTACCCCTTTTACTCCCCTACAGGGATTTTTTTTATAATTTTTACTTTTTAATTAAGATAAATTAGGAAAAAATAAAATTAATTATTTTTCTTTTCTTATATCTGTTGAGGGACAAGTTTCCATAGGATTTGCCGATTTTCAGGTTTTATGGGGGCCTAGAATGATTTGCGGAAATTTGTGAAAATTTCCGCAGCGTTTCGCTTCCCCCCCGTTGGGATGGGATGCGGGACGAGTCCCTCAAATAATGTTGCCGAAACGACGAAAACCTAGAAAAATATCACAAAGGAGAAAGTTTGATTTTTACTTGATTTTTAGATGTTTTCAATAATTTTTTAAATTAATTATCAAAAAGATGAATTAAAAGAAAAATTTTCGAAAAAAAAAATTTCGGCAGCAATTTCCCCCGTTAGGATGGGGTTCCGGACTAAGCCCTAAAACAGCGCTGCCGGAAGAGGGATAACAAATAGATACTTTACTTGATTTTTAGATATTTTTAATATTTTTTTTTAAATTAATTGTAAAAAAAAATGAATGAAAAAAAATTCTTCGAAAAATTTCAGCAGCAATTTCCCTCCCCCCCATTGGGACGGGGTTTGGAGGTTATCCGTTAATTAAAAAAAACAAAAGTAAACGAACTTAATTTTTTTATTATTATTAATTTTTAAGGTATTTATTTTAATTTTTATTTATTTAATATATCACAAAAATTTTAAATTAATACTCTCAGCGAGTATACTCACACAAAGTCCTAAATCCCAGCAATACTCTTGAAAACTCTACCTATAACTCGATTGAATCTATCTTACATCCTTAACTTAGCATTAGGGTTTTACCCTAATTAAGGTTTCGCCTAATTAGGGTTTTGGTTTTTGCACGCAACCGCACTCACACCGCAACCCCCCGATTATCGCGGGAAAATTTTTGCGTGGATCTCACAAGTTCAAGGCAAAACGTTATCGGATTACTTTTCGTTATTTTTGTTTCTTTTAATTTAAACAAAATTCCAAAAAAAATTCAATTTCCTCTTTATTTTGTATTGGTTGGAGCCCGCTGTTTCCAAATAAGGTCCGTTTTCCCCGGCTAAGGTTTCAAAATGTCAGGAAAAATACAAGGACCAACTTTGGTCCAGGCGGGGTTGATTTCGCCTCATTTTCTTGCAATTTAAAAAACATAAAAATTGTAATTTTTTAAATTTTAATCAAAAAAAAAAAAAAAATCCATATCTCCCTTTTTAGCCGTTGGAATTTTTCAAAAAACGTCTCAAAATGTTCGCCTCTACGAGAGGACGAACTTTAACCCGCATGCTGTTTTCACAAAAACGCCCGGATCAAAAGATATTGGGGAAAAAGAATAACAAAGATTAAAAAAAAATAGAGAAAAATCAACTGATCAACTTCTCAGAGCTAATAAGTCTCTGGCTGATTAGCCAGCGCGCCCCCGTTTGATCGGGGAAGGCCGAGGCCTTGGGGGTGCAGTCCCCTCCCCGGCAACGACTCCAATGTTGTGAGGAAACTCGGGGAGGGGGGGCCTGTTCGTCGTTGAGGCCAAGGACAACGACGTCTGTTATCCGCCGTGCCCGCCTCAGAGGACCTCAGTGACACGACAGGGGAGTGGGGTTTGTTCTGCCTGTCACGCTCCCACTCACTGCCGCACTCACGCACACTCACTCACTCTCTCCTTTTCACTCTCCACCGTGTTTGACCGTTTCATACCTGATGATCCCTGTGCTACGCTCACTCCCTGTATTCGGCTTGCGGCGGCCGCCTAATATGCATATCTGGTCTTTAGTAAAAAACTCAGAGAAAAAAAAAAGATAATTAAATTAATGGTGATTGACTGCTGTCCATCTTCACAAGGTAGCAGATGCGAGCTCAGAAAAGTTTACCTCAGACTCTGAGGTGTTTCCTAAAAAACAATTAAATTAATAGTGGGCTTCGCGTTCAGCCAACTCCAGTCTCTGTTGACTGCTCTTGATTGGTCGCTGTTCATCACGGTGAGGCAGCAGTTGCAAGCTCTGAATTGTATCCCTAAAAAATAATTAAATTAAATGGTGATTGACTACTGCCCATCTTCATGAGACAACAAATGCGAGTTCAGAGATGTTTTYATGAGGAATAATTAAATTAATGATGATTACACGTTGAACCAAGCGGCTTAAGAGAKCTCTCTCTCATTCTCTTCCAGCTCTCTCGCTCTCTTTCTTAGTCACTAACTTACCCACTCACTCAAACCGTCRATTCARCACTTGGGTTGGTGAACCCACCATCATTTTTATACAAATTTACCTCGACACATAAGCTTCCTTTCTTTCGGTATGGCTAGTTCTGAGGCCAACGGTACGGGTAAATTTCCCTTCGGCAAGTACCACAGGTTCAACGACTAGAGGTATAGTTGAATATAGTTGAATCCATCTGTGCCTAGTGTGCTTGGCTCAGCAGCCAGGGCTATGGCGAAATCCCTCTATTGGCGTGTCTGTTAATTTTTCCAGCAGACTGACGGATTTCATCTACCACAGAACTTGGCGGCTCTCTCCGTTAGTGGGATAGCATATCCTTTCTACTGCAGAAASTGGTTGTTGGCTTYGSTTGCAGGACCATCAACTGCAGAAAGTGATTGGCRTTTTTACTCACCATCGAGTGTGGAGAGCGGTTGTCGTATTCACCAGCGGGATGGCAGATCCCCCAAACAGCGGACAGTGACTGTTCACATCTCCACCAGCKGGATGGATACTTCTCTCCTYRCCGAAAATGGTTTCCCCCATTATTAGTGAAAGTGGCCGTGTTCAGCAGCAGCASGAGGAGCTTGTYCCGTCACTAGCGGCAATGGCTGTGCACCTACCGGTAGCAATGATGAAACCCGTTTCAGGCAGCAATGACTGACCTCTGTGTCCGCGTCARCAACTCTCCATCAGCAGTGACATGATGATTTCTGTTTCACGGGATAACGGTTGTCCTCACTGCCAACAACCTCAACTCTCAACCAGCCGAGACAATTATGACCTCGTTTTCACTCATAATGATTGTCTTCGCTGGCAGCGGCAGCGGCTATTAATCAGCCGTGACAAAGATGACCTCGGTCTCACTCGGTAAATATTGTCCTCGCTACTAGTGGCAGCAACTCTCAATTAGCAATGTCAAAGATGATCACGGTTTTACTCGGTAATGATTGTTCTCGCTACCAGCAGCAGCGACTCTCAATCGGCAGTGCAGCAAGGGTTTTCCCCCGAGCGACAACTTTCTGGAACGATAGTTCATGCTTGTCCTGATCAGGGACGGGTGTTGAGTACTCCGAGTACGCTCCTCTTCACGCCGTCAACAGTCCACGAAGAGGCGAGTACGCCTGGCCAGCCTTTTCCGAACCCCCCTTGTCCGCCTCATCCTTGCTCTCACTGTCTATGTACCTTTGGCRTACTGCTGCCATCTCCCTTCTCGACGGGCCACGACTYACYTCTGCATGAGTCAGTAGCAGCCACTTCTGCTCACAGTTTGGGGRAGGGCATGGTTTAAATCGATCGCTCAACAGCGAATCAAGGSATGCACAAGGCATGCATTTGTAAGCTAGCCAGTCTGAATGCCTGTACAAACTCCATCTTTCTCATCTTCCTCCCTCCATACCATAAGCCGCCTAGATCATGTCAGCGGATGAAGTCTTGAACGGGGTCTGCCAGTGAGTTGTTTTTCTTCCCTCCCTTCTTAGCATACCAGTCATCCTCTGATCGAGACGGAAGTGCACTAAGTACACCGGGCTCGCACCTCTCGATTGCTCTCCCCTTCATTCCCTCAGCGTAGTTCCTCTCAACGTGCTGACTCTCCCTCGAATGTCCCTCAACCGGGCTTTTTGGCGAGGGTGGGCTGCGGACGCCAGACACGCTGTGACGAACTCCCTCTTGCCCTCTAGTGTTTGCTTCCAAAACGGCTCTATGCCAGTGGGCTGCGTACACCAGGCACGCCCTCAATCCTCCTCTGTCTGAATCCCCCCGTCTCTGAGTTACCAGGTTGCCTATATTTCCGCCCGGGCCATTGGTCCAACGAGGTCTGCGGTAGCACGCAGCAGCACTGGGATAGCAAGTTGTGGCAGCCCTGCACTATGACACATTACCGTACGAAAGGGGTGTCCTCTCCAGCCAGTTCGTGCATAATACGGGTGCCATGACCGTCACTCCTATCCGAAATTGCTATAGTATCATCCCAGTTCCCGGGCCTCGAAAGAATAAGAACAGGTCGTCGAACCTGTGCCGAACCAGTACCGAGTCTCAATTGATTGTCCCCAACAACAGTAGCCTGTACCAATCTAACCCCGAATACCGTGTAATGCCGCAAATACCATGCCGGTCCCGTACCTGTTCCGGACCAATGTGTTATGCCCGCTTCAGGCCAGATAATGTGCCAAAGAATAATAGTCTCGACCCGCCATGGATTCTGCCTATGCCAGACCAAAGGCCGCCCCGGTCCCAGACCGCGATACGCTGCCCTTGTTCCATTACCGTGCATATCCAATCCAAACTTTAGCAGGCTGTACCAATACAGCCCAGTAACCGTACCTGTCCTGAACCACTACCGTGCCAGACATAAATGTATCGTCTTGCAGAAAACTGACCCARCACCGAACCCGTAACCGAGACTGTCCAATACAGAGTACAAATGGTCCATGCCGATACCAAAGTAGAACCTGTTGCCGCACCGTACCAACCATGTTGTCGTGGCCCAACACCGGTCCCACTCACTCTATAACACTCGACCATCGTGGCGGTAGTAATCAGGTCAATTGRGAAAGTCAAGGGAACTCATATGGATCGACAAACAGTAGGTAACTAAATGATTTTTGGCAAAATTCCATCAAAAAATGAGTCCCGTCAAAAAATTATCAAACATTAAAATAATCATTTGTTTTTATTYCTTTTATTATTTATTTTCTTTTCTTCATTTTTAGTTTTGTCATTAGGATTAACAAAAATTATGGATAATCTCATCAAGGACAAACCCTGATGAATTTTAATTAAATAACAAATATTTATTTATTTTCTTTCTTTTTTTATTTTAAATTCTTTCCTTCAATTTTAATTTTATTGTTAAAATTAGTAAAAATTGTGGGTTCATTCCCTCGTCAATCGCTTAGTGTAAAAGGGGCGCGTCGAGGCCTAATGCCATATCTCCGCTCCACGGCCGGCCGCTTTGGGAACAGCCTCGGAACAGAAGGAAATGGTAGGAGTTAGGCGCGGCCGCCCATCATGTCGATTTCAAGGGTTAGTTTCAATAACTGATGGGGGGGGTTTAGGGTTCCTCTTCCGGCCCCTAATTTCTCCCGACGACTCTGATGAAAGTGCCAGCTGATTCTCCCGTAGGCACTAACCCCAAGGCCCAATCCCGTGTATTTCGGGTGGCCGATTGGGTTGCGGCCGCCCGACACCGCGACCCGCACCCCGCGCGCCCACCCCGCACCTGCTGCTCCCCGCACCCCGCACCCCGCACCTGCACCCTGCAGCCCTGCACCCCGCACCCCGCACCTTGCGCTTTGCATACCGACCCCCGCGCTGCCAACACCCGCCGCCCGCACAACCG